>JAOEHI010000021.1:3433195-3469220 GCA_025447815.1 Percopsis transmontana
GAGAGAGAGAGAGAGAGAGAGATAGAGAGAGAGAGAGAGAGAGAGAGAGAGAGAGAGAGAGAGAGAGAGAGAGAGAGTAAGATCAACCTTACCATAAAGAGTTTGGGGGCCCTGAAAGGCAGGCTAATGTGAAGGTCATTTAAAGCACGCCAGGGTGTACGACTGAGATGGGTGGGTGGGGGGCATAGCAAGCAAGTGCAGGGGGGGGGAGCAGCTTGGGTTGCACTGCTCTGAGGTAGGCGCTCCGGCGCTCTCCCCCGCACTCCTCATCAATCTCCTCCATCCGCCGAGAGCATCCTCTGACCCACATAGCAACCAGAGGGAGGGGGGGGGGGGGTCGCTTTCTTTCATTATTGATACCCCTGCATCATACGACCCGCTCTTACCTGAACCAGCTCAGCAGAGGAGCAACAAAGGTCAGAGAACCACCGGCAGACATTTAGCCTCTTATTCACAGCCACAAAATAGGTGACAAAAATCCCCCTTTGAGAGTAACCTACTATTGTGTACATCTACTGTACAGTATTCATAAATGCCGGCATAAAGTTGTTGTTTTTTAGCACTATTTTAAGAAAATTCCTGTATTGTTTATTTTTTTGCTTTAACATCATCAACATTAAAACCTTTTAGGCATGAAGCGTCGTCATTTCAAATGTCAGGCTATGTAAACTGAAAGAAAAACTATTGTAGGCTCACGTAACTGAAGAAACTGACAAATAGAGGTTGTTTTTTAGTGGAGGGGTTTTTCACTTGGCCAGATGTTTTCAGAATAGCAGTTCAACAAACAGGTGAGTGTGTGTTTATGCCGAAGCCCTCTGTGGCATAAGCACAATAAACCAGTGAATTCCAGCACTCTGAATGGGCAAATGAACATCTTGGACGTTTCCCTGTGGTAATTGTAACGCCCGGATAAGATGGGTCTGTTGGGTGGGATCACAGCGTCAATGATACCAGCATGTTCAATTGCATAGGCTAACTGGACATAACATTTAAAAATTGTGTTTCAGAAGACTTTTTTCATTTTTGATTTAGATTTTTCATAAATCAGTTGGGGTGTAGCTTTGCCAGTGGTGGTGGTGCAGAAAACCTCCCGTTTAGCCAGTATTTTTCCCGCCAGTGGAGGAGTAGAACAGTTAAGTAACAGCAAATACTATACAAGGGGTGTCATGTGCTGTTGATTTCACATAGGCTTGGGAAGTCAAGTTAAAAGACTGTCATAAATAATTTTTTTACTATAAAAAGTTATTATTATACTATAAAAAGTGTGTGTGTGTGTATATGTGTGTGTGTGTGTGCACGTGCATGAGATAAGATTATAGGGAAAGGCTTTTGCATTCTGGCGTACAGTCGCCAGAGTGGTTGACTACACAGCCATTGGTTGGGGACAAATACACATATTTCCCTGTACAACAAGACATTATACACTGTCAGCAAAGAAAACATGTTTACTGGCTTACTGCACTATTGTCTTAACAAAGGAAGTCAACATCACCTCCTAAGCACTCTATAATCTTTGATTTTGACACAGAATAGCAGGGAGACAGGGAAGGTTTAGCGGTGATACAATAGGATATTTGTTCTCGGGGTATGCCGTAAATTAGGCCAAGGTTTTGGTTAAGAATAAACATCTGTTTAAGCCATCCTAAGACTTGGCCATAGAAGAGAACATTTCATATTTGTATGTAAAGCTATTGTAAAACTGAATGCAGAATGGGTAAGAGGCTGGAGAATGGAAGCAGAGCTTATCGTGCTCTAACCATCACATATTTGCTGCAGACAGCCCCTTTCAATGTAAAGCTAGGGGCACTTGGCTTAACTGTCTGACTTTGTTTCTACATTTTAACATCTGAATTACGAGGACAAATACTTTGATTGAAGTAGTGGAATGCATTACTCATGCTATGTGTGAATTGCAAGCTTTATCTGAAGTGCAGCAGCTGTGAAGACATTAGCATACTTGGTATGAGTGAGAATAAGACACCTTTGTTGAGTGTTAACCCAATCGTGAAGGTACAGTAGAAAGCTTCTGAACTGTTAGTTGTTTTTTGTATTTGGATATTATTTTCAAAATTTGAAATGTTATTGCATAATAGGTTTTAATCACATAATTAAAAAAAAGAATTAAATAAATGAGTGTTGATCTTGACAAAAGTAAAAGTCAAACTACAGTGTATGATACAACAATGTTTGATATAGGATCTAGGCTCATGTATTAGATTCTAAACAAAAGCATACTAAATTATAGGTTGATGTGAGAATTGTATATAACATGGATTGGATGTCTGTGGGTTAACTAACAGGAAGTGGTGACAGCTGTATATAAGTTGGGTGCTAGTTTGTGACCGAATAACTGTGACAATATACTATATACTGTGACAAACGTATTTAAAAAATAATTATTTATGCTTGGTGAATTAATAGAAGTGAGTGTACCCAAACTAGTGTAAAGCTATTAAAGTTGCAGGCCTATACAAAAACAAGTCAACCTGTAACCTGATTGACAGGTTAACCTGTAATTGTATGATCAACAATTTGAACTATATGATCAACAATTTGAACTTTAAATTTGAAAAATCTACCAACATTTGCCATATTTGCTAAAACATACATTCTACATTCTTCTAGTTACAGTACATGTGTGATTTCTAATTAATATTGTAATACATACAATACAATATTGTAATAATATATAAGTAATACAAAATAGATGCATTAAATCATTAAATTAATCAGATGGGCTCACAGACACACATAGCAGGCATGAACACGTACAGTGCATGTTCGTGTTCACATGCAAACACACACACTAGCACACTGCAGCAACAGAACTGAAAACCCACGGGCCACACCTTATCAGAACGGTTCCTGTGCCACTGGATGAGGGACCCAAGTTTTAAAGCTTAATAAGCTTGATTTTACTAGTTTGGTTATTGTTGGACAACCTGAAAATGCTCCTTCACGACAGCAGGCTGGCAGTTGTTATCTGGTCGGCATAATCTCTGACTTATGCTGCTGCTGCCACCTTCAAGCAGACTGACGGGTTTCTGTTTTTCTTCACAGCTTTGTGGGGTGCAAGTGAATTTGACGTGGTTGCCATGAGCCTCTCGAACTGTGAACAGAAAGGGCAAGTGCTAGATTACTGTGCTAGATTACTTTACGTTATGGCAGTGTCTTGAAAGATGTAAATTGAGACATTGCCAGCACAGGAAACCTGGTTGTTTTGCAGGAGCATGCTGCATGTTGTAAGACATGACAAAGTTAAGGGGATCTTTGCAACTGGGAAATTCAAAATAAAGTAGCATTAAGTAATCAAAATAACCTCATTATATTTTAGAAATTACCTTCAAAATGCAGTAGCCAATTTCTAGAATCAAAAAGTGTGCCAGTTGTCCACTGGGTGGCTTGTGGACTTAACACCAAGGCAGTTCAATACAATTTGAAGTGGAATTCTATGACAACAGGTTTACAGTAGATGCATCTGCACTGTTCGGTATAGGAATTCATTACAGGCTGGTTACAGTGATATTAACGGAAAAGGGAAGAGTGATTGAATTTGAATGGAGTTTGGCAAGGGTGAGAAATTTTAAGCGCTCACCCTGCACCCACACAAACTGTAAAACTACACACACACGCACACACACACGAGTGGAGTGACTGCACTCCTGTCACTGGGTGCCTGCTGTGAAAACAGCACCCCCTCCTCTTTCTCTTCCCTCTCTCCTCTCTCTCTTCCCTGGACGGCAGCCTGACATACCAGACCTTGTTCGTTAGCGCATATTTTTACCCACCGTTACTAAATTAGGAAGCCAGTGAGAGCAAACCGAGTGTGGCTGCCAAGGCAGAAGAAGAAGGTTCTGATCAGGCCTGGGTTTGCTGAGGGCCGATGCCAGCCCTACCGGCTTCATTAAGAGCCACTTGGGGTTCAGAAATAGAAGCCCAACAGGAAAGTGTGTGTGTGTGGGGGGGGGGCAACAGAGCCGGAATGCCCAGCCAAGAACTCACGGGACAAACAAACAAATAAACGGGTTGTCTCAAGGCCTGCCAGAATCAACCGGCAGCAGTCGCCCCAAGGAGCCATAAGAAGTCTCGCACACAAAGCATGCCCTGCCCCAAGTTTAAAACCAGTGACAGCACACATACTGCCAGCCAGATACAGAATAAATTAACCTAGAAAACTGTCTCTGGAGACCAATTTCTCAAAGCAGCCACAGAGACGTTACTTCTTGTTTGTTTGGCATGGAGTCTGGGCACTGATGTTAGGATATTTTCATAAGGAAATTTACATTTCCTCCTTTCTCCATTGGCATACGAAATTCATGTCCTTTGAAAGTATAGACTGATATGTGAGATGTAGGAATTCTTTATTATCTCTCTGTTGATAAAGCAATGATAAAATTGTAGAACAAATATTAAAACAAAAATGTTTTAATTTTTCTGTTTATGGCTTGGGATAGAGCAAGGACAAATCTTTTGTCGCCATAGATTCATAGATTAATTGTAATTGTTTGTGAAAAGAGCAAGCTACACTTCCAAAAGTGAAGCATGGGCGGTCATATTTTGAGATATGTTTGACAAATTGACAACCCCATTACTAACACATTATCAACATGAGACTATATAGAGAGTACAAACCTGCAACAAATGAGCAGATAACCAAATTACTTGTTGTGGCTGAAAGAAACCATAAAGCGTAGAGGCAATAACACAACTTATAACACAACTAATTCGGAAGTAGCTATGCTATTTCTAGTATTACTACACTGACATCTATTGGAGACCATGAAAAATTACAAATGCGGTGTTCGAAGTGATATTTGGTCTAAATTGGACTTAGACCAAGTTGGACTTAGACCAACTTAAAAAGCTTTTAGTGTTAAATTTAGATTCATGTTAGAGTTATAGGAACCTTGTTTTTTTACGAGCTATCAACCATCTACCAACGCCAAATTCTTGTGAAGAACGGTGGCGTTCTTGAATGCAGTTTGTTTGTGGGTCTATGAAGGAAGCCACTGTAACGTGTTTGCCATAACCATGCCTGGATACGATATTTTATCAGAGCTATGTTAAATAGAATGCACTATCCCATATTCGTTGCCCATAACAAGTAAAGTTAGTCTAGTTAAACGTGGTGTGGTGTGTTCCATAAACGACGTGGCGCCTGAATGTACCTTACCTTTCCCCTACTTCGTTTGTTTAGGTAAGCGCCGACCGTTTTTACTTTTATACATTAAATATTAATGTACCGGTAACGTTACCAACATTTTGTTGCCATCAGATCACTACAGTAGGTCTCTTTTTCATAATTGTGTTTCAATGTGCATCTATAGAAATTAATATTTAGGTCAAAGGGTGTTGCTGGTGCTCAGTCTCCACGGCAACTCAAGAAGAAAACAAACCTCAAATGTAGGGCACCTGGAAAAATGTGCGACGAAAAACGTTACAAATCCACAGATGTCGAGGAATTGTAAGTGATTATGTCTCTGCTAAAGCTTTCGAATAGTTCAGTACATTTCGGTGGGTCGCTGCACGCGTGGGTTGTGTTCGTGCGTGTGAGTGTAAAGTTGTATTTAGAAGCATTAGACCTGTACATCGATGGATGGTTATGGACGAACCCTACAGTACCGTATCATGCTTTTTGTAATGATCATGATTAGCGCTCAATCTCATTGATCCAGTAAAAGCACAGGTACCAGTGGGGCAATAGGTGTGTCTTCTGTCTGTGATGGATCAAATCCTTCGCTAACAACGTCCACAGTGAAGGAATCTATTATGATGACCCTAGAAGAAAAGCTAATTTACTTTGACAACAGAGCCAAAGCCCTGGCAGACAAGAAGCAGGTAATTATTTGTTGTAGCCTGCCTTCATGTATCATTCTTATGATAGTAAACTATTTGCGTGTTTGCCTATACAACAATGAAGCCAAAAAACAAACAAAACATGTTGGGGATTTAGGAGGCTAAGAATAGTCAAAACAAGACGAGTTCAAATGTACGTATTTACATACATTTCTTTAAAGTGTGTGACTTATCTTACGAAATTGTACTAGTTTTGCAACTTAAACCAAATAGGCCTATGACTCACTCTAAAAGTACTTTTGGCTTATAGGCTACCATACCGTGTTGATATTGGTCATTTCTCTCACAGTTTGGTGCTTGCATCCAGAACCTGGTACGTTGTATTGCTCTAACTAGGCTGGTATATGGAGATAGACATCTGAAACTGGCGCAGGCCCATGCACAATTGGCTAATGCATACCTCCACTTTAAAGGTAATTTCAAAAATCTAATTACAAAAACATTACTTTAATCATCCCAGGCAAGGTGATTAGAAATGTGTCAGCACAATAACTGAATTATTTAATAATACTGTATAAAAGTAATATTGTTGCAAAGTAATGGAATCTTGGAAAATCTAAACACAAATTAATTGTCCATTGTGGTTTCAGGCTGGGGGGAACAGGCCAAAGAACATTGCATCGTCGCCAGGGAGATATTGACTCACTGTCCACCTATCTCCACTAGCAGAGAAGACAGAGTCCAGGTCCTTGCATGTCTTCTTAGCATACATCTCACCCAGGGAGGGGCCTCACTGCTAACAGCCAGATATCCTTTTGGGATGGCAGGGTCTTATATTATGCGACATAATGTGGCTGACTAATGGAAATCTGCCAGTCAGTGACATTGATGCACACAAGTCCTTGACTTTCCACACTCTTCAGGAGGCGGAGACCTCTTATCTGGACGCCGAATCAACCCTGGAGGAGCTTCACCAGGAACACGGCATTAATGAAGATGAGAAGAAAAAGTCAGAGCTGAAAATATCAACTTCACTATCCAGGTTCAGTATAGAGAACATCAATTGTATTTTATTAGAGAACACGTTTAAACTTTCTATATTTTTTAAATTTCTAAATTTTAAATGGATCAGGAGTCAGTCCAAATTGAAAGTTTTTAATACATTGTTGAACTTGATTATCAGACAACAACTATATCAAAGTACCATCTGCAACTGAAGGTATTACATTGTGATATTTAGTAAATATCACCACTAGATAAGATTAAAGTACTATCTGCTGTTGCAGTACTTTGATATTTGCTAGTTGTGTCAGGTAATCACATGCTTTGCTCTATTTATTTCCTGTGACACATTATCATATCCTATGAGTATCATATTCTGGTTCAGAGACTAAATAACATGTCTTTGTGCCAAGTTAAGGCTTAATGGCTTTGTGAGGTCTTTTGAACGGGGATGCAGATACGGCTAGAATTTTGGAGAACAAGTCCTGGTTAATGTGGTTATAACCAAGCATAAAGTTAAAGGGTGTGTCATGTGTTATTTTGGTTTGACCACAAGATGGCGATGATTTCGAGCTAATATATTTTTTATGCTCCATAGCCCCCCTACAATTCCACCTCCTTGGGTCAGGCTTGTCATTTTTGGATATTAGAGCTAGAATTTTGTTTTACTTGTGAAATTCATTGTGACAGTAAAACTGCTTATATCATTGGTGTTTCTTGTTACTGTCTTGTCAACAAAGAGATGGGTGTGTGTGTGTGTGTGTGTGTGTGTGTGTGTGTGTGTGTGTGTGCGCGCGCGTGTTGTGTTTTGCGTAGCTGCACCATTTCTGGACGGGTTCTGGTATTGTTCCAGGCGTTCGGTCACTGCATTAACATTTTTCTTTTTGATCTCCTGGCTCTTGATTTTTTCACCCTCTTTCTTGCTCTCTTTCTCCATCTCTACCCTAGCCCCTCCCCCTCAAACTTGCAAACTCATACTGCATGATTTATTAGAATCTGCTGTCTCACTGCTTGAATTCCAGTGAAGCTATATTTTGCTTTGCCATACTCCACAAATAAATTATTGATGGTTTTATTCACTCTACGTGCACACGGTGTACATCTCATTGATTTGTTTTCACTCTTGTGTGTGTTGGCGACCCACTGATGTTACTGAGGTCTCAAGGGCAAGATTGGTTTAGGCACATGCACATGCACATGCACATGCACATGCGCGCGCGCGCACACACACACACAAACACAGGTTAATGGATGAAGATGGAGACACTGAGCACAACCACAAACAGCTGTTCTGCCTTATGTGCTTTATCATATGGAGTTTCTAATATTATTTATCTGGGTCATTGTGTTCTGCAACCTAAATATTATGTCAACCGTCCTGCGTGTGGATTTGTATTGAGGTACGGCAGCTTTTTCTACATTTCCTCCACACTTCCTTCGTCTCCCTGCACATACAGTGTTGTACTCCTCATAGCATCAGCTCCTCCCTCACACCTCCACCTTCCCAGCGCATGTCTTCTCCAGCTCCCTGCCAGTGCCTCTTCCATGTCTTCTGCCGTACACCTCCACCCCACACCTCCTTCTCACTTCTCCACGCAGTGGGCCAGGGTTAGTTTAAGATAATACCAGTTTGTTGACATAATAGGTGTAATTGGAAAAATGTGCAGAGCCTGGCCGATGTATAAGCTTGCTCTTTTGTTCGACGATGACTAAAGAGTTGGCATGCTTAGCCCTGTCAGTCAACACTGTAGAGACCAGAGGGAATGTTCCCACCAAAGCCTGGAAAAATAAGGAAAGCTCAACTCTGCTCTTTTTCCAATGTTCCAGTCTGTTCCGTTTTTGTATCAATGTGTACGCTTCGGTAAAATGGGATATTGTCTTAAAGGCCACAAACTTAAAGAGAAATTGTTTTATATACAGTACATTATAGAGTAATTGCCCATGTTGTTTATTTTTGGTAACATGCTGCAAATAATTCATATTTAGTTACACCATTTCCTTTTTCTTTTGCATCCCTTCTTATGGGCATCCTGTGGGGCTGGTAACAAAGATGAGGTCAAACACTAATACATTGGCTAAAACAAATGCTTAATCTATACTCAAGACACCAGGCTATTTGTGTTACCTCAAAACCTCAGGCACACACCATTGACAACACTATACACACTATATGTCTTTATGCAGAATGAAATCACAGTGCAGGCTTCACTATTTCCTGGGTTTGCTTGACTTTATAATTTCTTCCTGTGCAGAAAGCCAGTGCAAACGTATGCCAACAATAGTCTGGGTGCATTTACTTAAGAGGGCTGGCAACTTGTGTATCAATCCCTCTATTCATTTCCTGCTCTGTGGACTAAATTACATTTCAGCTGCAGTTGACATATTCCATCTATTCTATGTAGGGAAGGATGCATGGTGAATGAGAGGATAGAAGGGCATTGTGACTCAGGAAACACTGGACGTTAGCTCTGCTGCAGCCATCATTGCATGGCATTGCACTGCCCTAAAAGGCTCTGGATTCCCTGTTCCAAGAAACCTTGTTGCTCAGCACAGCGCATGCTGGGAAACTCCCACCATACAACATGGTTTTGGTACTGTTGTAATTAATAGGCTGTTAATTGCATTAATAGGTACTGTTGTAATAGACGTTCATAGAAGTGGACACTGGAGCTACTATCTACCACTGACATTTCATCTTAGAACAAATGAATATGGCATATCGATTGGCTTGTCATAGCCAGCCTTTAAAATATATCCGTTGTCGTTTTCAGGGTAACTACACTTGCAACCACTCTGTACAGGGTGGATATGGTGAGATTGATTTGTTGAGAGGGGTTTCTTCTCCTGCTGGGTGACAGCACTCCAACTAGCGATGTTATTGCCGTGAGCATTTGGCTCTCGGAGACAGGCCTCTCCTTGAGTGGATAGCTGAATTGAATTTAGACTCCATCAGATGGTTTGAAACCTGGAGGGACTTGCTGTTAGCAAAGAGGCCTGATACGGCAGAGGATAATACAGCCACCCACTCTCACGTTCTATTGTCTATCTCTCTCGGTAGCCATAACATCCTCTTAGTACAGAACAATAATACGTCAGTCAACTGTAAAAATTGTGTTATGTGTTAAAGTCTCACAAATGGCAGCAGTACATACACATACACTAGCTGTTGCCACAGACGTAGTATTTGCTGTCCCAGACATAGAGCTCTAGCGCATGCCTCTCTTAAGGACAGTGCTTAGAACCACTCAAATGTTGGCACTCATACTACTGTGTTAAGATGGCGAGGGCAGACCTGATTTAGAAATCCTGTAATGAGACTGAGCTGTTGTTATTGTTGCTTAGCGTGGGATGTGCTTCAGTCCAACAGGCTGCGTTTATGATGTGGGGGTTAAGAACAGCACACTGCCCCCGCCCAGAGGAGACTTTTAGATAGCTGTGAAAGGATGCACCCAGAGACAGTTAACAGTCTTGCATTCTGCTGGCATTCCCTATTATAGGCTGCACTGCATCAGGTTTCCAAGTTAGCAACCAGCCATAGCCTTCTCTCCTCTAGAGGGCTCTAGTTGGCTGAACGCCATAGAGTCATCCCAACACACTATAACAGGTTCCTAGCAACACATCACTTGGTGTACAGATAAGTATAATAATAGTTGCTGATTCCTAATACAGCTATAAATAACACTTTACCCGTTACCCTTAGACGACTTGCCCTTTATCTCTTCTGATAGTGTAATTTGTCTAATTCTGTCTTGTAGGGTATTTCAGAGGCAGGGCAGGCCAGAGGCAGCCTTTGAACGGTGTCAGAGGTCACTACAGCTGCTAGAGGGCCAGGGTAAGCCACAGGAGACATGCTCTGTCTACAAGGACATGGCTTCCATTGAACAGACCAGAGGCTGTTTGGATCGAGCCATAGAGCATCTCTCCGAGGCAAGGACCCACATAAACACAACGCATACGCACATCTACAGGTCTAATAGGGGCTGCTGAAACTTGTTCTTAGGTAATGTTCTTCTAAGTCTGTGACATGTGATCCATCTACTTTCATGTGGGTGTCTCCGCTAGGCTCATGCCATCGCTCTGAGTCAGATCCCAGGGGGGCTGGATAGGGCTCATATCTCCCACAGCCTGGCCATGGTCCTCTCTGCTGCAGCGGAGCCTCCCCACAATGGTGGGTCTATTCACAGAAACAGGCCTGAGCCTTAGGCACAACTGTGCTATGGGCTCCACAGAGAGAAGCTAATGAGGATGTGTATGTCCCACTGTCGTCTTACACGTCACGCATGTTTAGATCATGCTCATAATAGGCTCATTGAAGACATGGCAGAGGTCCAGCCCATGTGATGACATGAGGGTAGCTTTATACAGTCAAGTACCAAGATTCCTTTCTACATGCTAGTTGCGTATGTTGTCAGAGTCAAATGTATGACTGTTATTGGTCTAATTTACATACAGTACTGAAGGTTGTTCATTACCTCCCATGTTGTTGTAGACTCTGCTGCTTATTACTTTGAAGAGAGTCTATGTGCATTCAGGAGCTCACTGGATCCACAGGACGCAACCTTACTTGCTGCCCAGGACGACTTCTGTCACTTCCTCCTCCTCAACGGGCAGAAAGAGGTGACGCACACACATGGACATCAAGACAGACATATAATATAATTCATATCTACAAAGCCTCACCAACAGTAGCAAAACATCTCTGCTACATAGCCATGATCCTTCTTTTACTTAAAGGTGCAGTATAGGCAACTTTGAACAGGAATGAGCAAAAATATTAGACACCTACCCTATCTGCTTCTCTTGTCTCCTACCCCCAAAATAACATTGCTAGCTACTGGAGATGAGGGTGTCAAATGATGAAGTCAAAGGGCCCTAGATTCCCGGTCAAGGCACAAGCGGAGGCGCCCGGTTCAGGTCCAGCAGCACAAGCCGATCTAAGGTGTGGCCAATACTTTTTTGCTAATTTCGGGACGTGGCGGTGGCGGTAAGCGGGCGCAACGACGGCGCAGTTGTAAAAGGCTTGGATAGAATTAATAAATTATCAGTAGGAGTGGTGGGGGCTGTCTTCAATTACGGCCAATCAAATCAGATCCTCTCATTCCCTTTAACCGCAGAGCGCTCTCTGTCACGGCGAACTGACAATTTCGTAATAGACGGCGAAAGTTCAGACCGGCAGAAAAGCTTCTCCCGGGAGGAAACTGTCAAAACTGATGTCCTTGTTTGGACAGTAGTCATAAGTTAAATTATTCACAAAATAGGCCAACATAACATAGTCTGTGCTTAGTGCACCTTCGCCTGAAAACTACCACACAACACCTGCGTCTGCACTTAGAAGTGGTCTGACCAGACAGACGCTAGTGCAATTTCTGGTTTTATTTGACACCAAACTAGCACTGCGCCACCTGATTTTGACTGACACACCTTCTACTGCGCCCCCACGCCCATTTTGGTGCAAGCGATGTCATGGCACGCAGGGATCAAGCAAACGCGCCCAGGCCAGAGAAAAACCACCTTGCACCCAACGTTATTACGTCTGCGTTAGGCATGGGCCTAACTGTAAGAGTCCTTGAGCAAGGTGCCTAACCCCAGTTTTCTCCCTAATCCTTTTAAATGTAAGTGTTGTAAATGGTTCTGCTCTGCTAATAAACATGGCTAGTTTTACTCCCAAGTGTATTTGTCACATTGTAATGTACTACTGCAGAAGTGTGTGGAGATCCAGAGATCCTCCCTCGCTCTGAAGAGATCCACGTTTGGTGACTTCAGTGCTGAGGTGGCAGACACTCTGCAGCTGATTGGCGGTGTGGAGATGACCCAGGGCAGGATCAAGCAGGCCTACAGGAACCTAAGAAAGGTATGTCGGCCTACATAGTCGACTGTGATTATTTTTGTTTGGCTTGTTCAGTTTGGTGCCGACAGCAATTAAGTGCCTGTGTTTGGAAAATCATCCCCACATGGGTCTTGTTCTGATTGGTCTTCTGATTGGTTACAATGGAGCTCGCAAAACCAGGATGGTATTACCAGGCTATTGCAGATGGAAACACTTTTATATAATATAATGTAACAATTATAGTCCATGTACGTAAATACAGCCAAGAAAGTTGTCTAGTAGGAAATCATGAACGTTCTGTATTCTGTAATGTCACTGGGGTAGTTATTCTCACAGGCCTGTCGCTCTTTGTCGCTGCCAAAATATTTAGCAGAGGGTAAAACCGAAAGGCCAGGAGTGAGAGCGTGTGGGTGTGCCCCCACCCCAATAACAAGATACACCAGTGAAGCATGAGAGGCGTGCTAAAATATACACACAATGAGTTCCTGTTATATTGAGATGGGCTATTTCCAACACCGTCTCTATGGCTTAGTACAGTTAAAGTCGCATGCTAATGTTGGAAGGGTGTTGTGCAGCCTCCCTCCTATGGTGTATATCACACAGAATGACATTGTGTTTTCTCACTTCGAACAAAACCAGGAAGATAGGCAGCGCGAGTTTCAAAGTGAGAGCTGTGCTTACTGCTGTCAATTAAAGGGATAGTGAGCCCAATTAAATTGGCTCGTCGTCCTTATTTTAAGCTTTAGTTATTCATATTCATGATTCGTCTCAGCTTCCAGTTTGAACTAATTAAATTCAAGACTTGGTTTTTTTCATCAAAGCTAATTGTGTTTACTCCTTTTACCGCTAAAGCAAAAGAAGAATCTTATACACAATTTTTTTTATATTATGTAATCTATGAGTCACATAATCTATGACATATGTTCTGCCTCTTTCCCCTCTGAGCTCAGTTCTTCCAGTCACCAAACAGACTAAAATACCCCTGTAAAGAGGGATTTCTGCACACTAGCAATAACAAGCCTGAAAGTTAAGGAGCCTAGTTGCTATGTTGTTTTGTTGTTGTATCTTAGTGCATAGGGGGTCCAAGTATCACAGCTTCCCATCTCTACTAACCTTTCTGAAATACCCCTGGCACAAACCAAACCTGTCAGATCATGTTCTTTCTGCTGGGATCATGACAACAACCTGATAAAAATATGTTAACCAACCTTTTGAACCTTGGAAGCGATCCATTAGTGTGATGTCAGCACAACTGAGATCACACTAATTGAGCACTGAACTGTTACAGTTGTGTGCTTGTCTCTACGTTTTGTTTTTATTGTGAAATTCCATAGGAAGCCTGGCTTACAGTACATATGTGACTTGACACATTCAAAGAGAAAAGAACAATGAGGCGCACACACTTGACTCCTTACTCTTCCTCTGGTGTGCTGCGGGGAAAACAGGCCTGTCCATGACATCAGCCTTAGCAGCAGCAAAGAAAACACTCATCAGGCCAAATGGAGCTGTGCCAGTTTTACCCACAGTGCTTTACTCTCGCAGCCCAAGAGGAAAACATTGAGCTCCCACGTTCCCTTCTTTTAACTAAGTTCTGTTGACATCCTGTAATTTACGGTAACTGTGGGGAAAACCAGGCAGGGTGATTCATATTAGCTGTTACTTTTTTGTGTGTACCGTAGGTGTATGTCTGTTACAACCTAAGGTAGTTGATAATTACTTCTAATTAGTTCTAACATAAAGCTAACTAGTCATAGCTTATTCCTCTTTTGATTAAGACTAGAATTAATTTTACTCTATTGTGCCTTTTACCATTTACCAGTACATACTGTATTTCAAGGTTTAGACTTTACAGTCTTGGAAAAATATTCAATGATCCCCTGGTCACATTTGCTCCCAGAGTGGTCAGCACACGTGTTATCTGAACCCCAGCCTGTTATAGTGGTTATTTTGGGATGTTAGCTTTGTTTATATGTGGTCAGGAACATGGAGGAGTGGGGTTTGGATTGGATAAAGCAATCTGTCAGTTTGGGTGATAAAAACAAAAAACAAAGCAATTTTTGGGATCTGTCACACCCACGAAAAACAGTTGTGTACTGAATGCACCTCTGGTGAAAACAATCATAATTTTGCAAGCAACGTCTCTATGATTTGCTTCACTTTGCATGTCAATCATGGGACTCTCAATTGAATACAGCCCGGTAGAGAACCATCAGCCAACCAGTGTCCAGGTGGGTAGTTCAGTTGGTGCTGAAAGCAATTAATCCTCCATTAAGCATTTGTTTTTCGCTAGCAGGGGGAAGCAACAGAACAGAACAGAAGTGGCACAGGGTTGTTCAAGTATGACATCAGCCTTCAACGATGCCTTCTGATAGCAGGTTGACATTAGAGGATTTGAGTATGTAAAATATTCTGCTTAATGGAGCTTTAAGTGACTGTTCGGAATATCATGGTTACGTGGGTCTTATTCCGATTTGTTGAAGGTGGTCCAATCGCCTTCTAATTAAACCCCTATTGGCCCTGCCTCGCTTCAAAGTTCCCAGACTGATATGTAAAGCGAATTAAATTGTAGAGACAGCGCTTGCAAATCCAAACTACCAGGCTACTAAGGGCCACTCTGCTTTCATTAATTTAGTGCCTGGAGACCCAGAGTATCTTATATGGACCTCAGCATAAGAAGACTAAAGCTACACAGAAAACGGTGGACATGCTAGCTCGGTAAATCTTAAGTCATATGTATATAATGTGTGAAATATGTGTTAAAATGTACTACTGTACTCAATTTTAAATGAACACTTTCATGTTAGTGAATATGAGGCTCACTTATTATTTAGCTTAAAGATGGTGTTTTAGATCCATCAGAACCCCAAGTTTGTGCCCCAGCTCACACTTTTTTAAACGTTTTTTTTTTCTTTTTTCAGAGCACCGGATATTGTTCAGAGACAGTCACGGTCATGAAAACTCAAGGCCACCTTTGACTGCAGATCTACAATCCTATAGCAAAGAAAGCACTCATTCCTGACTCCTTATGTCCCATTAGAAAGCTGGGTTTCTTAGGGCCAAGAGTTAAACCATAGTTTTATGTATATTTTTGTATCATTTTGGTGGGAGTTATTTGTCATGTCAATGGATACTCAATTTGATATGTTTTATATGTTTTGTTCAAGCAGGGAAGGGGGGTTCATTTTGTGGGGTCTTAAAAGAAATATTCAAACTTCACAAATTTCACAGCAGTTTTAATTGTTGTTAGATGTGTTTCAATGGGGTTACCAATAAAGGGTTCAACTTATAGCAACCTGAATAAAGTACAATTCTCAATTGTGTTTTAAAGTAATAATCATTTCAATAGAACTAAGGATTAATGTGTTGCCAAGATTAAAACAATATTCCTATTAAAAATGGCAGTTACATTGACATTGAAGTGACATTGCGTCACTTCATAAAATATTAAAATCCTATTGATCTCTAACTTGGAAAATATGTTAAAAACACATAGAGGGCTATAGAACCTCTTCTACATCTACTGGAAAACAACACAACTTTGTGAGTGCTCAGTGCCACTAAGCTGATCATCCAGAAATAGCCTCACCAGTGAGCACAGACCTCCTCCCCTGCCGACCAACACTCTGATAACACGTGTTCAAACAAGCTACACTGTAATTGAGTGACAAAGGATGTGATATATTTGTATGTCCATCATTTTTTTCCTCACCACTTCTTAACCAGTCCTCTTAACCAGTTTCTCTCAAGATCTCATTTTCTATATCTGCCATACTACCAATGCCTCTTTGAATAAGCATTCTGGTGACAGATTCAATCTTTTTACTTTACTTACTTTTTAAAGCAAAAATCACTATTTTGGAATTTGATAGCTAATGCAGCTTTGATCACACACAAATGCTTATTTGGTTGCACAAGGTTATATTTTCAAATCAAATTTATGGTCTAATTTACCATCTACTAAAGCATCAGCCTGCATTTCCATTGATAACACATTAAAATCCCTCACTTCATACTTGCAAGATTCCTCTTTCAATGCATAATAGGTCCACAAAAATATCACACTAGACCCATTTTCACCTAATGATATTCTATGAACCCCAATAATTAGAACTCTAAATAAAGCACACTGTTATAGATAGCAAAAAGAAAGGGTAAAAAATATGTATCTTAAATGTAGTATCTTACGTAGCTCGCTACTTAGGTTGGTATAAAAATAGACAGATCTAGTCAGAATATTAACAATATTGTTAATGTTCTTAAGATATACTTTGAGCTATGCACATCTTAGTTACAATTCCACTAATACCAATATAATAGGCTCTGAAAATGTGTTATAATATATAGATATAGCTGTTAAAACAGAAGCTAGCCTTAAATAACTGATGGCATGCTCAGATATACAGTAGTATTCTGCTGTTTTAGTTCATGTGCAGTAACACCAGAAATGAAGTTGCGTTGTAATGTAACCCAATTTCTCTCAGGTTTTTTAATTTGCCTTGATATTTAAAGTGAAGAGAGCATCTACTGTATATGTGAAACAAACAGGTGTACATTATTGTTTAAAAATATTTTTGATTTATATTTTCATTGGCCATCTTTTGGGTTTTCAAGGTAAACTGTTGCTATTTTTTTCTCATGGGAAACCTTCAGTGTAGTATCCACTTGGTCTGAGCTGGTATGACCTTGGTTGCTGCTTGGATCCATTTGGAAGGTAAAGGTCTTCTCTGATGACCCCATCTTGATATACTTTTCTGTAATATCAGCCTCTCCTTCATTGTCAAGGCCTTCTAGACCTTCACTGTATGTATCAACTTGATCACTGGAAACCCTAAGGCTATATCCTCCTACTGCACCACCCAGGAGGGCTTTCTCAAGCCCAGGATTTGAAGAGCAAAGAGCTGACGTGATCTGCTCCTCAGAAAGATCATCTCCTTCTAACTCTTGGAGATCTGAATTCGTCATAGTCTGAGAGATATTAAGCTCTGCAACAATGGTCGTGGTTCCATTGTCACTGGACTGTTCAATTTTTCTAACTGACAAATTCTCTGTACTGCTGCTAACTCTTGTGAAGAAAGCCAACTCTTGCTTCAACTGACCCGACGCTGACTCTTGGATCTTCTCTAGGGCTCCCTTTAGCTGCTCTTTTGGGTCCAAAGCATCCTCTTTCAAGAACTCGAGCACTGATTCTTGCACTGTAGGGGAAACGTGAACCTCCTCTTCAATAATGCATTCTGGGAACCTCTCTTTGACATATGAGCCTGACACAAAATTGTATTCATCACTTTCTTTAGCAATCATTCTGTTTGGTGGAAGCCCTTCATCTTGATAATATCTTTCATCTGATAGATCATCCACAATACCGTAATGGCCATATGATGTTATGCCTCCACCCTCCTCAGGTTCAGACAGATTATCATCTGGTGTGGAAACAAAATATTCTGGAGACTCTCGGTCATGGGAGAACGAAGGGGATTCACTGTCTCTAGAAACTTCTTGAAGTTTTACAAATTCAGCCTTGTCGTAGCCTGTGTCTGTCATGAAGGTTTTATTGTTGTCATCATCACCATCATTATCACCCCGTTGTACTCTATAGTTGAGAGGGATGTTCTCAAGCTCTTCAATCTGGAAATATGTTGAAGGCTGAACTGAAGTGGATGTAGACTTCGGCTCAACCTCAAACTCCTCATCACTGAGCGACTCCATGGGTTCCTCGATGATTTCTACATTGACTGACTTATTTTCCAGATCCTCGCCTTCTTGCAACCCCTTCAGTATATTCTGGATCATACTTCCTGTTGTGGTTCCCTTGATGTCCTCCAGGGAAACCTTCTTCACCCCTCTGCTGAAGAGTTCATCTAGGGCAGAGTCCAAGGACATATCCAGTTCCTCCTCCACCTTGGACTCCAGCACAATTTGTGTCTTTGTCGATCCGTCCTCCTGCTCAGTTTTCTCCACATAGTAGGTGATCTTTGATTCTCCAGATGAGCTCAGTTTAGCATCCAAACCTGCAGGTTTTATCACTTTCGCAATAATGTCTTCCACAGAAACTGTGTCTAGTATCTTTTTATCACTAGTGCCTAACTTCACAACTTCATCTTTGGGTTTCAAAACACTTTCGAATTTATTTACTTTTTCTTGTTTATATCTGTCTTTGCTTTCTAGATCCAATTCAGTATTATCGCTCAGGCTCATCATTGGCGGTGACACCACTTTCACCGATTTGGGTTCAGATGTAGATGAAAGGATAGGGCTTGACTTTGATTCTTCTATGATTTTCTCTTGCTTCACTTCGGCCACCTTCTTCTGCAAATCTTCACCGCTTTGGTTTGCATTCTGAGCTGCAGCATTTTCAGTGGTGGAGGTTGCAGAGGCGACAGCACGAGCTTTGGCGAATGAGACCATATCTCTCCTTGAGGCAGGGCTCTGATTCTGAGACCAGCCTGTGACGGAGATGGGAATCACCCGAGAGGGACTAATGGATCCAGAGGGACGTACTGGAGAGGTTCTTCTCAAAGTTGGCTCCATGTACCTGACATCCAGGTGTCTTCTGGTTGAAGTGGAAGCTCTTGGAATGTAGGGTTGGAAAGGCATCTTAATGTCTAAGTTATAAAATGAAGAAAATGTAATGCATATCAAAAAATTCTCACCGAACACTGAAAGAAAGAAATAGTTAGCCTATATAATTTTTTACACTAACCAAAATACATATTAGCAACAAATATGTCACAACAACAACTAGGTAAACTACAACACTTATTATTATTTGAAAGGTATAAATAACAGAGATAAAGGCAACGCACCTCTGGGATATGTATATTTCATGACTCCCAGTCTACAGGTTTCAGAAATACACACAAATGCCACCACGACTCACCTATTATTCTTTCCTTTTGATGCGGATTGACTCTCCCGTGTGCCTCTTGTAGATCTACTCTCTGGCCTTCGAGGAGAGCTCTGTCAAAAAAAATATTCTAGTGTGTCAAAATCACAATTCAGCTAATTACCAAATTCAACCATTGTAGATTATTTGAAACATCCTATTTAAAATAATATCATCCCGCTGACATTTCCAACTCTAAATCCTTTCCTACAAAATAATACAGAGCATTCAACTCTATTGTTTTGTATATCTATTTCGAAGCACAAGCCTCACACAGCTCCACATGCTTACAATACCAATCCACAAACCTGGCTGTACAGGGCATTCCTTAGCAAAATCACTAACAATCATATGTCGTCTAATAATGACCTTATAAGAGCTTGGTATAGCAGCTCACCTTTCCTTGGCCATGGTTCAACAAACAAAATAAAAAGAGCAAGTAGAAGTCCTTCAGAAAGAAACAACCTCACCGGACTGCACTTCCCAAAAGACTGATCTAAAAATAACGGCTGTAATGCGGTGCCGTTTGTACCTCCCTATGGATCCCAAAGCACCAGCAGTCTCATGACAGACAAAAAAATACGGGGCACGACTATATCTACAAATGAACACTCTCTCTGTCTCTATTGCAAACAAAGATCTGATGATCATTTAGCAGACACTTTTATCCAAAGCGACTTACAATTACATGGAGCAGATTGTTAAGTCATCTTGCATAAGGATGCTTACAGGTAGGCCAACTCCGAAGCTCGAACCTAGACTAGACTATCTAGACTTTCTACAAACCTAGTTAAACCAAGATCTAAGTCTTTTGGGTGTCTGGTACGAGAACAATGAGCCTAATTATAATAGAGCAGATTTTATATTCATCACTGCTTGGTATAGATAGCAAGCAATATATATTGGGAGAGGGTAAAACAGCTTAGTTTTATGGTCAAAAAGCTTTATTACAGAATATAATAGCAGTAAGAAGAGAAACGCGCTGAATTTGACGTTCATTATAGATCATTGTTTTAATTTTGACTACAGTAATTAAAGTAAAGCAACTGCTTGCTTCACTGTTGGCTGTGGTGCTATACAGTATATCTGCAAACCCAGACATATGTTTTGAGTTCATTTGTCTGATTAGAAACATTCTCAGCTTGAAGGCAGGCAGTCTAAGGTTGGGGGTTTGCTGGTGTCAGCACTGCTTATCAAACAATGATTCAGATATGTTCACAGTACCAGGGGGGAAATGGCCTAAATCTGATCTCCAGACAGATCTGCTTTTTGTACATGGAATCCGTTTTTATCTGATTTCAGCCAATTTCATATGTGGAAATAAATCAAATAATAAATAATATCTGATTCACAGCAACTTCTGTCTCATTGAGTGTTGACATTCAGCGTCATTCTGTTGGCAGCAGATCCCTCCATAGGCTGATATATATGTTCGACCTTCGGTTTTGGGTGCATTCACTCTGGCTGGAAGATGTCAATCAAGCGGGGTCAAATTGGAGACACACTTTTGAACACTTGACCTGATGGAACTCTCCTTTATACTATATGTGTGATTTATGTTTGGAGGATGAAGGGAAAAGCATGCACCTGTAAGCAGCCACCTCCATGCCCAGATCCATCTTGACCCGAAGGAGGTGCTGATGCTCTTGCAGCCTTTTTGCAATCTTATCAGCCAGCATGTTCTGCTCACGCTCCAGTTGTTCAATAATGACCTGAAAGAGGTAAATAAGACAATTAATAGCTATGAGTTTTGATGGCTATTTCATCTAAAAATATTTGTTGATTTATATATTAGCCAACCAACCTGACTGAACGGATTGGTTGTATTTTCTATACTGCAACCCACATTTTATACAGAATTTTATATCAAGTCTGATCATTCTATCAGATGACATTTATCATCACCTCAAACAGATATAGGCATTTATATGTAAACGTTGGTTTAAACTGAGTAATAATAACCAGAATCGTTCAGTCATTCAATAGTGTCTAGACTGCTTGGGGCTCCATCTTGAGTATAGGCCACTAAGGATTTGTCAGTCTGACAGGACATTGGTTTAAATGGGTGGTATACTGTTTAGCGCATGACATTTCAATCCTTTAAGCCTGAGGTGGAACACACATGGCACGTGTACCATAGTTTAAGGCATCCTTGCTCACTAACACTTAAAGGTTGTATCTTATAAAATGTGCTGGTTCCAGGGCTATTTTCTTTGTCAAACTAAAGAGGCCCCTTTAAAAGAACAGGCCAACAGAAGAACAGGTTAATACCAAAATGTATTATTTTAAACCATAGTCACTATTTTTGATAGTATACTTAGTAGTATTTAGTATGGGCTACTAGTATTTCTTAATATTCAGAAATGTTTTGGCCTCAACGACACAAACAATAAAGCTCATGAGCTCTAACACTTGAAGGGTCCTTTGCGTCTACACAATATAGCAGGTGTGGCACAGATATATAGGAGGGCGTATCCCGTGTCTAATGATATTCTGTATTTGCATAGGCTATCTGTTACTGCATAACGCGCCAAATTCCATATGAACTATGTCAACACCCAACCCTTCAAAATAACATGGTTGGAGGTCATTATTACCTGGTACTCGTTTAGATCTGCACGGAATGTATCCTGCATATGCACAAGTTCGTCTTCTAGATGCATTTGAATCCGACTTTGATTTTCTGCTTCAGTGCGTAATTTCTCAAACTCGGCAGAATAAAGCATCTTTTCCCTTTGCAGGTCCTCCAGTGTCGCCTGGTCTGATTGAATCGATTGTTCCATTTCTTCAACCTTTTGTTGGTACATTTCAAAGGTTTCAATCCATTCTTCTGACAAAGAACGGGCATACTGTTGAACCTCTTCCAGGGAAACCGCTGGAGGCCCGTGGTAAGTGATGGACACTACCTGTGAGTCGACGCGACCCCTGAGCTGGGCAATTTCTTGTCTGTGTGCCTCTTCAAAAATTTTATACTCACTCTCTAGTTGCAATAAACGCTGATGGAGCGCATCGTTTGTTTTATGAGCGTGGTGAAGCTCTTTCTCGCAAACTTTCAGCTCGCCACCCAGGTCTCTACGTATTTCAGTCTCACCTCGGCACATAGACTGGACCATCGTGAACTCTCGCAATAGCTTCTCTCTCTCTATCTCAGCCCGGGACTTCTCAAACGACAGCTGTCCCACCATTCTCCTCAGCTCCCTCATTTCACTCTTGTATTCGTTTTCCCGCCCCGTCGTCTTCTCCTGCCGGAGTTTATTGATTTCAGCCAGGAGAGATGCGTTTTCATGCTCCAGTTGATTCGTTCTCGATAAATACTGGCCAAGCCTGTTGTTTAGCTCCTGTAATTGGTGTTTTTCGGTCTCAAATGTTCTCCTGAATTTCAGCATTTTGTCGCGAAGAGATAAAAAGATGAGTTGATGTTAATTCCTAAGCCTCAATTGTATGCGTTGCGTCTGTAAACTGCACTAGTCTGTGATGCCATTTGCGATTACTGCTTGGGACAAGTGCAGGAGGTGGGCGGGTCTTGGCTATCTTTTCTAAACGTTAGTATTTTTGGCAGATGTGTGTGCGCGTTGGCACCATCATTCTCAATAGAACAGCACCCCTATGTGGATAAATGCGAGATCGGCGGATCTGTGCCAAATACACCGCAGACTTTTATTGTTGGAACCATTGCTCCCGCAGGCTCTGACAAACAACACCATCATGGAGAGAAGGGAAAATATTGCCGTTACAGGTGAGATTGTTATTGATAATGTATATTTACTGTAACCTGCTTTTCTAGGCTTTTAACCTATACAGTAGCCTACTGTACCAATACCAGGGATGTTTTTCTAAGAAAGTCTCAAGTATCAACTCAAGTCTTAATAATAAAAATGCATTAACATTTTAACCCAATATAATTAGCTTGAAGTCTGTTAAATTCTGTTCTTTTATAAAGACTAAGACCATAGAATTTCTAATTTCTACCCAACTGGGTAATTAAGTTCATTTAACTTTTAATTTAACTTCAGCACACAAAATCACACATACATGTGACTAAGGTGCAACCACATAAAAGTGTCGTGTTTCAACGTTCATATATTGTAACAATACAGGTCTACTGCAACGTGCATAAACAATAATAGTTCCAGATGTAGCAATAATCTTTTAGCTTTTAAGTTTTATCTTTTCTTAGAAGTTAAAACAAACTAATGTCTGACTTGTACCTCTTTGTAAATAACAAAACTTAAAATCTCTTCTCAATATCAATACAAAAAAATCTTAATTCTAAGGCCAATTGGACTTTGTAGGACCTAACCTGCACCATGGAGGAGCGTCTTCACTGGTGGAGAGTCAGCTGGCCGGCATGACCGTGGGTCTGGACCGTATCACGGCGGTAGTTGACCCTGGGACGGAACGCGTCGCCGTCGCTTCCCCACTGCCACCTCCTCTGACGGGACCAGCGCTCGGAGTGGTGGGCAGCATTCGGGCGGCCATGCCGGAGAAATTCGATGGCACGCCCGGGAAGATCGACGGCTTCCTGGTGCAATTCGACCTCCTGCTGGATTCCACGCAGGAGGAAGATGCGCAAAGGGTCCGGACGACACTATCGCTTCTCACTGGCCGAGCTCGGGAGTGGGCCTCCGCGGTTTATCAGTGGCTAGTGGGGCTATCAGTGGTTAGAGGGGCAGCTCCGGGCCACGTTCGGCCGGTCGGACACCTGGGGGGATCCAGGCAAGCGCTTGTTTCGCCTCCGTCAGGGGTCATCATCGAGTTCCATATCCTGGCAGCTTCCTGCAATTGGAACGAGCCGGTGTAACACCAAATTCTGTGACCGTCGAATTCTGTTACCGCAGAGGTGCTTCTTATGGGGAACGAAGCAATAACGGGGGGGATCTTTCCTGTCGTTACGAGTCCCTCTAATTGTTAGTTTCATAGACTGCTGTAGCCTAATCAAAAATCGATTGTTTTTCTAAAACTCAATTTGAATACATTATTTCATGTATAGCCTATTATTTTTACCTCATCTGGGCATTATGACAAAAACCACAGTTTGAACAATCACAGAAAGGCTCATAACAAGAAGAAAGATCCCAGCTGTCATTGCTTCGTTCCCCATAAGAAGCATTGGCAATAACAATCATGAGCAACAGCAGCCTCTGCGGTCACATAATTCGGTGTTAAGGCTGAACCAAGTCGGTGAACTCATGTGTCAGCGTGTTTATTAGGAATAACATTTATAAGGAGGGCAATCAGGATATTGATCAGAATACCAGGCGTTATTGATCAGGATAATGCGCAATGTTACAATATTCCCTGCCATGAATGCCTTAATGTATTGAAATTGAGTTTTAGAAACAATCGATTTTTTATTAGGCTACAGCAGTCTATGAAACTAACAATTAGTGGGACTCGTAACGACCAGGAAAGATCCCCCCGTTATTGCTTCGTTCCTCATAAGAAGCAATAACAACCATCGTTTTAATGCGCAACAGCGACCTCTGCGGTCACAGAATTCGACGGTCACATAATTTGGTGTTACACCTGTAGGCTCTGCACCGCCTTCCGTACGGGGCCGCCATACAGGTAGGCCAACTCTGGGGCTTGAACCCACGATCTTCTGGCTGGGAGTCCAACCACTAGACTATCCTGTCAGTTTTGAGCGTGGACGTGTAATTTTAAGTTTAGATTATATTTTAATCAATGACAATGTGAGCTACAACTTTGTTAATATTAATATTATTTTTCAGGTCAAAAGTTTGGCAAGGTTAATTTCAAGAGTGGCAGATGCCATCCCATGCCACCCATGCAGCCACGCCCCTGTATTCAAAGTCGCTCCAAGATAGAAACAAGAAATTAAATGGATCAGTTAGGTAAGAGTCTTGCTCAAATGTATTTAAAATGTTTTGCTATTTATCTGTTGTGTAGCATAATTGTGTTGATTATGAAAATACAGTACAATTGTGTAGGCTATATAGCTAGCTAGTAACGTGACCTGGAGTAGGATATTGACTAGCCTACAGTAGCAAAATGTCGTGACAGAGCTTTACAACTAGTGACAACCATTGGAAAAACAGATCACATTCACTATTTTGGTTAAAAATTGGTTAATTGGTTAAGAATTTCAGTCTCTGAGAGAAATAGCAGACCCTATTGTAAGTATTGTGTGTGTGTGTGTGTTATCAAGAGTTCAACCTAAGAATGCCTAATTTATAACATGTTTTTTAGTTTTTTTGGCACAGTTGAGAAATCACTGCAAGCCTCTCCGCCACTGAGAGGAAAGGACTCAAGCATTAATCTGAGCCGATATCTCTGGGAAAAAAGAAATGTTTTTTCAACACCTGCAGAGAACTGGGAGGGCCTAGGCCAGTATCTCATCTGTGTACTGTACCTGTGAGCACCTGCCAGAGCTCTACCCACAATCTGAGAAAGACATCAAGGAAGCTGTACTGTGCTGTCCTAATGCAGCCAGACATGGACATAAACCATGCCAGCAACAACATAACAGAGCTTCCAGACCCCCTCACTGTAGAGATCAAGCATTCAGGCCTGTACCGTGTCTTTTGATGTATTACACACATCCACTCGCACACCTATCGAAAATATGGAGAATCGCTTTTTTCCACATCTTTGACACAGACTTGTCACATCCAGACGTTCTTAGTCACCTGGGAAAGAGTTACTGTTCTGTGTTTCCTTATGCATCGCACTAATGCACGAGCATAGTGGTCATTGAATGTGCACTTTTGAATTTTCAACCATATGGACTGACATCTTGCAGACATCTTGACATGTCACTTTAGCCACTGTTCCTATTAAAACAGTAGACAGTTGAACAATCTCTGTGACTGAGGCTCCTGCATCTTGATTCAACATCGAGGTCAACTGGGCCTGCTCATATTTATACATGCCATTGTTATACGTTGACATGGATGTTAATTGTTTAATGCAGTACACATGTATGGAAACATCTGCATCTGTTATGTTCCTCCACAGTATAACGGTTTTTCCATTTATTTTTCAACACATCTGTATCCCCATTATGATCGTGCAACTAGCCTTAGTTAACTGTTTCGCCACTAGAGGTCAGGCTAATGTCAAATATTAAACAATTTCGATTTTCTTTTGTCATTGCCTTTGCTTTATATTTGCCTATAACAACTTAATGACATTTTGTACCAGCAATGAGCAATTTCTTGGTTAGGAGTTTTGGATGTGTGTAGTCTAATAATGGAAATATCCATGGTGTTGTCCTTTATGCCGCTGAAGAGAAGCTGGACTAAAATATAAACATGAAGGCTATTTTCAAACAATTCAAACAGAAAGGTGTGGATGTCATATATTAAAGGGATGCTGGCAAAATGGCTGTGCTTACTACACAGCATTCTAATGTATCTAAGGTATCTAATGTATTCTCTCCTCTCAGGTACCTGATTTTGCACACTAGGGGAGAGCGGTTCTCATCCATCTACCCACATCTGGTTGACTAGCCTCACCTGAAAAACTAGCACCTTTACTGCAGGCTATGATTCAGACTAACAGTGAGATGTCTATCAGCACAAGACACAAAGAGCGAGAGGAAGAAAGAGAGAGAAGGTGCTGAAGACAGGGGGGCTATCGGATAGAGTCTTGGACCTGCGTTAAATGTAGTTTTTGGTTTTGTTTTAGTGCCCCCAAATCCCAAATTTCCTCCCCCACTCACTGTTTGTTTGAATCCAACTGTGTAAGGGGTGTGGTTGAAAATGGTGCAAGACTGTAAGCGGAGGAGTAAAAAAGGTATGGGAGGGTCATGCATTTTGTTTCAAACCTAAGCAACGTTTTTGTAGCGCTGGTTTCAACCACAAGGGAAATTCTAGACAAAATCATGGGAGTGTCCCTTAAGACATCGTCATTGGATAGTGCTGTTATAGTGATATCATGGCCTCTTGTGTAATAAAATAACCATGACAAATGGTCATATTCTTCATTCTCTTTTTTTTATTCAAAATTTCAAAAAAGAAAAAATAATACAAGAAAATCTCAGATACACATTTGGAGACGGCAAGGTAAACAAAACACCATTTCAACTATAAGTTTGAAAAAATAAACAGATAAAGAGACAGCCTAGCGAAGCATTTGATGTTTATTTTTTTTCAATCATTGAATCAACAGAAGGTTTTTGCTTTTGTAAAGCTTTAATTAAATAATAGTAAATCAAGGCCCCCTCTGAAGTTATAGGAATGCAACTCATATAAAGGCGAGGTATGATAGTGATGAACCTCAAACTCATTATTGCATTTTGAATGCATCGATGCATCTTCCATAAACCTGAGGTTTGCATGAAGAACATTCTGGAGAAAGAAGATCAAAATAATAGATGATGATGAATAAGATGAATCATTTTCAGCCAGGTTTATATTTAGGCTTGCAATCTGGTAAAATAGCGCAAAACAACTTTATATGGTAAATGTATAGGTGTATTAACTGATTCTACTAATGTTTTTTTTTGTGTTTACTGTGACTACCCGTAATCTACAAGACATCCCTGTCCTAAATGTGGTGTTGTTGTATAAGTTTATGAAAACATATATTCACCTCCCCATAACGTAATGAATGGAAATATTTCACAAATTTATGTATCTTGTCATCACATTCATCAAAAATTAAAATGACATACAAATAGATTAACAACAAATACATAGTTGCCCTTTGTTGATGTCCACCAACACATTTTTCTTTCACAAAAATATTTACCCTTAGATTTACCTCTTAGATCATGCCATGAAGAACCTATTACAAGTGCCTAGAATTTGTCTCAAAAATCAAATAAAAAGTAAACCAGTGTCCTATTTATTATTGATTATTATTGCTCTGTGGTAATTTCAAACCTTCGAATCTTACTGTATGGTTCAAACCTCCATTTTAGAAGCCGTTGCCCTGAGACTGTGCTCTCGATATGTCTTCGACATCTAGTGAAAATAACTTAACAAAAAGGATTGGCTGTCTAAAAACTATAGAGCATACTTTATACCTAATCTATAGAATCTTATCTAGGTATTTTGTTTTTAAGTCAGCAGCATTCTGTTAAGCAGCAATACTACAAGCAGGAAAAGATATACCTGCAGAATGGTGACTAAACCCACAACAGTTGGAGAAAAATGTCTGAATAATAGTGGGGAAAATACAGCATCTTTATAACCATAGTGTGCTCAAGGGTAAACATACATAACACATCTATTTTTAATATTTTAAGATTAATTTTGACAAGAGCATAGATTCCTATGGGGATTTGTTACCAATGATGACAACAACACTGGAAATCAACACTGGAAATATTGGGGGCGAGTGTTCTTTTGTGGAATCTTTCTGACTATTGACGGTAGAGCCAATTTAAATGTGGGATTACTGTCTCCACTTTGCAAGGTTTGTGTAGCCTTACATCACGTTTTTCTCGAATGTAAAATACTTTAGAATTCACTTATTTCTATTTAACACTTATTTCTTCAGTATATTTTTCAAAGCGCAGTGTTACACATTTCATTGATTGTTAGAACAGAGAAACGTGATAAAACGTTGATTCGTAGGCTACCATATAATTTACATTTTAACAGCAAAAAGGTTGCAGAAAAATACAGATCGTAAGAGGTCAATCATGTTTTCCCTTTTCAATTTATCCCCATGATAACCGATTTGTTATCTAAATGTATGATAAAACATTTTTTGATAGTTTGAGGGATTGAGGTTGTAGAAATTGGATTAAGTGAAGATGGAATGTCTGAGGTTTATGTTCTGCCTTACCCTTATCTAAAGCCGTACAACACTGCCAACGAACACAAAAATAAAGCTCAACATTGTTCTGGAAATACTTTCCCAAATGAATACCAAAAGACCCACAGCACAAACAATTCTGGGCAAGGTATTCATAAATAAATACATCTTTACTTTACTCTTAGAAACTATAAGCTTTTCTGAAGCCACTAGGCCATAGCGAGAGTACCAGCTAGTTTAGCAAATCGCTACTGTAGCTTTAGCCTCTCACTGTCTGTAAAACTGTTTGCTGGCAGTGAGAAGCTAGCTAACGCCAAGATATTAAACAGACTGGTACCCAGACTAACTTAGACAGATGTTGATTGGGCATTCTTAGGGCAGCGCAGTATTTGAACCACCACAGAGAGATTCCATCTTGTTTAATTTCAGGTGTGAGCTTTAACTGTGTCCAGATTGTGAGGTCTGTCTTACACAATTTTCATATCCAGATGTTCAGCACAAACGAATGAGAGAGTGAGATGTACTTTTTAAATGCATATATATATTTAAAAAGAGTGAGGTAGATATCTACTTGAAGGAAATAAGTCCCCAATCATGACACCAAAGAAAATACATTTAAAAAAAATCCAAGTTTATGCTGAATCGTGGGGCATTTATACAGTGATTTAAACGGATATCACAAAAAGAAATTAAAAAAAATAAATAAATAACACTCCTAGAAGAAAAAAGAAAACAATTTAAAAGGAGAAATCCTTCAATAGACTTTTTCAATTCAGCATTTATATGAGAGTTTCCGATCATGACGTTGAAATGCGATTCCTTCCCTGGATCTTAACCCATCCTTTTTCTCTTTTTTTTGGTTTCCAGAAGCAATGATTATATCATTAAATAATGTCACCAGTTTTAATTTAAAATAATTTAGATGAAATAAAGTATGGGAATGTGGCATAAGGTTGAGATGAGAAAAACAAAATGTGATCTAACGGGTGGCAAATGGTAAGGATAATTAAGACAAGTAAAACAACCCAATAAGCCCTATTAATCTGAGTCAGTAAATGGATGGGTTAACATACCAGATCTGGTAGAAAGAAAACCTCCTGTATGCTAGAAGTAATCTTGACTTTGAAAAGGATACTGTACATGTTGGCAAGGGGCCAAGGGGAGGAGAGTGGGCACTACTGGATTCAGCAAAGCATGAAAGAGGTGAGGCAATTAGAGGACAATTACGAGAATGTGTGAAGAAAGCAAAGCCTTTACTTTGACCTGAGATCGAATTGCGCCCAGACATGCTGGGTGCAGTGCTAGACAACATTTACAAAAAAGGGTGCAGAAAAGTACATGCTCACACATCGAGCTAAGGTGTCCATTCCAAATAATAATAATAATAATAATAATAATAATAATAATAATAATAATAGACATCTACAAAAAAGTACAGAAGGAAACATTTCATAAAAAATGAAAGGCAATGAACAAAATATAGTGATACAGAAACCTTTTGGGGTAACAGAAAGAAATATATATTTGTATCTAACAATCCTGTTTTTGTTTATTTGCTTTATTTTTTTTAAATAGAGTGTAGGGGTATAAGAAATGGATTGTAGTGGAGATCATAGAATATCAAACCTGAAGAATTTCTTTATATATAACATCCAAAAGAGAAAAAAAATAGCAGCTTTGTTCTGTACATACATAGACGCGGACATCTTAACCGTAAAAAGTTTTAAAAAGTGACCAACCGATGATGTGTATAAAAATGATCCTTAAGTCTAACATACAACTGTAAGACCTGTATATATTTTGAAATGCAGAGACTAATAACTATAATAAAATAGACCTGCTGCGATGTAAAAATTCTCAAGGCTACTTGAATCTTCACCAGACCAATACCTTCTATTTTTAAGTGCCAGGTGTTTATCTGTTTTTAGTTTAAGCATATTTGGTGCTATGTCTAAACAGCAATGTTTGGATAGACATGTATTTTCTAATGAGAGGTACAGTTTAAAATGACAGACAAAATTCAAGAAATAAAAGTGGAGAAATGATAGGCATGATTCTTTCTTTTAGCATGTTTGATTGTGAAACTCATGAACTTCTATATGATTGGGTGAATCACAATGTTCTTTATTTTAACATTATTAAATATGGAAAGACTAGGCTCTGATTCAGAGCTGAGATTCAGCATTGACTCAAGATTCAGCGTTGACTCAAGTCATGTGTATGTCCTTCAGACATAAACCAGGTTCATTACTTAATTATTATTGTCTTACCCTTTACAATTCATTATGTGTGATAATTTCTGGTAAAAATCATTAAAAAAAGTTTAATTTATAGTAAATAAATAGATTTCTAGCCCGAGTGCAACTGCTGTTGTTCCCAGCGGACCATAGTCAACTCTAAATCAAGAGCAAGAAAGGAGACCTTTACTGTGTTGTAAAAAATGGATGACTTGGCAAAAGTTTGGCAGGTACACAAAAGCCTCTCTTTATCAATTTTTACCAACTCCTGAAAGGATCTACACTCATAGAAATATCCAGGAAGCCAGGATCATTGTCCACAATGTACATCTGTATCTGAGGCGTCTCTACATTGTATGAGCTATCCGGTGGTCATGAAAAGAAGGTTGTAGTGATGGAAAGTTGCTTTAAAAATGGCGCTATACCATATAATTGAGAGAATTGTATAAATACGCACTCCGATATCCACATCCTTTCTAATCATCAGAAAAAAGTGCTCTTCTGTTGGATTTGCTGGCAGATATGCTATGAAAATTATCTTTTTAAGTTGATGTCTTACAACATGTGTAAGTCAGGATAAATGCCTGTATAATGTCCTTCTCGAAGGACCTATGTAACAAACTGCTGTACAATACAGGCTGCACAGGAAGGAGACCACAGAGTTCCCCAGTGTTGAGTCTTAGCCACCATACTCCTAATGCTTTAGCAGGCTTCTGTGCTGTGTTTCAGTCATTGAACCCATTGACCATGACAATGCAATCATAAAGAAGTGGAGTCCCCCTCTACTGCCTGCTAGTGTACAGTAGAAGACTGTCATAATGTTCCTCGTCCATCCCTTCATAAGAGGTGGGGGTGAGGGGTTACCCTGTGTAAGAGGAGGCGTGGCTGGGCTGATATCAGCAGGCTGAGGACTGGGGCAGTGGCAGGGCCCGTTCGTTCTTTCGACCCCCGTTCATGTGTGCATAGGGCTGCATCTCGTCAAAGTTGGGCCGCAGCACCACAACGGGCCCGTTGGCCGAAACCTGTCCTGAGTGCTTGTCCGAGGCTTGGCCCGGAGGTGCAGAGGCCGAGGCAACTGGGGACAGAGTTAAAGGAGACGTGGGACCCAGTAGAGGAGTACTAGGGACCGGCATAGGGGATAACTGCTGGGCGGGAAGCGGTGTCGCCCCCGCACCCCCTGCTGGCGGGGCAGTGACAGCAGAGGACTGCCTGGTAGATGCAGGGTCCAGTGGAATGTTCTCCATGGTCTCTACCTCCATGTCCAGCTCCTCGGTGTCCGGGGGCTTATTCTCCTCACTGTAGAAGAAGCTCATCTCTCTGAAGGGAGGATCTAGATCGTCCTTGATGCTGTTGATAATCTCCAGAAAGGAAGGACGCATCTTGGGATTGTACTGCCAGCACATCCTCATAAGCTCAAACCTGACAGGGATGTGCAAAAAGGAAAGGCGTTAATTAAATTGCTCACTATTTAGTTGTTCCTAATGCATTAAAGCTGACAAGATTTTAGTATTAAATGGAAAAAACTTTAGCTACTGGTGTTATTTTTCACACCAGTAGGTGGCAGGACAATGCAAAACTAAAACTTGTTTGTCAATTTCCACTAGTCTAATAAAATTCGCCTGAAATAACTGCAAGATTAGTGTACTGTATTACTTTAGAGTACATTGAAGGTGCTCTACTGTAGGTAGGATTTTAGAGCTATACATTTTGGGTAATTTCTAAGAAATGCCATAGACATCCGTCAGCTATCAGTGAGTGAAATTATCTGTTAGAATATCTGCTCTAGTTGATAGCCCCTCTATATAAATCTAATTAGAATTTTGACTGCGCCGAAAAAATTCGGACCAATCGGGGCCTCTTTTCCTTGATTGGTCCGGCGAATCTACCTTGCCTGTCAATCACACACAGCTACAACAGGTTTGTCAGATGGCGCTTCGCAATGGCAGACCAACGGGCTCCAGAGAGAGGGCGAGAGCAGAGAAGAAGGGGGTGGGGTTTTGGGTTGTTGATTTTAAAACTCTTGCTCTATTTCGTTAATTTTTAGCTAATTTCTCATTGCAACTCTCAAATCCTATCTACAGGAACTATAATATATGTAAAAAATATTAAAAAATGTATTTAGAGATTGATTTAATTAGTTTTAGTTAATATTTGGAAATGTAACATCAATGAAATTCCACACAAAGTACATAAAACTATGCACATTTTGTAAATTTTGTATTTGTTATATTTGTGGTTTTAGCAAAAGCAAAGCTATATTGTCACTGCAATATTGTCATATCATAATCAATAATGTGGTACGTAATGATGGCTCAGTAAATCACACAAACATACCACGTTAGACCAGCAATAGAGCTTGGGGAATGTCAAAACATCATAAAAGAGAGAATCATTATAGTGTGGCGTGGCGCTATACCACACACCACAACTTCAATTATATATAAACAAGCTAAGAATACCCTCTTAGACTATCTGACATAAACACCTCAGTCATCGTGTTTTCCCTCTCTGCTACTCCCCTCTCCATTTCTCATTTTATAAAAAGCTGTGGCTGCCGACTCTTCTGCACCAAAGGAATTGTGGGTAGCTCCTCAAATAGTATTTTTTTTTTTGATTACTTTTTTTTCAGTATCTTTGTCTTGAAGATGTCATACAGATGACCACAAGCAGCCTCTAGGTATTCCCATGAAAATAAAAGGCAATGTTTGGAGCCAGGCCCATGCTGCAGCATAACCTGTTTGGCTTGAACTTGGTTTGCTAAAAATGTGCACCACACTTGCTTGTGTGAAATTAGAAGAGAAAAAAGATACTACAATCCTACCTTTGTGTCATGTTTCTGCTCCTCACAACACAAACTATCACCTTCAATGGCATATGCTTTTATTTAACAGCATTACGTGAGACTACTATCCAGTACTTTTTCTGTACTGATAGTACAGTGGGCAATTGTAACAGGTTTTGTACCATAATGCACTGTCCCCATGGACAAAGCTATGCTATGCAAAGCTCAACTCTATATACAGTTTGTAACTGTGTTGTGTGGTGTCTTATGACTACATGTTCTAGTTTGTATTGTCATTTATGCTAGCACCTAGGTCCTTGAGACACGACATTTCATTCACTGTGTACTTCTATGTGGTCGAATGACAATAAACTTGAAACTTGAAGTTGAAGTGATTTATGCAATTACAGCAATATTTAAGTAAATCAAGGTAAATCAATATAAAGTCTACTAATACTTTTAAAAACATTTAGGGCTAGAGTGCTGTTACGTCTCATGACCAGAGTGGGCGCTATTTGCCAAGTTATCCTAAGCAGCTTTAAGCCAATTTAAGGTTTGAGTGAGGCAGGCACCTAGTAGGTAAACCTGCATTATAGCTCACACTTCTATACAAAGCATGCGATTATAAAACCTGGTTCAACAGCAAACCGCAAACAGCAAAGAGGCATAATGATGTCTCAAGAGACCCAGGCCACAACGCTGGGAACACTTGATACTTAGCAGGTACGTTTGTCTTCAGAGCACAACAGGACATGTTAAATGATGGGTGTAACTCTCACAGCTATCTTATGTTTGGAGCACCGCAATAGGATCGTGGTGATCTGATTTGTAACGTGAAACAATCTGGATCACTGACGCATTGTAAATTATAACAAATAAAGCCTTGGGGAATATAGCACATATACAGTAAGCTGGTGTCAAAAACACCAGTTCTTTACGATTGGGTATCAAAAGCTGCACCAAATGAGGGAAATATACTCTTCGTCTATGATAGGCTGTTATCCTAAACAGCAATCTATGCAAGCCGGACCACACACACAAACTAAAAAGACCTCTTCACAAGCAACATCCCCAAAGCCTGTGAAGCCTTGGAAGGATAATATTACTGTAAGCGATACACAGCATTCCACAGTAACGCACAATGTTTAGCATGATCACCGAATCTGTCTTTTATTTTTCACCCATCCCTGCGAAAGAGAGCCCACTTTTGTCAACGTGCAACTCGAGACACAACCATGGGAAATCCAATCCCTGACCCAGAGCTACCTGACCATGGGAAAGACAAGTGAAAACGGAAGGTATTCAGAGTTTTCCAAGTATGACTCATCCCCCACCTCCCGTCACCACCCCCCCCCCCTCTCTGTTGTCCTGCCCCATCCTCTCCCAGCATGTCTCTCTTTCCTCCTGGGTCCACTTCTGTTGGCCCGCTGGAGAGGAAAGACTGAAGCCCCTACTAAAGTCATTACAGCGGGGGTGACCGGGTTGGCCTGCAGCGGCCAGCTCACAGCTCACAGACCGTGGCGACACTCCCACCCCGCCGATCCACAACACAATCCGCACATGCCTGTAATCAGGACAGAACAGTCCGGGCTCCCATGGAAACCAGGTTTGTTTTTCTGCACAACAGTCTGCCCTCGGCCTCCACTCCCCCAGGCCCACCCCAAACCCCACCCCTAGCTTTTTAACTCGCACTCTCTCTCTAAGGTGAGGCCAGCCGTGGAAGGAGGAGTGGGGGGGTGGGGGGGGTGGGGTTGGGCGGCAAATAAATAACA
>JAOEHI010000021.1:3472280-3489692 GCA_025447815.1 Percopsis transmontana
CAATGTCACTCTGTTCTGTGTATTCCTTCAAGAGTGATTTACAGAAGTAAAAGCTAGTATTTGGCTCGGGCCTCCTTATTTGTGGTTAAGACGGTCCGTCACATCTCTCTGTTTGTATCGTTTGAAAATATACACAGAGGGCAGCGGCAACAAAAATGTCTGTGACGGTGTTGTTATATGAAATGACACATTAATGTCCTCGCGTCTTTCTTATCATGAACACAGAATGTGCTTTGAATATGAATGTCCTCTCTATTACAGAGACCCATGTGCACGTATCCATGCGATATCCGTCAATGTGAATACTGCCACGGTACCATTGTTAATCTATAATGAATGAGTTTGGACCAGATCCGCGCCGAGGGTGGTGGAATGTAATTGGCCGTAGCGTGAAAGTCCGCAAAGACTGATTTCCCACCGGCTTCTCACTTGCACACCTGGCCCAAAGTCATTTGTTAGGGAGCGATGCACGGTGCAAAGGCAACATTGACTCTGACAGAGCTTGCGGGCCAGTATAACACACACGCACACAATCCATGACTCAGGGCAGAGTAAAAACTACTTTATTCTCTCATTCGCTGCAAACAGAAAACTTTAGAAATGTTCTATCGGTAAACATGTTGGTCGTTAGAAATGTCCTTTTAGAAATATCGCGTGAGGGTGCACAGATTGATGAAGGTGCTGCACAGTCAGGGTGCAGAGTGCTGCGTCTCCATGACGACCAGGGGGTGGGGGTGGGGCAGGGGAGGGAGGGAGGAAATAGAGAGAGGAGGAATGACATAAATCAAATCAACATGCCTTGACCATAATGATGCAAATCTATAAACAGTTTCGTTCCAAAAATAACACGGTGTATAGTACAGGTCATGAGTTTATATTTAACTAAGGGGGCTTGCTGACCTAAAATAAATTAGGTAATTTCTAGTCATTTAAAAAAAAAAAACTTTAATATGGTTTTCATTGAATGCTTCGTTTGTTTAATTAATTAATTATTTTATTAATTAATTAAATTAAATTAATTAATTAAATATTAATTGCTCTGTGTGTGTGTGCATGCGTGTGCTTGCGTGTGTGTGTGTGTACGCTGATATTTATCAATACATCATAGCCCTTTACACAACCTAACTGGAAACATCTTTCTTTTAATAATCGGGTAATATTTTATGATAATTTAATGAGGATGTCGAGCTGTAAATATCAGTATGTTACCATGGTAACTGGACTGTGTTCTATAAAAGCCGCCTGTTTTCCATCTCTCTCATAGCAACAGGATTTATCTGAATAATAACTAATAACTATATCCTTTTTTTTAAACTAGATATTCTCTGTAGAAATACATACGTAGATATGCACATTGGCACTCCAGTCACTTTTCCATAATAAATCTATATCTGCTATTTACAATATGTTCAATGTGTTACCTGTAATTTACTATACATACCGACTCAAATTGAGACATTTCAAATATAGACTGGACTGACGAGATGGTATCGAAATCAATGAACAAATTCATATCTTTTTTCTTAGAATGTAATTATATCAAGTAATGGAAAGCATCAGTTCTTTTTTTGTGGGAAGAACTTGTATTGGTGTTGGATGATATGAGGTTGTATTTACCCTGTGAGGTGCAATAAGGACACATATTGTGTAAGCCTTATGTAACAATTCAGCTATAGGGGCCCCATTATGAGCACACTTCAGTTGTTTAGGGAAATCCTAGTTGCTGTGTGTGAAATGAAAAAACAACCCAGTGCAATCCACTAATCAGCACGTTTTAACGTACAGTACAAATGTGCAATGCTCTCAGTATCACTCAAAGAAGTGCTGCTAATACGGGTTTCTGTGTTGCACATCTTTTCCTGAGCTACGTGGAAACAATATGACACACATTCAGAGTGCAGTCAAAAAACCTGCTCTATTCTCTACATATTAAATGTAGTGTAACATCCTCACTCAAAAATGCACTAAATAGCATTAAGCTGCTGAACAAAAGGATATTTTCTTTCATTCTGCTTTACCCTACATAAAATAACACTGGTATTCCTGATAAATAGTAGCTCACAGTAGCTCACAGTAGCTCTAAAATATAGCTATGCTGAAATATTTTAAAGATACATTATAGTGATCTGTCCCCCCAGAATACCAAATTTCCGCCGCCACTGATATGAGTTTTGGTAATGCTGGTTTTAACCACAAGGGCAATTCTGGACACAGCTCAAAGTGGCCCTATTTGAACGATCTAAGCACACGATCTAAAGCGCATGGCGCAAGTGCATTAACTGTAGGGCGTTTGCTAGTTTAACAGCAGAAAAAATTGTTACAGCGCCAGGCACATGGTTCAAAAGGGTTGTACTTAGTCTCTTAATTATTCATGGGTATGTTTTGGGCGTAACATGCAATAAACCAATCAGTGTCATCTCCCATTCCCTTTAAGAGCCAGGTGTGATTGTACCCTGGCAGATCGCTATTATAATGGCACATTTGCCAAGTAGTAAGAAAGAATGCTTTGCTGCAGAGGAAACTGATCAGCTGATGGTTGTACACCCGCCTACGTAGGTGCATATCACTATCTTGATAACGCACACTTAAAATAACAGTGAAATACTGCGCATTTGACATCAGACCAGGTTTTTGTTGGTCAATCGCGCCATCGTTTTCCGCTGCCTCGAGAAAGCAAAACACCTCATCACTCCTCAACGCCCATGGGCGCTCAGATGGGCCCAAGTGCATTTGCTATTTAAACAACATGGATGCTGGACAACTGCGTCGGTCTAAACTTAACAAAGACACTTTGTGCCGGGTGTAAGATAGGGCCCGAGGAGCGTACCAAATCGATGCACAAAATGGAGTTTATAAACGAATGAGCCATAACATTATGACCATCTGGGTGCCATGTGCAGTTGTTACGAAATAATCAACTTTATTGGCTTCATCTGTGAGTGGCTATAATGTTTTGGATCATCTGTGTACTTTATATACAGTGATTAGAACATTGACCTTTGCTTCCTTAATGAAAAGTAAAGGAAACCCAATGCAACTTCAAAATGTGCGAATCGTGGAAATCCTGCCTCATTTCCAAACCAAAGGATGTGAAATGCGGCTATAGAGTGTACGGTTGGAGGATAACAAAAATTCTTCTTCTAGAAATACTGCTGCGTGTTCAGACACACCACACACCCATATAATATAAATAGATCCTGTTCTGGTTTTCTCCCCTCGGTCCCTCTGTTTGGCTCACGGCTCATATGTCTTTCCGCTTTTTTATTTGACCATTCATCCCCTAATAAATAAACAAAACAACACATCAACTTCACATGTGAATTCATGTGATCAACGTGAGGTTGATGTTGTTTTTTTGTTTTTTGGTCATAAGTCAAATAGTGTTAGTATACATGTCTGTGATTGGAGTGGAGTCTCCAACGGGTGGCTGGGGGGGAGGGGTCCTCAGACGATGCTGCGCGAGCCACTGGAGTTGCGTCTGCGGCTGAAGGGCAGCGTGTGGTGCAGGGGCCTGGGCGAGTCGGGGGGGCAGAACTGGTGGGGGTGGTTGTAGGGTGGAGGGGGCGGGGGCAGGGGCGGCTGAGGGCCGTCGCCCTCGGTGACGTGCACGGGCGTGGACATGGCAGACTGGATGAGCCGGTGGGCGGCGGGGCTCTGGCTGAGGAAGGCCTCCATCCGTCCCCGCCCGCTCTGGTCCACCACGATCACCTTGACGATCTGCTGGCACTGGATGAGGGTGTCCGGGCGGAGCTCGCCGGGCTGGGCGGGGCTGAGGAGGGCAGGGGGTGCGGCCATGGCCAGAGCCGTGGACTCAGCGCTGGGCGGACCCAGCTGGTAGGTCTGCAGCCTGTTGTGAATTGACACCTAGTTTAGGAACAGTCAGAGAATGCACCAAGAGTTACCAGCCTGAACGCAGCCTGAACGCAGCCCTCTGGTGGCTTACGCACACGGGGCATGCAGGCGTGCAGAGCGGATGCATGCAAAACAGTGTGACACACACAAACACACACGCACACACACCAGCCCAGAGTTGGAAAGGGGGAAACGGAAGACAATACAGCAGTGTGGTTTTAGAGACCGCAGTGACACAGTGTTTTGTGCGAGTAAGAGGTGACACCGAGGGCATGGCGTCTCCCTGACTCAGATCACAGATTTGAGAGGTGGTTTAGAGAGAAGGGAGGAGTATGCAAAAAAGGGAAATGACTGCTCCGTCATAGGAGGCAAGCCTGGGCTGGTCAGTCAATCAGTCTCTCATACACACACACACACACAGAGGCTGTTAATGGTACTGTATCAAAGCTTATCTGGCTTTGTAGAATATATTCTAGGAACCAGCTAGGCTTATGGTACTGTAGCTTGCAAGGGCTTAAAGAGAGTAAGGCTGGCTAGCAAAAGCTGATGGGAGGCGGATGTTGTCTACCTAGCTAGAGAGGTGGCTGATCCACTGGTGAGCCAAGAGACTGTTTTGTTAAACCACTAAAGTGGTCCTTGCATCTCCGGCCACACTGTGTGGACAGGCCACGCAGAGCTTTAGTTAAAGCTTTGGCATAAAGCACTGTGTCCTCAGAGTAAAACACATACCCTGATCTAAACCAGGCACTCACGCACACCAGCGATATCGATCCCTGAGACACAAACCACTTACCTACACACAGGCGGTGTGTATGTCACTCACCTCTACTGTGTTGTTGTTGCCGGTCTTATCATATGCATCCTGTTGGCCTGTGGATACAGACGGCTGTGTTTTGTAAGTCGGCAATAAGACATTCAATTCCCGCCTTAGAAATGTAAAAAAGAACTGCAGTCCTAACACGCCAACACAATCGGCGCCCTTAAGGTATCTTTCAAGGGAACTTAAAGTGAAAAATGAAAGGGAAAATCATTTGACCCTTCTTTTAACTACTGTAAAAAAGGGTACATCAATAAAAATACTAGTGCACTTTTTAAAAACATCTTCTCTTCGTTACCATGAATTTTATAGATGCTATTGCACCTTTTAAGGTTGAATCTTTTTCTGGTATGAAAAACAGCTGAACACAAATGGCGCAAAACAAAATGACATGTATATCATGACATATACAAAAAAGTGCTAGAGAATCCCTTTTCTCCAATATCATTACCATAAACATTAATAATGCACAAACCCTATTTTTGCAACTGTCGAGAGGCTAACAATCCCCTGACACAAACACCCCCTGAACTCCTATCCACCCATAAATGCAATGAGTTTGTGTCCTTTTTCACAAATAAAATTTTAAATATTATACAAGCCATCAATACTTCCATGACAAACAAAATTGTTGGATCAGTAGGCTACCATATTTATATAAAAGTAAGAGGTAGAGGTTGAGAAGGTTTAATGCCATAGACTACAAAACTCTTGAGGAAACGGTGAGATAACTTAAGCATCCACCTGCTACCTCAATGCTCTACCAACGAGTTTCTTCTTCTTCTAAGAAGGTTTTTGACTGCGAAAGACATACTGCAAACAGCTTTCTGCAATGGAGCAACTTTCCAAAAGCCCTGAAAACTACAGTCTAGATGCCTCTATCATTAACAACTACAGGCCGATATCAAATCTACCGTTCATAGGTAAAATCAATGAGAAACTTAATTAGCAACTTATTTACTTCTTAGTCTCAACCGGTTGCTATGACAACTTCCAATCCTGGTGCTGTCAACCTCTACATCCTCCCGCTAGGCCACATTATGCAGAATAACAATATCGCTTACACTCAAATCTATATAGCTCTATCACCAAATGACTACCATCCTGTAGATTTGCTGTGCCAGTGCATTGAACTAAACAAGGACCATACAGAGGATTTGAGGCTTGCACCAACACTGACTACTTTCTGCTGAACTGCAAACCTTGCACTTATATTTCGGACATTTTGATGTTATTCTTTTATCATTTAATTTACATTTTTGTTCTGACTCTGATTATTTTAAAATCTTGTTTTATTGCATAACATGTTTTAATGTGACGCACATTGAGTCTGCCTTGTGTATGGAATGTGCTATTTAAATAAAGTGCCTTGTTTTGCCTTGCCTTTTTTTTGCATTTGACACACTTTTCATAAAGAAGCATACATATGTGGGAGGGAAAAAGCCGGTACCTGGCGAGTTGTGACCTGTGTGTGCATCCATCTGACCCCCATTGGTGTGCATGCCATGTGGCTGGATGCCTTGGTGTCTCTCCATTTCCCCTGGATTAAAAAAACCACACACCATGACTCTGTGCTGATCCTACAATGTACATACTTGCCTAGCATAGCGTGTAGTGTTTGCATCTACTAGCTCACATTGGATGTGAATCTGCTCCATCTCGTTGACCTCCGTGATGGACTCCCGTAGCTCCTCTGCGAACTTCCTGAGCTCCTCTCCGCTCGGGGAGCAGAAACTCACCAGCTGCTTCTTCTCCGAGGTAAAGGGGCTCATCATAGTGATGCCATGGGCGTAGTCTGAGTGGAACACATATTCAACATGGATATTACAGCCATGTAGTTTTATTTAAAGTGGCACTCCTCGATTTGTCTCAGTAATTACCGTTGTGGTTGAAACCGGCACTACAAAAAACACTAGTCTAACACTGTTCTCTTCCTACTCCTCCTACAGCCATGCACATAGTTCTGATTTAAACATAAACAGTGAGATGGGGGTGCGGGTATTTAACACAATCAAGGAGTCCAAGACCTTTTGTTTCTCACACAGTTTTACTGCAATTAGGTCATTTAGCAGACACCTTTATCCAAAGCAGGTTAGGAATCTTTCTCTACAATTCTTACAGGTAGACAGGGCATGTCTAGGAGTCAACCACCCTAACCACTAACCAAAACTCATTCTTACTCATTATTGGGTGGAATTGGGTTTGTTGCCTGGCAGCAAAACCTCATTAAACATTCTATTTGGACAATTTCACACTAGACTCTCATTACTACTAGACGCCCTCCAGCACTGTAAATGGTTCTGACAGCAATAATGTTCCCCTTTATTTTTTTTTTGTGGTTTAACATCAACCCACTGCATCAGAGTATAAACATATCTCACATTCATTGCTGAAGAGGTGAAACTGCATGCCCAGCAACCCCATTGCTTTGCAGAATGTATAAGTCGCAGAACTTTTTTTCTTGGGACACAGCTTCAGGATCTATAGAAAAACCAAAACCAAGGTACATAATACTGCAAAACAATAATGCACAAACATACTACACAATGATTTAACGCAGCCACAAGTTTAACTAAAAAAATGTGTAAACCTGACGACATTATTTCATTTATATATTTGTGTGTAACATGGGTGTTAACATTAGCTTGAGAAGCACGCTAGTTAGCTAGTTAGCATTCTCTGCACATTGGGTGTTCTGAGCGTGTCCTTTGTGAACCCTACCAGAAGCAAGTCATTGAAGAGGAAGACCTCTCTCTGGATCTGGGCCAGCTTTTGCTTGTGAGCCTTGTTTGCGTCGGGCACCTCAAAAAGGCGGCAGCAGCACACCAGCCGTCTGTGGGGCACAGCGAGGATCTACGGAGGCGAGGGAGAGGCGGCAGGTAGGCAGGGGGGGGGGGCAGAGAGCACAAGTATAGACAGTGGCACAAAAGGAATACAAGAAAACGAATACACACATGCACGGAATACACACGAGCGCAGGCAGAACTCACTGTTTTCAGGCCCAGGATGGACTGCTCCACGCGGCTGACATAGGTGACGTGGTCCTCGTTGGAGCGTAGCTCTCTCTGCTGGATCCTCTCATAGATGCCGGCCACCATCTCTCTGGGGATGTCTGCCCCGTCGTCCACACCTGAGGGAACAGAGGTCATCAATACTCGGGCTGGAGATGGAACTCTAACCAAGGGCACCGGTGGTGTAATGTAACTAAGTACAAATACTTAGTTACTGTACTGTACCTATTATTCAAAATAAAAAACAAAACATATGCACTTGTATAAGTCGTTATGACAGATGCACTTGTATAAGTTGGCATATTACAATAAATCTATGTAGTGTACCTTTTAAAAAACATGATAATGAAGATCTGAGCAAATAAAGTTTGAATAGATTTATTTTAGTTGAACCACAATATATTTTTACTTTACCCCAAATGTACCCCAAGCTCTGTGTTTATGTTTGAACCAAAACAATACACACAATTATTATTAGGTTTGATAATAATTATGAAACACAAATGCATGGGTTTACATATCTCAAAGGAATGTAAGTAATTGTAAGTGGCTTTGGATAAAAGCGTCTGCTAAATTACCTAATTGTAATTGTAATTGTCTAATTGAATGTCAAAAAAAGTATGAAAGCTAGTAAATGTAATGTGTCGTTTTACTCATTTTAGTGTTTAGTATTGTATTTTGCTTGTGTTTTCCTATTATACTGCCCTGAGATATTGATCACCCACCCCTTACAGTAAACACTATGTAAGTACACACACACGCGCACACACACGCACACACATGCACACACACTGACCTCTGAGGTTGCGTATGAAGTCATCAAGGCCCATCTTGCGCTGAGGCTTGATGTTTGGGGAGTACATGTCGGTGTTGAGGAGGACCACAGCAAAGGCCAGGATGAAGATGGTGTCTGGGTTGTGAAACTGCTGCACCACATCCGGGTTACACATGCAGTACCTCTGGCTGGGGGACAACGGGCATTAAGGATGAACTGGTCCAAAATGCCATCATGAGCACATTGCAGGTGGAGAGACAATCTTCCTCAAATAGAAAGAACTGACATTTTACTACAAGTCAAGTAAAGTACTGATATAAAAAAGTAAAAAGTAGCTAGCTAGTAAAATGTACTTAGTTAAGGTACTTTTTTAATAAATGCACATTTTGCAAAGCTTATCTTACACATGTATCCCATACAATAAACTTAAAAAGAAGAGATTCAATTATTTGACAGTAAGGTACACACACTATGAGTGATGGGCAGTAGCCTACAAGCAGAGGTGGGCCACATTCAAGTATTCAGTAGTTAAGTACAACAGTTTCCAGTGCATGTCATCTTAAATATCTTGGAATAGACAATATAATTTGCAAAAGTAAAATTCTATAGAGTTACATACTTTTGTGTTCCAGCTATTTAGAATATTTTGTGCTGGTAGCCTAGATAGTAAATAGTAGACAGGACATACTATTCACTTACAATAATAGAAAATTGTAAGTGAATACATTTTCAAAATGGAACTGACATGAAGAAGAAAGAGTTTGTGAGCAAAGGGTATAATTCTGCCTCAGGTAAGGTTATGCTGCCCTGCCTGTTTTGGTAGCAGATAAGAGTGCATTAGGGCTAACTCTGCCCCGTGGAGCCAACAGCACTTCTACCCCTCCCCTGTCTCCCCAGTCCCTGCCTATTTTTCTTTCAGTCACATACACTTACACACTAAAGCCATTCAGTGGCCAGCCAGGCAGGCACAGTGCACAGACACAGAGAGCTGCTCCGCTCCAAAGAGCTAGATGTGAAGGCCCGGTATATGAAAGTGAGAGGCCACTTCAGAGGCCTTATAGGACCAAAACAGTGGTCGCACACAGACCTGTAAGGAGGGCCTGAGACTGGAACACTCACAGGAAATGGACTATGCCATCAAACACAATGGGAAAGTCTTTGATCTGGAAAGAATTGGTCCCCCTTGAGACACAATTGTAAAGCCCTCACACACACACACACATTCTTCCATCCATGCATGCTCTACACTCACCTTCTGACTTTGAAGCAAATTAATCCCATAGCCAAAAGAATACAGTGTACTGTATTCTATGTCATGTATTAGGTGTATGTGTGTACCATGCACGCATTTTTACCCCAAAGTAATGGGTGAGTTTCCGTCACATGTATCAGTGCATAGATGGACATTCTTATGTAACCAGCGTATTTGATCACTGGCCCCGGTTCTCCTATCTTTAGATAGGAGATCTACATAGGAAAGTTGCATGCCAGCTGGCACAGACACTGCCTCATGTAATAGAGGGACTTATGGCAGCCTACAAGCCCCCTGCAATCAGATGACATAACATCTCTTACATAACAACACAGGGAAATGGATGTCTGGTCTGTCTGCTGTATCCTTACGGTAGTGCCACCGTGGCAACACTGATGAATGTGAAAGCTGCAGCAGGGGGTCTGATTATTTAAGATTGGGTGTGATTAACTGATGGCTTAAGGCGTGTGTTCAGACCAGCTCTCCAAAGTCCCAGCTCATATAATGACTATTCCTGTCGTTGTCATGACCAACATAATCATCACCCAAAGAAAACCCAATTCCAAAAAAAGAAACAATATACTGTAATGGAAAAAATGCCCTTTGGTGAATGAGTACAACATAGCATTAATGAAGCCATGACAATATTGCTTGTGCTGACCCACAGTAAACAGTGTTAATAGTTTAGATAAGATCCACTCACTGTAAGGGAAATGGAGAGGGCAGACTGGGATGATGCCATCGGGCTGTTAGAGGGAAAGCACCCAGTCACAACGAACTAAAAGAGATAGGCGTTTTTATTGCATTTTTAGTCCTAGGGGTAGATGAGTGTTTCCAGGATATTTCAAGGTCATCGCAAGCCGGAGGAGTGGGCATCAACCATATCATCCATTTGTCTGGTCACCTTATTTTGTGCAGCTTGAGTTTTCACAGAGTAGTTGAAACAGTGATGGAAAAATCCATCTCTTTCGTTCTGGGAATTTGTTGCAGCAGAAAAGGTAGATCATCCACTCAAAGGTGCTAGGGGAGTATGAAACTGTTGCTAGGTCTCTCAACGTCCTCTTGGTATTATAACAAGTCCCTTAGGTCAGATACTGCGAGATACGTTAACATAACTTTTAGTCACTTGAGGCCGATTGTCACATTGACAGAATAATCAGGAAAATAGATTCATGAATATAAATTTAGCATACATAACAGCTACAGCTATTTATTCATTAGTGCATTAACCTAGAGTAAAATACACTAGTGCTTCTAAACTATACAGTCAAGCCAAAGTTTTAATTTTAAAACTTTTGGCATCAGGCCTACACTGAGCAATAATAGATAAAAGACATTTTTGATACTTTGATTTTTTTTTTTTATGTTTTGCGGCTAGCTTGGCCAGAATGACCCGAGAGGATTCAGCGAAGCAGTTTTCTGCATTAATGAAACACACACTTAAGTCCTAATGAAACACACACTGCCTGCCTCCAGCTGTGATCTCTGGTATGATTGGCTGACAATCTGCTGTCTGACAGTCTGCTGTGATTTGTCAAAGGCTGCAAAAACAATCTTTGTAATTGGCTGATGATGAGGGGACTTGTTCTCATCAGAGCATGTATTAAAAAAAGACTGCTGTGGCCAGGCAGCAGTAACAGCTCAATACTCGGAAATCACTGATAAGCTTTTCGTTTGAGAGAGGAGCCGCTCACTACGGGGCTGGCATCAACATCTGCCTACTTGTCATGATTGGCGTGCACGCTCCGTGCCTCCCGTCCTGGCTGCGCACCTGCGGGGGATTAGCCCCACACAGGTGCGCCTTTTTAGTTTAATTATAGACACTATTTAGTTTCCCCAACAGCACTAGGTCATTGTTTGCTGTTTTGCTGTTAAGCAACTGTGCTTTGTGTTTTTCCTTTATAAAATTACGCTTTATGCGTCCACTCACTCCTCGTTGGTCTGCGTTGTTCCTCTGGCTCGCGCTTACACTCGCCTACTCCCCACGCATCGTTACACTACTGTTGTTAAGTCACTCGGAATAGCACTATAATGTAAGACTGTGGAATAGCTTGCGATCTCTGCTTTTGTTTCAATTTGTTTGTTTGTTTCAATCATGACAAATGCTGTAAATGTAAATGTAAATTTCATCACATATCATTTGTGGCTGACTATGCGTTTTTTTATTATATAATCATTTAGCAGTACAGTAAGGACGCCTATTTAGGTGTTAGGGGTCATAGGCACATGGGTACTTACAGGTAGGCCCGCCTTGGGCCTCTGACCCTGGACCTTCCAGCTAGCAGATCTGCCTCCCAGAACGCTAGACTAGCCGGCTCCCATTCCTTTCTGTCAGCAGTAACAATGTTGACAGTCTCACCTGAAGGCTTCGATGAGTCTCTCCACCTTCTGCGCTTCTCCCTGAACACGCACGTGGGCCTGGAACTTCCTGAGCGCCTCATCCAGCTCCATGCCGGAGAAATCCATCTCATCCACCACACAGCTACGCGCAGACACAGGTCAGTGTTAACTAACTGTGCAGCTGGGCGGTGTGTGTGTGTGTGTGTGTGTGTGTGTGTGTATGAATTTGTGACCACATAAGAGCTCGGGGCAACTCCTTTTACATTCCTGCTTCTGTTACACATTCACTGACCCGAACAGATGTGCAAACACGCAGACCTACACACACACCATGCACAAACATGGATGGGCAGAGAAGGTACGATAAGATGGAAGGAGAGAGGCATGAAAGCCAGATCAAATGAAAGTAACGGCAGGGGAAGAATTTATCTATTTATGTGTGTGTTTGCATGTGTGTGTGTCCCTGTGTGTATATGTACATGTGTGGGAAAGACAGACAGGCGTGTGTGTGTGTGTGTGTGTTGAAAGCAGTGACCTATTTCTACAGTCTCTGCTCATCTTCAGCAGAACAGTCTCTATCCTAGATTTTTCACTAAAGTAGTTGGATGCAAAATAGTTGGTGTAAACCATAAGAACCCCTGTTTACATGCATCTGTTAATTGTCAGCGAGTGTGTATGTTTCCATGGTTGCACTGGACATTGGCCAGTGTGTGTGTGTGTGTGTGTGTGTGTGTGTGTTTGGGGGGTGGGGTGCAGCATTGATGCTTGAATGCTTGATTGCCTGCATTAGAGTATACCCCATTGCATGCTGGGAGTCAGGTCTATGTGTGACATCATGGGAACTCACTCCAGCACGTCTCTGTTGAAGTGTAGCTTGCTGTTCCCCAGGTACTCCCCGATCATCTGCCGGCTCAAGCCCTTCCTCTGCAGCAGGAAGTGAGCCACGCCGATGGCCGTGTCCGGGACGAAGCCACGCGTGATCAGGAAGTGGATGCCTCTCTCTGGGTTCCTGCCCGCCGAGAACACACAGCGCTGGAGTTAATGGGGACAATGGTGCGTTGGTGTTTCAGTCTGTGTTTAAGCGTGTGTTTAAGCAGATAGGTATTAGCCTTGTACCAGCCTTGTTAGCAATCGTCATTTTACTTTCTACCATCATCATTGGGTAGTTTCGAAAGTTGCATATTGTCGTGGAGGCATACTATCACCCTCATCAAGATGGCTGCCACCCACTACAGATATACTGTAGATATACAGTACTGTAGATACCCATTGTGTCTGTTTCAGATGGTATGAAAATGTAATTGGCTATTGCCTGGTAAAGAAGCTCCATCCAGCGCTTGGATCATGAATATATTCTTCACTGACATAGATATATACTGTAGGAGAGAGAGACCGAGAGAGACCGAGAGAGACCGAGAGAGACAGAGAGAGAGAGAGAGAGAGAGAAAGACCGAGAGAGACAGAGAGAGAGAGAGAGAGCGAGAAAGAGAGCGAGAGAGAGAGACCGAGAGAGAGAGAGAGAGACAGAGAGAGAGAGCGAGAAAGAGAGCGAGAGAGAGAGACCGAGAGAGAGAGAGAGAGCGAGAAAGAGAGCGAGAGAGAGATTGTGTGTGCGCACGCTCATGCAGGAACAAGTGTTTAGCTCCAAACCTTCTGTAAACGCCTCTACTGATGCATAGGAGTTCATTTGAATTAGTATAGGTGCAGTCCAACCGCAAACCGTATTTAAATGCGCTCAGAGGCTCTCGCTTTGTTAATTATCTTCGTGTTGCATTCGCCTTATTATACTTCTGCCATTTGGATTCTCTCCCCGCCTCTTTCTCCTAAATACACGCAGAGGAACCCACAGGTGCTGAACGGACAGCTCCTCCCGAAAGAAAACACCCTGGATCCCATGAGCAGCAGTGTTCGGAGCGGTTGGTTCATGCAGTTTGACACAGTGTATGTGTGTGCACGTGTGTGCACGTGTGTGCACGTGTGTGCACGTGTGTGTCGCTGTGTTATTCACTCACACATTAAAGAGGTTGAGTCCAATGCGGTAGAGGCGTTTGCGGTGCGTGTCGGTTGAGAGCGTCGGGGAGCGGCAGGAGGCGGGGTCCTGGCAGCGGTCCCGGGGCAGGGAAAGGACCAGGGCCTGCAGGGCCTCAGCGCTATGCCCCCCTGGGACCTGCGGGGGCTGGGTGCACTGGTACTGGTGGTACTGGGTGTAGGTGTGCACGGGCTGCTGGTTGGATTGGCCCGAGGTGGAGGTGGAAACCAGCCGCTCCGAGACGGTTTCTCTCTCCACGCCTCCTCCTCCTCCAGGGGCAGCCACTGCGGAGCCCCTCCTGGAACCAGGGTCTCCAACCTCCAGCTCCTCACTGGGAGGAGGTGCTGGAAAGTCAGCCTCCACCCCGTCCTCCGGCTGGCTGCCTCTGGCGCCTCGGCCCGCACCGCCACTGACGGAGGGCTTCCTGCTGCCGGCCTCGGCCCCTCCACCTGCGCTGCCCAGGGTGGTGGTGGTGGTGGAGGCGGTGGCGGTGGCGGAGGAGATGGTGTAGGAGCTGTTGCTGTCGATGTGGACGGTGACGTCCCTGAAGGCCATGAGCAGGGAGCTGGCGCTGCGGGGCATGCTCTCCGCTGCCGCCTGAAAGACCCCCGGGTCCAGCAGCAGCCCTGTCCCCTCGCCACCCTCCGTCATGGTCCAGCCACGGAGGGCGTCGTCGATGGACTGCGCCAGGGAGTGCAGCTGGAGGCAAGGCAAGCCAGCCATCAAGCCAACCACCCATCACACATTTTAGAGCAAAGTTATAACACAATTGATGATGTAAAGGTATGTGTTGATAATAAAACAACATGACAGTTAGGTCATTCGGCAGACTTGCAGTGAGTGCCGTTACATTAAGTTGCTTATGGTGCTCACTTGTTCTGAGAAGCAGTCCTCCAGCTGTGTGAGGGTGGAGCTGGGGGCAGGGCCGGAGGCTGGGGTCGGGGCAGGGCCAGGACTCTTTGTTGGCGCCGCGGCGGGAGACTGGGGCAGGGAGGTGGAGCGGGAAGGAGGAGGAGGGGGAGTTTTGGAGCGCAGGGGAACCTGCCCTGCTCCGCCGCGCTCCAGCAGGGTGTAGCTGTGCCTCTGGGCCGGGTTCTGCGCTCGGCCCGCCGGGCCGTGGCGCCGCAGGGAGATGCGCCGTGGGAGTTTGCTTTCGGACAGGGAGTTCCGGATCTTCTGGAAGTTCTTGCTGAGCTGGTACTGTCGGAAGGCGGTCTGGATGCGACGTGCTGCACGCCTCGCGATGAGGTGGCCCCCGTACTTCTGTTCCAGCTCTTCAATCTGCAGGGAGATCAATTGGGGGGGGAGTCGGTTTTAATATCAAACGTGTCTAGTAATGACGACAAGCCTTTGGCTTGGGGGGGTCATGGCTGAAGAATTTTGAGTAACATCTCCTTCATCTTAGGAAGCAACCGAGAAAGAAAGAAAGAGAGAGAGAGAGAAAGAAAGAAAGAGCTGGGAGAGAAAAGAGTGAAAAGCAGAAAAATAGGACATTCACGTCAATGAGTGTAGGCTACTCATGCAAGCAATGCAGACTCTCGCTCTCTCATACACACATATGCACGCACAAAACCACTCTGCAGCAGTAATGGCTACAGTGATCCCTTCAGCAGTTAGCTGTTAGAAATAAAGATATCTCCCGCCGCCAGAAGCAGTTTTAGCTGTTACCATGACAACTTAGCATCTGTCAAATTGCTGTCGCTGTGGCGAAGGAATCGCTGGTGTTCTTTTTCTTGTTAACAGAGACAGAAATAGATCTGAATGCGGATCAGGCAGAATGAAGTGTCATACATACAAAACCCTGTCAAATGACACCTAATAGTATACCATCAATATTGACGTGTACATCTGGACCCACACAAATACACACACACACACACATATACACAAGGATAGAGACTTACCTGTTTGTTTTTATTCTCCAAGGAGATTTCATATTCACTGGGTCCTTCTCTCTTGATGCCACCCCCTGTGCCCTCCACTTCCTTTCTGGAGGAAGTGTCATCCTCCAGGCTCAGCATCTGCCCGCTGCTAGGGACACAGAAAGACGTCAGTCCCGCTCTTGATCTTCAACCGTCTTCAACCATCTTATGGTGTTGGAGGAAAAAGCAAAAAGCGAACAAAATGTTTACGTGTTTACAGGGAATAAACTGTTCCCTGTTCGATTTCAATCAATCAATCAATCAAATTTTATTTATAGAGCGCCTTACAACAGCCAAAAGGTGCACAAGGCGCTTTCCAGATTTAAGTTTGTTTGTTTGCCTGTTAGCAAATTAAGCCATTACCTTGCACAACTACCCTAAATTTAAAACATATGCTGCTAGGCTACTATTTAACGCTTTTATTCACAGTGAAAGTCATACACCTGTCATCGTAAGCAAACAACATTCTGTTAGAATAATAACATAAGCAGGTCAACAGGGCTAACTTAGTTACAGTTAAATACATTAGAGATATCATACCATTCAGTCCTCAAACAGCTTATATACACAAGCAAAGACCTTAAACCTTTGAACGAGTTGATGGAGATGGAGACAGAAGATAGAGAATCGCCATAGAGGGCTTAGATTAATTGGAGCGCTGTGAGGTAGGTAGGTCTGGGGCAGAAGTACCAAGGTGGATTCTCAAGGGGTGGGTCTTAAGTCTCTTGCTGAAGACGGGTAGTGAATCGGATGTTCTAATTGCTGCAGGAATCCCATTCCCCCATTGTGGTGCCAGGACAGACTGAGCTGAGCGACTCTTGCACCCTTGTAGTGACGGAGGTACCAGCCGACCAGCCGAGGGGGTAGATCGATACATTTTGGTCTGGGGCTTGGAACCTGACCATTGCTTGAAGGTAAAGTGGGGCAGTTCCCAGTGTAAAGTAAGCATTCAGGCGTTATCAAACATTTAACAGCTCTTTCCATGGTGCGTGATTGTTCTACAAGACAAAGTCTCCTAATAGCAGAGGGTCTTGACTTGTCTTGGACTTGAGTCTAATACAAGTCACCATTTTAATTACTTGACTTGACTTCAATTCTAATGACTTAGACTTGACTTTTATGTTAATGTATCTTAATGTAGGCTCTGTGGCATAAATATCTGGGAAATTAATTTATTGAAGTTGAAACTATCTTATTAAAATCATATTGCATTTAGACATAATATATATTTGGTTATTATTTCAAATATTTAGTTGGTTAATTGTTCTGATTTGACTTGGTTTTCTACATTTAGATTCAATACCTGACTTGCAACTTGTGTCTTCAGACTTCAGACTGATTTACATTTACATTTACATTTACAGCATTTAGCAGACGCTTTTATCCAAAGCGACTTACAATTAGTACATTTGTC
>JAOEHI010000021.1:3489792-3518471 GCA_025447815.1 Percopsis transmontana
ACCTTTCTTTCCCATTCTGACATTCAGTTTGGAGTTCAGGAGATTGTCTTGACCAGGACCACACCCCTAAATGCATTTAAGCAACTGCCATGTGAAAGGTTGATTAGATAATTGCATTAATGAGAAATTGAACATGTGTTCCTAATAATCCTTTAGGTGTGTGTGTGTGTGTGTGTGTGTGTGTATATATATATATATAGTTCTGTATACCATGTTTGAAAACCACTGCTCTATATCTCTTAATGGCTCAGACTTGCTTTATGAACAGTTACGCGCACACACACATTTCATTTGTAAATTCTTTGGTTTCTTAATCCATCATGTCAACTCGACCTTCCCCCATCAGTCATGTATGTAGTATCCCTCTATGGACAGACTCTTTTGTGTGAGTTCCCATTATTTATTTTAGGAGAGGAATTCAACGTGGTGAAGAAGGACTAGCTAAGTATATCCCAGCCCTGTCGGAGAAGATCTCTTTAAGCTGTGATACCAAGGTAAAGGCATGGGCCATCTGCCTCAGATCCTATGCCACAAAATACATCCCATAGAACTGTTTTTTAACTTTATTGTATGCACTAAATACACTTTCTTTTAAGTTTAGGTTAAGAAGGGCAAGATTCATGTATTCTATATAACGGCACCATGCGGCAGTAATATACTGTATAATGGCATTGCAAACTGCTTTAACAGAAAAGAACTACTTGTATACTTTTACTTAAAAGTGCCGGTAGGACAGGCAATATAAAAAAAACTACAGCAGCTACCATAGATGCCATGCAGAAATACAGTAGGTTGAAAGAAATAGATAATCAACTTTGACATCTAATGCAGCTATTTCTGTTGTGATGCAAATTGATATTCTACGTCTAACAAATTCAAAGCTCCCTTATACAACATCTCCTCTTTGAACACATTCTCCTTCCCTCTTCCATAGGGAACTATATTATTGGCCACCACCAGCAGCGTCAAACATCTTCTTCCTGCCCTCCATACCAGACATGGCCTCCACATTCTTACGCCAGTCACCCACCTCCAAGGTCAGCTCCTAAATGGTGGAAACCACACATTAGCGGATATTAGAAAGTAGAGGGGGGAAAAAAGTCTGTTTATTAGAATTAAAAATGTTTAACACTAGAAACACCTAAGCAGGTGTCGATTGGCGCCTTAAAGTGAATAGGTTGTGTGTGGTTTGCTGTTGAATTGCCAGTGCTGGTATGGCCTTACCTTCTCTTGTTTGATGTCCTCTTTCTTCACAGACTTGAGATTAGCTCTGAGGTCCATTGATCCCTTGTGCTTGGAGCCCAAGAGAGCTCTCATCATTTCATCTGCAGAAACCCTCACCTTCCTCAGGGCAGGCTTTTTGAACTTTCCGCCAAGGTCCATCACCTTCAGCTTCAACTCGTGGATCTAGACATGATGGGCATGATCTTTTTACTTGTGAAGTATGTAAAAGTTTTCTCCTCCATGTGTTCTAATGTTTGAAATTTTTTATCTGAATGCTATTTGTTCACTGTGTGAAAGTGTAGCTTTGAAGGCATACTTCTTTATTGTTCTTTATGACTTTGGCCTCGAAGTCATACCGTTCCTCATCCACCACGTCAATCTTAGTATGAAGATGCTTACACAGTTTCTAAACAAGAATCACCACGCAACACCATTAGCTACAAGAATAGCTGTATACTACATTGCAATAGTATGCAGTAACAGTATGAAATTAATTTTTATTGACATTTTTGGTCATCTGAAGAGAATTATATTATATGGTCACCTGCAGTTCCTGCATATTCAGACCAGACAACTGTAGTGGTGGAAGATTTTCTCCCAAGTAACGGACCTTATCCTCATCTCTCGCAGCCTTTTCAGCCTCCAGCTCCTCCATTGCACGAGTCAGGAGGAGAATCTGCCAGTTAGAGATGATGGAGTTGAGCATTAAACACACAACATTGTGTGCTAGCCACTTTGTGCATACTGAGATAGTTTACTTCCCTGATGGCATAACATGAGGATTTATGTGTTTACCTTCAAAGAGAGCTTGCGGGAGGCAGAAATCTTGGATTTTGGCTGAAAATAGTTAAAATAAAACTTTAAATAGATGGAGTTTCAAGACTATTTACAAACTAATCGCTATCAATTAGATATTTTGTAAATGGTTATGCTATAGAGCTATTGCTTGGTTTAATTCTAACATAACAACAGTGTTATTAAGAAAGTGATTTTTAAGAGTCTTGTTTAATCATTAATTGCAAGGCCATCTAAATAGGCTATGTAGTACAGTATCAGTCTACTGTTTTCACCTTTCTTTGTGTAGATTATCCTTTCGAAATGTCCTGCTTGGTTATTTAATAAAAGATGCATACAGTTTGGCAACATTTACTGTATTATTGCTATTTTCTTGCTGCTGGGTGTGCTAAACCTTGGATTCTAAAAATTCTCAATATCCGAATCATAATCTGTTATAAGCACCCACACAACGTCCATCTTTTAAAATCAGTATCACTTTCAGATGGTTACATTACCTTTGCCTCTGCCTTAGGGGCCATGGGTCTGGGGGCATACTGTTGGAACAGAGATGTAAGTAAGGCAGAAATCTCAATGCTACAATTATTTTAGCCTACGTGAATTCTTTTTAACAGTCTTAATTATTTAGATTAAAACTTACATCACTGTGATGGCCATTTGGATTTTGCAACGAAACAAAATAGAGACACGTGATAAGTGAAAAATAAAACATACCATCAGTTTCACAATAAATCGTAAAAGGGAAAACGTTTTGAATTGTAAATAGGACTTACTCGTCAGCCATGATTGTTAATTGCCGACAATCTGTCGGAAGTTAGAAAGGGTAAAATAGCTTCTGACTAATGACCAAACTCCCCTTAAGCGATCCTTTTAAAAAATAATAATAATAAAAAAAAAAAAAAAAAAAAGTTGGGAAGGACGCCTCTTGGAAAACAGTTAGAATCTCTTAATTGTAGACTGGTTGCGTGATCAAGTTGCCTTATAGGTGGAATTTAGGACTGCAGGGGCTTATATGCGGACACATTACAGCGCAGTGGGCTGACCTGAGCGAGCATCTCATCACCGACCCCGTTAACGCCACCAGAAATACTTCGCCGATCACGTGGGCTATACTAGAAAGCCCCGGTTGTTAACTCAACATCCCGCTACTGGCACGCATTGACCAGTAAGATTATCGCCTCTAATAGGAAGGATAATGTCAATCAACAAAGTTACACATAAGCCAACGATTTGGAAAAATCGAATCGGTCGACAAATCACGGGGCGGGTTTCTGTAGACGTGAAACAGAAAACCCAACACAACTCACAATAGCTACTAGGGAGAGAAGGCGACGACGTGATTGATCTTGTGTTAGAGCAGATGTCACGGTGCTATTTATTGTGTAACCTTTCTGTTGCTATGTTTGTCCTCCTATGGCTCAACTTCTGCCTATTGTTTAACAGTTGCATTTACAACAGACCCTAAGTGGCAGGATGGAAGTAAGTTGATCAAATGGTAAAACAACTCTGCTTTCAATATTCCCAGATATCTCAATAAATACACACATTTGATACGTTAATTGTTTTAAACGGGGCCATTTAGTTGGCGCATGATAGCTACGTTATCATGGGTTATTGGCTCTATTCTTTTGCCATGCCTATGCATCAGTAAAACTCTATGAAGTCCCACTATTGGACCATACTGAGTGTGCAATGCTTGATATGTAGCTTGAAACAGAGTTATTGTTTTAGATTTTCAATATGCATGGCACAAAGCTGATGATATTGCCATACTTTTATGGTCTGGGAGTAACCTTGATGGTGTAAATGTCTTTTTACCTGTTACGAGTGATGACAGGTTTAGTGGGCCTTTATGAAAAAAATTCATCTGCATTTTTTTAACAATTAAAATCATAATTCAACAACAGCTACTCACATAACTTAAAACAATCACCTACTGTATACAGAACGTTATAATACACAAATAGGCCTAACATGCGCACACAAACAAAACATAATAGGGATCCAGTCAGAGTGGAAAACCTATGATTACTGACACTTAGAGAAGCTTTAAGTATGACAAGGGAGGTACTAATTTGTCTTTGCTAGACTGTACTTTTAACCTTCAAAGCAGCACTGTGCATTAGAATGTGCATGGGAATGCGCATAGCCCCTCAGACAAACTGGAGCATAACCTTGATCGGTGTCTCTCTCACTGTAGTTCTTGAGATGGTATGAATGTTTGTGCTCATAGCTACACACCGACCAAAAATACCAACCTATAGTGTCACTTCCCCATGGGACAGAGCAGCAGGTGACAAGCTCTAGGCTCTGTGATTTTATTCAAGCAAATCTACCTGGCAGAGGTGGATATGGTTTTATAATCCTCAACCCCAGCAGTTCTGTCAGAACCCATTAAATAGATAAGTCAAAGTATTATACACGGTGTATACAAGTTTTTTCAATTTAGTTATTTTTCTGAGTTCTAGTTTGGTACCTGCTTAACTGACACATGCTCCTTTTTAAATGTTGAAATGATAAATAAGGTTGAAAACTTTTTTTTCATTTATTAAAAAAAATAAAGTGCACAGTAGGCTACATACAATATAGAATGAAATACAAATGTGAAACCATTTAAATATAAAAGCCATTAGGACGACTGCAACAGTTGTATTGAGATGCAATAAAACAAGGCACTTATTAAACTAATTATTAAACTAATTAAAATAATATTATCATAACATTAACGATCATAATTTTCCTTTAGAATGATGATAAAAGTCTAACGAGACGTTTTCATACAGTAGAAAAAATTCTGAAAATATGCCATTGTGTACATAATTGCATTTGCAGTGTGCAAGTTCAAGAACAGCAGCTAACAGAATAGTTGGGCACGCATGTCCATGCCTGCTGTAATTCGCGTTGCGCATGTCCAAGACAACCCCAAACCGGAAGATCCATTCAACATGAACTTCCCCGTGATCAAGCTAACAACTAGCCGTTTGTTTAATTAGCCACGTAGTAACATTTGTGATATTAGTATGCAGGTGTAGCGACATTTATCAGTAACAAACCTCCACTGCATATATATTAGTGTGAATAATCCGTAGTTTAGCGAGATCTGTGCTGGTGTTCTTGGGTCAAACGTCTGTCATGTTATGGGAAAGACGGAGAGGTCAGACGGCGGGCTGTCATCAATGTCCGATTAAAACACGCCTGCTTCTCTCACTACTGTCTTCTGGCGCTGCAGCACTAGTAAGAAAAATATTGAGTTTAACACATTAGGTGTGAATATCTTGCATTTTAGGAAAATAACATGACCGATCACATTTTCTATCGGTAACTGGCTGCAATGCAGTAAGCATCTTTTCATGATGGCCATGTGTTGCTAATATCTGCACCCTTGTTTGGCTATTAGCTCGACGATAAAAGCTGTCATGCTCACAGCCATAGCTAACAAGCTGACAGTTGTGAACTCAGGCCGATTAGCTATTTATAGTACAGTTAAGGAAATGCGATTAACGTTACTAGCGAATTCTAGTATAACGAATGTCAGTTCGCTGGTTTGTTAGGCAGATGAAGGGAGGTCTGAGAGAATTTCCTCATTGGGTCATAAATCTTCAAGCTGTCAACAACATATGTTATGGTAATCAAGGGTCCCTGGCTGTTTACAGTGGCTTGTTTCAGGTGACACTATTAGCACTGCAGTCACTAGTACATTTTCATCTGATTGATTTTTGTGGTTTTGTTTTAACAGAGCAACCCTACATTGAAACATGCCAGGGAAATTGAAGGCCAAAATTGTGGCAGGGCGCCACTTGCCTGTAATGGACAGAGCCAGTGACCTCACTGACGCCTTTGTAGAGGTGGGTGAAAAAGTTTTATGTTGAAGATTAGTAGCTTAATACTTAGAACATTTCTGCTGCGTTATTATTGTTATAAGACTAGGTTTGTCATTCATTATTGTGTTAAATGAAAATTGATATGTTGTGTTTTGCAGGTCAAATTTGGAACCACAACGTTCAAAACAGACGTGTGTCCCAAATCTCTCAACCCCCAGTGGAATTCAGAGTGGTTTAAGTTTGAGGTAAAATTATTTGAGCACAGTCTTTTACTCAAGTATTTGAGAAAGGAGTTTAGTCCGTTTTCTATTTGTGTGTGTGAATTATTTGTCCTGAGACCCACAAATGGTCTGCCTTTTTTCCTTGGTCATTTTCTTATCTCTCTGTCTGCTACACCATCTCCTCCCTGGCTATCTAGGTTGACGACGAGGACTTACAGGATGAGCCGCTGCAAATCACGGTGTTGGACCACGACACTTACAGCGCTAACGATGCTATAGGGAAAGTCTACATCGACATTGACCCGCTGTTGTGCAGCGAGGCTGCCTCTGTGATCTCCGGCTGGTTACCCATCTACGACACTATCCACGGTACAGGAAGACCCACCCATCATCACCAACCTCGTCACATGGGCGCCCCAGAGGCTCTCGTCCCACATTCTAATGTGTTACTGTCTCACTTTTACACCAGGCATCCGAGGGGAGATCAATGTCCTAGTCAAGGTAGACCTCTTTAACGATTTGAACCGCTTCAGACAGTCCTCTTGTGGGGTCAAGTTTTTCTGCAGTGAGTCTACACAACTTGCACAAAGTTATTATGCTTGTTAACAGTTGTAGAATGAGTACATGTATTATAGATTGTACATCAAAAAGGTGACAAAGTCATTCTTTGCTAATTAACATTTGCGTATATACCTGTGAATGACACAGCAAAACGGGTGTCATTGTTTTGTGTCCCTGTGCCTGCTAGCCACATCTATTCCGCGGTGTTACCGGGCAGCGATGGTGCATGGGTTCGTGGAAGAGCTGGTTGTAAACGAGGATCCCGAATACCAGTGGATTGATCGTATCAGAACCCCCCGGGCCTCCAACGAGGCCCGCCAAAGACTCATCTCTCTCATGTCTGGTAGGACCACCGGGCTGTGACTTCTTTTTGCCTTATTGTATTGAAACAAGCGGCACCGGGAACCTGACACAAATGTCCCCATGAGGACTGTTTTATATCGTTATATATCACCTGGCTGACATGGCTGTGTGTCGCCCCCCCGCCCCCGTCAGGAGAGCTGCAAAGGAAGATAGGTCTGAAGGTGCTGGAGATGGGTGGCAATGCTGTGGTGGGCTACCTTCAGTGTTTTGACCTGGAGGGAGAGTCAGGCCTGGTGGTCCGGGCCATAGGTACTGCCTGCACGTTGGACAAACTGAGCTCTGGAACCGTCCCCAACATCAACACACTCGCGCACCCGAACACCGCCCCTGCCTCCAATGCCTGCAACTCCCCCTCTAAGGATGGCAAGGAGTGAGTACGGTTCAACTACACACGCATGGACAGCTTATCTCGTTATGTGGTGATTGTTTTGAATTTGTTTGCGGATGATGCGTGAATGTGTGTTTTGTCCATATGTGACGGAGAGAGAGCTTGTGAAAATGTCTATTCTGTGTGTGTCTTAGTACATACGACCCCCCCCCCTCGTAGTTCCCTGAGTGTGAATTACATAACTAACGGTACATGCTATATCCTGAGACACGCACGCAAACTGCCATCCTCTGAACCCATCCCCTCGTCTGCTCTCGCATGGCTTTCTGGTCTGCCTCTCGCATAATCGCACACTTTCTTCTCAGCCGCCAAACGCCGCTTCCTGCTGTCCTTTTGTCACCTGACCCAGTGAGCGCTGCCAGGTTTATTTGGACTATTTTTTTTTCACCCCAAAAATATATTACTAACTAAATGAAGTGCATGTGACCTCTAAACTGCTTCTATGTAAATGTGATTGTGTTCATGTGTTTATGAGAAAGGGGGCTATGCATGTATTTTTTGCAGCTTATGGTTTAATACAGAAAAGTAGGGTTTTCTTTTCCATGTCTTTTTCCCTTTTGTCTTGTTTTTCTTTTATTGCAATGTTGTGGTTTGTGTATGTCTCTTTCTCTCTTTCTCTTCTCTCCTGTCACTCTCTCCCTCTCTCTCTCTCTCTCTCTCTCTCTCTCTCTCTGGCTCCACTACATTTGGATGGGTTCATCTCTTACTGTGTTTGTCCAAATCGCTCCTCCGTTCTTCTTCTGCGTGCTGACTGGCCCAGGTCTCCCCTTGCCCACGGATGTCGCTCCACCCACAACAGCCCAGTGCACTCGGCCTGCAGCTCCCAGAGGCTGTCCCAGAACTTCTCTGTCTCTGTTCCCACACTCATCTTCACCGGTACGCTGGGGGCGGTATAGGATGTACTATGACAAACCAGAAACAACACACTGTGTCAACGCTATGGAAGAAGGGTTAAAAGACACTGTAACACACACACACAAACACAAAGTAGTGGCTTTGTCATCGGAATAGGAATTGACTACTCTCCAGGGTCTCTTAGCAACCAGCACAGTGGTACAGGGTCTTGTCCCAGGTGTTAGTGGAAGCTGCGAACCTGAACCGCCCCTTCTGCCCCCTGTGTACTTCAACGGTTTCCCTGGTACAGCCTGGACGGTTGCCACCATGGCTCTGGGTTTACGTAGGCTGCTCACAATAAGAGTTAATAATAGCATAACACATGGGTGTGTGATCATGTGAGTGATGCCTCGAGGAAGGCTCTGGGACATCACCACCGTCGCCTGGGCCATGAACCTACTGGGACACATGCTTCTACTCACCCTCCTCCTGGTGTTAAATCCGCCCCTGCCATTTGTTTGTGTTTTGTCATGTTGCTTTATTCATTTATTTACTTTTCAGTTTGACGTGTGTGTTTGTGTATTTGTGTTTTTTTTATTTTTTATTTTTTATTTTTTATTTTTTTTTACTTGCCTTCATATGCTTGCTTTTCTGTCCAGCTTACAGTAGCACCCCTCCCTCTGAAACAACACCTCTCACAACCTCCCCTAGTCACTTATGTGTAATGTGCAGTCTACATACGGCACATGACCTCATCACGCCTACTTTCATACACACACACAAACACACACACACAAGCACGCTTGGGAGACTGATGTGTGCGTGTGTGTGGTGTTTTCCCGGCAGGCCGGTGTTCACTGAGGACCTCCCCTCGTCCTCCGGCCCGCCCACCCCTTTCAGAACCCTCCCCTCCTCCCCTCCCCCCTTCTCTCCCTCCAAACCATGCAGCCGCCAGTCGTCCTCTTCAGACACAGACCTCAGTCTGACACCCAAGACGGGTAAGACTACGCCTGCCAATTCCCTACCCACCCCCCCCCCCCCAACCCTTCATCCCCTATCCTAGCCCCCCCCATACTGGTCCTCCACTATAGTGCTATCCGGTGGGGATTTTTCGTGTACCATTTTGTTCCCCCTTTGGCCTCAGTTGATATTATTTCCCATAAGTGTGGTATTTTTCCTTTCATTACATTATGTATCTGTGTCTCATCGTCCCTGCCTCTCCGGCAGCCCAGTGTGTGTCTTCAGCGGTGCTGCTGTAGGCAGGAAACTTCACTAATTAGGATTTACACTCGCCAACATGCAAAAGAGCTACATCCAAAACAATGGTCTGACCCCACCCCTGCAGCTGCGTTGGGAGTGGTGCTCCCCCGACTTCACCCCCAGTTAAAGGGCCTCTACCGTACATTTAGAAAATCTTCCAGTTTTGTTGTCTGTGGGACTGGAAATCAGATTTGGCCCCGGGTATAACTTATGGATTGCAACCAATCATCTATGACCTATCCTTCCATTCCCACACAGATGGCCTATCATCTCCCAGTCCGATAGCTAACTTGATTAATTACAATTACAATTTGGTAATTTAGCAGACGCTTTTATCCAAGGCAACTTATGTTGCTATTACATGGATCAGGTAGCGGTTGGCATCATGCTAATGGAAGATGCTTACAGGTAGACTCGAACCCACAACACTTTCGGCTGCCACCTTAAGTTAGGACGGGTTTTAAAAAAAAAATAAAAAAATGGAATGTTCAGTTTAAAAAGAGAGCCACGATGACTTAAATGATATGCAGCCTTTAACCCCACATGCATATCTTGTTATATCAACTGTGTTTCAGATTAAGGTGCAAATCTCACTTAGTGTTGGTAAAAGCATATAGACGCTCCCATCACAGTAAAGCTCAGTAGTAGTGTGAAGACACACCTGGTCTCGGAGTGTTGGCCCCCCACATATCTGGCGTTGACCTCTGATAGAAGCACTGTGTCTCATGAAGTAGTGTTGTGGTTCTAAACCATGACCCCTTAAGGTGTAGGATTTTGCACCTATCTAGTCCAAACAAACACTACACCAGCTGATGTCAGTTCTACTCCCATTCTAGTGTTCTGCTTCTCAAATTGGGGGTGCTGAGAATTTGAAATCATCTTGCAATTGACAAATGAATAATGTTTTTGTTTTTTCTTCTATAGTGATAATATATTTTTAGATTATCCAGTATTTTTTTTTCTTAAATATCTTGGCCAGTATATGGCCAGTGTATATGACAGCAATTGGCAACAAAAATAAGTTGATCATAGCTTGTGAGCTATTAAGAACTTATACTTAGGGTTTAAAACCTGAGGCTTTGTTGGAAATCTGCAGCAAAATCAGGTAGTGTATCTTAATGAACCGCTGTTCGAAGGTCATCTCTTCATTCTCTATACAGTTAATCATTGAGTAAAAGCTACTTTTTCATAGCTTACCCCCAAGGGTTACCCCCATGCACTTTCCCCAGCTGCTCCAGCCATAAAGTACAGCTCTAATCTATTAACGCCTCACCCTCTCCTGAAGTAGCCCAACAACACAACCCCTCCTTGTTCCCACTCAGCAAGCTGTTTTCCCACTACCTCATGACTCCGTTTTCCCTCTCTTGCTGTCTCTCTCTCACTTCTCAAGTCTGTCCCCTCTGCTTCATCTCTCATCTTCCTGTCCTCATATGCCACCTGTTTTCCATCACAATGTGTGTTAAAGGCATAGTGTACTACTAATCATGTCATGTATTTTAAGCCCCCTGGTTTTCATTTATACATGCATGATACCTGAGCATAGTTCAGGTTACTATTTCATTGAGGCACACACATGCTGAGTTTGTGTGTGTGTGTGTGTGTGTGTGTGTGTGTGGACTAATTTTTGCTCAACTCTACCCCCTTGTGACGAATAATTACACACTATGCCTTCAACTCTCCTTTGCGAATCCCCTATGTACAGCATCTTCACCTTCTCTACTGCACCCATCAATTCCCAGTCTGTCAATTGTTCCCAGTGCTCTACCTTTTTTCCATTCTGTATGTGTCATTTCCATCTGTGCACCTGCCCACCTGTCTGGTGAACAGCAAGGCCTCAGCTGCTGAGAAACTGGCCTGGAGTCTTCTTCTGCCCCAGCACCCCCACCCTCTCCACTGACTCTATTTCCATTCCCGGGCCTGGGATGCTGGGCTGTGGCTCCGCCCATAGAGCCACAACCCCGCCCCCTTTCTCCTCCATCCACTCAAGCTCTTCCACGCTGAGAAAGACTGTGTCCTTCAGTGAGGAACTGCTGCTGGCAGCCTCCGGTATAGTAGGACTGCTGTGTGCTCACTGGCCGTCATGTGACAGGGTCGCGGGTATTTAAAGTGCAGGGTGAGCACATCTAACATAACGGCCTCTTTGTGGTGGTCAATGTGTCAACAGGCCTCTTGCAATATAATAGGGATAATATCTTTTTGTAGGCCAACCCAGAAGTTGGCTACAATACTGGTTTCCTCGTTAAAAACCTACTAGAATTATGTTTTAATAAGTTTTATTCAAAATGATTATCTTTTCAAGTGAGTCCCCTTTTTTTTAAAATTTGTTTTAGAAAGGCAATTGTTGTTAAATGCCAAAATAAAATGTGTACTACTTAATCAATCCTATGCATAAAGTTGCATTGATGTTTTGTTGAGAGAACCAAAAGCTCAAAAATGCTAACTGGGTTGCAGGACTACAAACTGACACGTGCATAAATATATAAAATACACCAAAAAGACACTATTCCCACATATTTACCCTTTACCAGTGTCAAAATGGACACATTTGTGCCTGAAGATAATCAACACTACTGACTGAACTGGGTTTTGTTCTGGTTTCTCTGCCCCAGCATGGATCAGCTGATAGATTTATAGCTCCACGGGGAGGGAAAGTTGGATATTCCAAGAACATAGATGGAAGCGGTATCTGTACATCAGTTGCAAACATGGCCGTGATGCCTGTTGTTCTGTGATTGACGCGCTACTCTTCTGTGATCAGGGATGGGCAGCGGGGGCAGTGTTGGGAAAGAGGCGGGGCCTTTGAAGACCCTCCTGCGACAACAGACGCAGACAGCTCTGGAACAAAGGGTACGGCCATACACACACACACACACCATATCATATTCTTACAGATGCATGCTCACACTCAAGCGCGCTGACTGTTTCTCACACTATCACACTGCACACTGTTTCTGTGTGAAGGGAGCTTCTGTGAGCGATGAGTAACGGTTCCTTTCTCTGTCCTCTCGACCCCTGGTGCCTCAGGGAGCGTCCTCCTCTGCTTTATTGTTAAACGCCAGGGTACGTCCCATCAAACACGCGCCGCTGTGAGATCATCGCTTCCCCCCCACCCCACCTCACCTCACATACAGTAGGAGTTGGAAACCTTGAACCCCCACCTCCAGTTTAGGGATGCGCGTTTGTGTGTGTGTGTGTGTGCGCGTGTGTTTGTTCTGGATGCTGTTCTGGAACGTTTTCCCTCTTGTTTCTGACGTCTTGTCTTCCCTGGAGCTTGATTTGGTCATCCCCCTGTCGGCGGTGGAACTGAGCACGAGCATCTCATCGCCTCATTCCTGCCCCACATTCCAGATCACTAGCTTGTTGTTTTTGCACTGAAGAAGGTGGAAGCGAATGGCACTTTGAATCCACCAGCCGTTCATCCCCCTTGCACGCCTGCAAACACTAGGCCAATGTTTTCGATCATCCTGGTGCTAATAGACCTGCTCTCACACTAGCAGACAGCAGGCCAGCATGATCGTGTAGGCCCCCATGTGGATGTTTGTCACATGTACTCCTCTTTCCCTTCCACCGCCAAGCCCCAGGATGGCATTTGTAGAGATTAGGATTGGGTTCATTTCCTGAACAGTCGCGCAGTAAAATTGTACTGAAAGTTTGTATTTAATCCGTACCTTTTTATTTCTGTATGAATTGCTCTTGGGTTTTGTGTGAGGTTGCACCTCTCCATCTGATAGCAGTCAGTGCTTCATTGGAGGAAAGTGCTGAACCCTTGGCTGCATGAGGGTGACACCATCCCACCCACCTCTCGATGCATGTTGGTGTTTTCCTCACTGTTCTTTGGCCCAACAGCTGACATAGGCCTGTGTTTTGTTAAAGACACTGAATAACAAAGCAGTATTGAGCTGATGTGTTTCTTTAGTAGGCTGAGTGTCAAACAGAAGCTATAGGTTTTATTTAAGATATAACAGTAGCATCTCTAGGTAGGTCGCTAGATACTAGTATCTACTATCTAGGATACTAAACTAGATACAGGAATCTAGTTTCTTTTAACGTCTTGGATTTTGACTTTTGTTTTAGTCTTGTCTTAGTCTTTTAAACTTTATACTAGAATACAATTTAAAAGTAGAGCTTGCCTACTGTGTATCTTTTAAATCAAATGTTTGTAGTATTAGTGCTGCTAAGTATAAGTCATTAGTTAATTTATCCATTAAATATTATTTGTTTAAAAATTTTGGCAACCCGGTTCATAATGACTTGAAGTCGATGCACAGCAGGTTGTTTGACCCGCGACCAAAAGGACTGATCTTTACCATTCTTTCTATCTACAGGAGTTCCCCTTTTTCACCTTGACATGTTTCCCACCTGGTTTCCTGGTTCATGTCGGGGGAGTGGTCAGTGCACGTTCGGTGAAGCTACTGGACCGCATACACAACCCTGGTGAGTGCTAGGCAGACAGGACACAGTGTCCTTGTGTGTCTGGTGTGCTCAATGTCCCGTGAAACTATATTCTGTTGATCTGTGCAGTGTCGAGTGTCAAGTTTTTGTCATAGCTGGTTTCCAGTAAATGTGGTTCATTGTCCAGCTTATGTTGAAGAGACTGGCCTAAATAGAGACAAAAGGCGTTTTGTCCCAAGAGATGATCTTTATCTAGAGATTCACACCAAGACCAGACTTTGTCTCTAAAGCCGTTCCGAAAACAGGTTGTTCCAAGCTAAGCTTCATGTTTTCCTAAATGTTATGTTCATATTAATACATAAAACAATTGCTTAGCTCACATCTGTCAAATATTGTTTTTGTATATATCATCTCAAGTAACGTGACTAAGTCGCTTTGTGTATTATGTGTGAGCAAGCTGAATGGTGGCGCCGTCTGGATGCTGTTCGTGTTTAATGTGGTGCTGCCCCCTGGTGGTTAGGTGCAATAGTGGTGCATGGCTCTGATGTGCTGCTGCTTATGCTGTGTGGTAGTGTTGCCTGCAGGTGGCACTGTGGTGAGCGCCTGTGGTTTGTCCACAGCTTTGTCCATGCGTGCTGCCTTGTTTCTGACTGCTCATCATCCCTATCACCAAAATCTAATGTTTATCTATTACATCCAGGCTATTTAAGTGGATTTGCACAGCAATAGGAGATTTACAAGTCAAGAATTTCGAGCTTTTTGAAAATCTGAATCCACTTACCAAATTAAGTAGGCTAATTATGCTGTTCATTGATGGCTTCATGGCCATCTATGGCCACTGAAACCTTAGTGAAGTGCAGATGGTTGCGTGAGTTGGCCTTCTTTTCAGAGAAGGATGGGGACACTGCAGGTGCATGTATGTTGTTTTAGCTGAAATGACCTTTTTTAAGAATTAACAGCCAATGGTTTTAGCTTAATGCAAGCTCTCACATTGTTGGGTTTAACTCACAAACCATTCTGAGAAGAACGTTTATTTCCCGTACGCATTGTCAGCCGTAGAGCAACACGTAAGCTCAACGTGTACTGGGAAGTTGGACTGCTAACTGCATGGTCCCCTTCCCCGTATGTAGCGTAGCTTCCTGTCTCACTGCAGTAGAGCCAGACCGTTATCTGTATACTCAAATCTTCTCTTCTCCTCATCATTCTTCTTATTTCAATAGGCCTGACTGTAGTCCGTGCACAGTGACCGTGGAGTGCTGTTGTCTTGCTGTGTTGTGCTCGTATATGTTAGTTCTGTCTCTTTTCTTCTCTCTTTCTCTCTTCCCTGTACTAACGGTGTGTTCTGGCCCAGCTCTGGGTAACACGCGCTCATACAAACTGCTAGACTGGAATAGTGTCACTGCAGGTATTTTCTTTAACCCCCTCTTACTGCACTCCACCCCAGCCCCAAGGGAGTGATGGCAGCTCAGTGAAGCGTGGCTGAGGAAAGGTTTGTTCCGCGCAAAGCGGTTTCTCCTCGCGCGGTACACGTAGAGTAGGGCTGACCTTACGTTGGGGGAACTCGCAGGCTGCCTGGCTTCCACCAAAGAAATATATGCCATCTGCATAGATTTGTCACAAAAACCTGGTCGATTCAGTGAGCTGCCATTCTTCTGTTTCTAATCTGTGTGAGTGTGTGCTGAGCTGATGTGAGCATGCGCTGCCCCCCCCCCCCACACACACACACACTCCCATCCTGCCTGGCTAGACCACCCCTCTCCTCTTCTATAGAGCTCTACCTCAGAGCTTTTTGTTAATATTGTCCCAGCGCTGTTGCTTTCTCAGTCAGCACCCAGGTTAAACCTGCCTAGACCACAGGAGGTTGGGGAGGTTTATTCACCGAGAGGGCATGTGCATCCCTGACTCACTGGGCCGTATTCATACTGGTAGAGGATGGATTGAAGGAAGAGGGGATTATCAGACAAGGTGGTGATGTCGGTTTGAGAGAATGGAGGATGGATTTTTGATGAATGAGGGGGTGGGATAAATGCTCATCCTGTAGCATCCTGAAGGGGGCACTCTAGCGTTGATTTGTAGTACTCAAAGTACAGAAAATTATGAATATGGCCCTATCCATGCACCTGCCTGTGCGATATACTGCTTCTGTCTCAGAGGAAGCCACCCCTGACCATATCACTATGGCTCATCTCTATTAGGACACCCTTTCTCTCCCTCTCCTCTCTGCCACTCATTTGTTTTATTTAATCTCAGCAGGGTAATTTCTCTGTCTGGGTTATTGTCAGCATGTGGCCCTCGCTAGGAGTCATGGGGTGTCGCTCAATATTCTAATGTCGCTTCTATAGAGCTACAGTAGTGCCAACGAATGTGTGGATTTGAACTGGAGGTGTTTTTTCAAACCTTAATCAGCAAATTTGCTTTTTGTGGTTTGTCACGTCTAATTCAATTTAAATATTCATTTTTAATAGAATATTTCCAGAAATACAAATTGTATTTGAAATAGTTTGTTACAATTTCTGTTTCTGGTGGCACTATTGTAACTCCACCTATTCCTCACCATTCTCATTACCGACTCATCCAGGATTACTGATAAAATGGAATGAAAAGGTCAACCTCATTAAGATGCTGTTTGAAACAAAGCCTCATTAAACTATTGAAACACACCCATGGTCTAGCTTCCAAGAGTATGATGAAGGCTCAATCCCTAACAAACTTAAAATGGTCTCTTACTTCCTTGTCTTCACCCCACCATCATCAGTAAAAGAAACAAGCTTTTTTTTAAAATTGCATTTCTGCCTGCCAGTCGTAGCAGCTTCTACATTCATTGGCCACTTTCACTTTAATGGGCAGGCAAATATTTTCATTATGGTACCGAACCTTTGAATCTGTTACCAGTGTCTAGCATTTATTGTTAGCTATGGCTGGTAGAGTTGCTAGACTAGCAAGATGCTACCCCTGATGTCTTATGGGGCCAATGTGGCAGGAGACGGGAGACAAGGAGAAGAGACTCCCATCAGTTTGGGATGACGTAATGCACACTAATGGAATGTGAATGAAAGTAATACAGATGCTACACTAACTTCAGTAACCCCTGACTTTGCCTTCATCATCGTCCTCATAAATCAGTGTCATTCTTATTCTCGCGTTGTTTCACAAACTGAGGATTTAAAAAATATATATATTTTAAAACATTTTTTACCTGTATTGATCATTTGCAAAATCAATATTGCAGTATTTAGTCCTCTTTTTAGTTGATGGTTCAAGTCATGCAGATTAGCATAGAGGTCACTTTTTCATTTGTCTTATTTGTAATTGTCTAAGAACTAGTTACTATTTGTGTTACAGTTTATCATACATCTATAAAATAATATCAATTAGGCCTAGTGTTGGCGTTAGCTACCATTTTTCCACTGCCATTTCTTTTGGATTCGTTACATAATGCAGCTAGAAATGCCGCGTGTGTTTTTGACTCAGCGTTGTGTGTTTTATAGAGGAGCCGGAGACTCGGGACGCATGGTGGGAGGAGATTCGCCAGGAGATCAAGTCTCATGCCAAAGCCCTGGGCTGCCACGCTGTGGTGGGATACAGCGAGAGCACTAGCATCTGGTACATGCACACAGCACAAACATACCATGTCAGTGTCTTTGTCTTCTGTGTCCATACACTTATTTTGTACAGCTTACTTTGCTCCTATGATCCTTTCATTTTCTCTCTTCCACACACACATACAGAGACACACATACACCCCAAAGGGTCGTCTTAAAATCATAAAATAGTGACATTTTTCCATTCCTGCTTTTATGTGTATTGATGCTTTGAATAATTAAAGGTGTCCTTTCTCCCTTTCCTCTGTGTTTTTCTCTGTATTTACCTTCTCTGCACAGTGAGGAGGTGTGTATCCTGTCAGCATCTGGCACTGCGGCCATTTTGAATCCACGCTACATGCGGGAAGGCTGTCTGGACATTGGAAGCACTGAACACAGGTGTGTGTGTGTGTGTGTGTGTGTGTGTGCACTAATTTTTTGCAATTTAGGTTTTCAGACTGATAATGAGATGGGGGGCCTGATGCCACATTTTCTGTTATTCCTCAGGTTTGAGGAGCAGTCTTACCCAAGCTGTGGTTTCTGTCACATTCCTTACGATGAGCTCAACATGCCTTTCCCCGCCCAGCTCACCTACTGTTACCTCTGTCGACGGCAAAAGGTCTCGTGCACACCCTTCTACCTGTTCTCAAAGGCGGGATTAGATGATCAATTCAAAATAGTCAACTAATCGTTACATCTGTTATTTTTAGTTTAGTTTGATTACTTTTGTGCTATTATGTTATAACTTATGTTATCAAATGAAGTAGTGTGTGTCTCGCAGGCTTTCAAAGTTTTTAAAGTCAGTTATTCATTTGTTTATATATTTTTTTCTTTCCAAGGTTCCTGATGTACTGTTTACAACCATTGACCTTCCACAAGAAGCAACTGTGACTGGGAAAGGCTGTTTGATCCAAGCCAGGTACAAGACTGTTGAAATGCCCTCTACTTCTAGTATATTTTTTTTCATGTGGCTGTCATTTGATTTTATAGTAGTATTATACATTTTTCATCATTAGACAACACTTTATTTTTTCATTCATTTACTGTATTTTTTACACCCTTGATCACAGTTACAGTCACAATCCTGGTGTCACAATCCCATATTTCATAGAGAAATAAACAACGCCCCTTACCCTCCAATTAGACGAAGAAGATCTAAAAACAAAACACAGCACTATATGATATACTATATGGACAGTGTAACGGGCAGCAAAGTCCCTGGTGCTTGCTTAATCAAGGCATTAGCAACCATAAAATGGTAGCTTCGTAGGTTTTCATTTGTTTGTTTTGTTATTTTTAAAGATTGATACCTAATGTAGTTCTTCACGGTCCCGTAGGCTATGTCGTATGAAGAAAAAGGCCCAGGGGGAGGTGAATGCGACAGCCATCTCCAACCTGTTGCCCTTCATGGAATACGAGCTGCACACTCAGCTGATGAACAAACTGAAGCTTCGGAGCATGAACGCTCTGTTCGGCCTGAGGATACAGATCAGTGTTGGAGAGAACATGCTGCTGGGGCTGGCTGTAAGTTAACCATGGCTTTTGAGGGGGGTTTGGAAATAATGGTATTAGTATTATTTGTAATGTAGTTTTATCACCTTTTAAAAAAAAAATTAAAAAATATATATATATTTTAAGTGTTTTTGTGCGGTCAGTTGAGTAGTATTTTGTAATTGGTGAATTCATTTTGTGGCTGTTTTACACATGTGGGTTATTTCAGTCTGCCACAGGAGTGTATCTGACAGCCTTGCCCGCGCCAGGGGGGATTCAGATAGCAGGGAAAACTCCTGGTGACCTCAGCAATGAGCAGCACGTCTCTGCCATTCAGAAACGGATAAATGACACCATCGCTAAAAACAAAGAGCTTTACACCATCAACCCACCGGTGAGTTTCATTCAACAACCTCCTTGTCACCAATTCACCCGCAGATCTATATCCTAATTTATATGAATCTATTATCAAAGCATGTATGTTTCTTTGGGAAAATGTGTCATTGCAGAAGCTCTTATAGGTTTCACTCAAAAGGAAACATAAAAAGACACTGCTTGGTTAAAGAACATGTCAGTCTGAACTATTAGATGTCATGTCAAATGTAATCAAATATGCATTATATGGTCTGCTAAAATACTTGAAACAATTAGTAAAATAAATGAAATGTTTTATTAGTGTATTGAGCAAAGACCCCATTGGGGTGTTGTCTTTAATGCGTTAACTATATATTTTAATAATTTTAAACTTTTTTCCAAATGTGGGGACGCTTTTATTCTTTCTTTTTTTCAATTTTGTTGTGTAAATTCAGTGAAATGAACCTGCTGGGTTGTTAAGGGGATAATACAATTTTTGCTTCTCTCCAATTTTGAAAGTGTGCATTAAAATCAACTTATTCCTCTTGTCTCTCCCCGCCCATTAAAGAAATTATTTGCCCTGGACCCAGAGGTGTTCCAAGGCATGAACATGGTACTGAGCATGCCCAGTTTCAGCTGTGACTCACAGAAATGCATGACAGACATTTAACTCTTTATTAATCACAAATTTATACCAGCTATACTTTTAACAAGCTCTGTGTTGGGACAGGGGGAAACAGGACAACGAGTGTTATCCGCTCCAGAACCCACTCTAGACCTCATGATTCAGTCGTTTGTGTGGCTGTCATAATCTCTTTATATAATCGCCTACCTTTCCCATTTTACGCTCTCACCCGTGTATGGTTTTCTGCGCCGTCTTTTGCGCCTCCACTTGTTCTTCCAGATTCATTCAGATTAACAGTAAGCCACTCTGGTGCGGGTGTGTTGTGACCTATTTCATACCTCACAGTCCCCCTTAAATGTGGGATTCAGACGAGGGGGGGGGGGGACTGTTTGGGTCGTTGGCGGCGCTCATCTCTGTTCTCGCTTGATTCCCTCCAGGAGCTGACGGAGGAGGCGCTGGGTTCTCCTATCCCCGAGCCCAGACAACGCTCACGTCTTTTCCGTTCCCAGTCGGAGAGCTCCGACGAGCTGTCAGAACTGGACCTCTCTCACGGCAAGAAGGACGCCTTTGTGTTAGAGGTGCGTGGTGGAAAATGCCATGGGAAGTTTGCTGTTAGGGGAATTGTGTGGGGAAATATTAAAATGTTCTTGTATTGACTGTAGATTGACGACACAGATGCAGTAGAGGATATTCATTCTCTGCTTACTGATGCCCCACCCCCAGCAGGTACGACTCTCTCATATAGCAGTTATGTTTCAAATAAATCATTATATTTACTATCCACTGTTACCATGGGTCTTATTTCGCTAGGAGGCGTATTGTGTTGATATAATGCGTCCTGATGGGAGTTAGCATTGTCCCTGCTGCAACTACACTAATAGATGGCAGTAGGCCTATAATAAATATAAATTATTATTCATTATTATTATTCCGCCACATTGACTGTTTCTTGCATGTTCAGTGTTGTAACTTTGCACAAAGCTTGGCAGATTTCCAAACATTGTTACATTTCTAATTGTGGTTATGTTTTCATTATATTCTATTCTGCATTCTAATTCTTTTTGTTCTACATCCTCAGGGTTTTACAGCTGTAACACCGAGATTATGCCTGGGATATACAACTGGACTTCAGGACTACAGGTTTCTTTTCATTTGATAGTCTTGTTTCCTCACAAGTTGTTTATATTGATATAATATGTTGATATAATTGCACTCGTTCAACATCTGATTCAAATTACCCATCTTCGAGCCAATCTAATATTTTTGGACTCTTTGCTCACCCAGTGTTTTCTTGTTTTCTGATGCTGTGTTTCAGATGTTTACATCAGTGCGGGTCTTTAGGTTAAGTAATGTGAATCTTACCAATCAAAGCCTGAACAAGATCTTCACTGACCTTTGTGAGAACATTCTCAAGGTAAAGAATATTGGTCAATAAGTACTACTTTTATTATATGTGGCAGTAACTATTTTCTGGTAAAATCTCACACTGAGATGTCCTTTGTAATGGAGAAAAAGTAACTAGGTTTTCAACTCTGTATCATTCCAGAGTTTTTATTTCAAGCTGCGCTCCATGATCCCTTGCTGTCTTTGTCATCTCAATTTCACCGTCGCAGTACCAGAAGAAGAGCTCATTCAGGTGACTGTCTGTCTCCATTTACACACCCTAGCTGTGGAGCAAACAAAACTGAACAAGTTACCTGCTTCTACTCTCTGCTGGATCTCTGTTTACTCTCTTTCCTCCCCTGTCTACCCTAAGGTTGCCGTAACAGCAGTTGCCATGAGTTTTGACAAGGACCAGACTCAGGAAAAGCCTGGAGACAAGGCTATTACCAAAGGTCTGCTTTTTTTGTTTAAAGCTTAAGGCTTTAAACTGTGTAAACAAAAAACATGACTTGCAATGTGGTTTGAGTACGATTTGGCTGAAGCACCCACCCAAGATTGGGATTTAAAGTAAATATAATAAAAAATATAATTAAACTGCATCCTCTGTCTTTTAGGAGGTAATGAGAATGAAGAACAGTTGCAGTTTTCCCTGGAGCTGTGCACAGAGTCCGCCAGCAATCTCCCGTCGGCCAAAATCTCAGGTACTCTTCAACCTCTTGAAAACTCCTCCGGCGTCTTTTCACCTGCCCTCTTTGGTACCAGTTTAAGTTTGATTTTGTGTTACAAGGACAATAAATGGTTAAACGGAATACGTAGTCTACGTGGAATACTTTTACAGCGAGTCAGAAACGTTTTATCCCTAGCTTAGTTCCTCGCAGCTTATATTATTGGAATATCACCGCAATATTTAGTCAAATAAAACTCCCTAGCTCACCACCTCTTGTTCCCCCCCCCCCCACTTGACACTTCAGGTACAGTCTCTTTACTTACACCAGCTGCAAAAATCTGCCACAATCATCTGTTAGTGGTTTCTCGACCAGGTAAATAAACAGAAGTGTCCCCTTGCAGAGTGCATTTGTGTAGATGCAAGCGTGGTGGTGTTGTCTAGATAGCACGCCTTTTTATTTATTTTTTTTTTTGGCTAATGACTTCACTCACAACACAGACATTATAACTAGCTCATCTTAAAAAAGTATTCCTATATTGATTATCGTTTGAAATTGGAATGAGAATTGAAAAAAAAGCCAAGCCAATTCAAGTAGTTGACAAAGAGCTTTGTTTCTCTTTCTGGGGAGTGCAGGGATAAATTATGATGTGCTTGACAGGTGTTCCAGAGAGTGCCAACTTATCATCCAGAGGTGAGTTCGCCTTCCTGTTTTACCACTCCTACCCCCCCTACTACCATGACTACTACACTGCCCTGTTTTTGATTTCTCATCCCTTTGTTTCTGGGACAGTTACCACACACCGCTCCCAAACCTCATCCTCTTATGTTTCTTTTCTTCTTGTTTTTTCTTTTTTCTTTTTTTCTCGTCTTGTCCTTTTTATTTTCTTGTTGTTTGCGTGTGTTTGCGGTGGGTTTGTGTGTGTGTGTGTGTGTGTGTATGCTGGTGTTGGTGTACTGTGTCTGTGTGTGTCTGTGTTCTCTCCAGCTACCTCCGTTGATTACGGTTCCTTTGCAGACAGATGCAGCACCTGGCTAGAGCTGCTTAGGCTGAAAGCTCACACCATAAGACGAGGATCAGTTAAGACAAGTAGGAGGACACAGTCTCTAGCACACTCCGGTGATCATTCTTACAAATACTGCACACACACACATACACACCCCTCCCTGCATGCCGCTGGGGGGCGGAGCGTCCTAAAAATCAAGCACCAGCTTAATGGCTAGAGTGTGAAAGTTGAAGCCCCGCCCCTCAGGGGGATCGCTAATAGGCCGTTTGGCTAGTTTCATTAGCCTGCTCAGTGTTCAGCCTACTAGCAGGCCTCACCATGTTAGTTTATTGATTGTGGAGTTAGATTTAGAATAGAGTGCAACCATAGGTTATACTGACCTCATTAACTTCCCCCATACCATGCATTTCATAATAGAAAAGCTCCGTCTGTTGAATAAAGAGCAGCTTAGTTCTGTACCTCTGTCTCTATAATTTTTTGAAGTTACAAATGCTGGAAAAAAAATGCAATGCTGATCATTACATCTCAGTAACACTCGCATCGGGGGAGGAAGCTGCTCTTCGAGATGGGGTAAATATTCCTGTACAGTAAGTGAACTGTCGGTCTAATGTGCCTGACTGGACACTGAAGGTCCCTGGTTTTGGGCGCGAGCAGCGCTGAAAGCCGCTCGATAGGAGATAAAACATCTTTCACACTCTTGCTTTCTGCATATTTGTCCCCATCTCCATTTCTCCGAGCCGTGCTCACAGCAGCAAATGCACAAATATCCAATCACGCACCTCACCGTACCTCAATACTGTTATTCACACATGTAAACGCACACAGCTGTGCCCAGGTCTGTCCGTCTGTCTGCAGACAACGTCTGGCTGTCTTATCAACTGCATGGGAGATTTGGCGCTTTCTGAGTGATTACATGACCACTGTGCTGTCATTATGTTGCATGCTGACCAACCAGTGAATGTATGCACGCACACACACACACACACACACACACACACGTACACGTAAGAGCACATTCACTGACTCCTGCTTCGCGAGCGTTCGGACTCCGCAGTTCGTATCCGCTCCATGTTGGCGTGGTGCTGAAGGTTTTCTGTCTCCCCCTCCCCCACACCATTTTGTGTTCTTATTCTCTCCCTCTCTCTCCCCCCCGCACAGTCTCGTCATCGGAGCGCTGCAGTCCACTGCCCGAGGGCCGGCCGCGTTCACTGCGCTCCAACCGCTCGTTCGGGGGCGGCTCGGTCGCCGTGGTGAAGATGACGCCGCTGTCCTTCCTCCCAGGGACGCGGATCATCAAGTACCTCGGGATCATCAACATGTTCTTCATCAGGGAGACAACGTCGCTCCGGGAGGTAGGAGCCTCGGCTGTAGTGTACCATACTGTCTCTCTATGTGGAGTACAGTTGTTCCATACACATACTGTACTGTCTACAGAGAATACAGCTGTACAGTACACATACTGTACTGTCTATGTGGAGTACAGCTGTACCGTACACGTACTATATTAATAATAACAACTTTAATTATAGAGCACCTTTTTAAGAAGAGTTTACCAAGTGCTTTGATAGTCAAAACAAACAAGAAGACTAAACAGTGATTTTAGAATTAAGAGAAAGGATAAGAGCAATAAAGAAAATATCAATAACCCTGATAATAATAGATGATAACATTTGAATTTGAAAATATTAATATAATAAGGTAAAACTGATCAAACAAACGAAGTAAACAGTTAAAGTAGTATAGTATAAAGGGTTAAAAAAACGGATGGCGAATAAGGACTAATCACATACTGTCTCACTATCTTGTCCACATGTAACGTACATGTGTGTTTGTTTGTTCCCTGCAGGAGGGGGGTGTAAGCGGGTTCCTCCACACATTCATAGCAGAGGTTTTTGCGATGGTCCGAGCTCACGTTGCGGCCCTGGGGGGCAATGCGGTGGTTTCCTACAGCATGAAAGAGTGTGTGTTCATGGAGAATCCCAACAAGAACCAGGTACACACCAGCTACAGGCGTCTAGAAGTGATACACAGCAGTGTTATTCAAATGAGGGTATGTGTTCCCATAGGGGTACATTGCAGTACTACAGGGGGTATACAAGAAAATGGTATTGCTTTGATTTCTCTTTTAAAATAACAACATGCATGACATGAATGGACACACAGGTGTAGCATCTCTCAATTGTAGTTGGTAATTTTTCTTCCCTCCCATTCTTCTCTAGGCTCAGTGTCTCATTAACGTCAGTGGAGATGCTGTCATATTCGTCAGGGACACAGACCAGGAGGCCACGCCCTCACTGACCAATAGTGGACAGAGCTCGTGCAGTGGAACAGACGGGACAACATAAAACCGAAATCCTTCTACTGGACACATGCTTTATGCACACATTCTTGCGTCTAGACGTCCAAATACATGCATATATGAATTGTTTATGTCTGCCTTGTAACTCCAGGAGGCTGTAAATGACAAGTGTCCACGTGTCATTTATAACAAGCACGTAGCACGCAAACACACGCTGACAAATGACATCTTTCTGTTTGCGTTGGATTTATGTTAAACTGAGGTAATGACAGTCATCAAATGTATTCTAATGTGTTTTTATTGTTTGTTTTTGGGTTAAAAACCATAGATGCCAAATGTCTACATTTGCCTTTGTATTTCATCAGTCCATACAGGTCACCCTAAAGCTGTATGCTACGTTGTAAACTTTTTATCCACCGGTGATGTTAGCTAGCCACAATAAATAGGCTACAGGAGTCACCAAATGAGAATGCCATAAAAGGGACAGAATGGTGCTCTGTCATGAATTATTTAAATGGAATTATTTAGAGTAGCACTATTCTATTCTGAGGTCTATTTGATCAGATGATGATAATGAATCTTTCAGCAATTATAGTATTTTATGTCTAATTTGCCATTGATGATTGATTTGATTGAGGTGTGATTTTGATTTCCCCAATAGAAATATCATACTATATTTATGAACACAACTATTTTTTTAACTAAAGAAAAATCAGAGAGGCCGTCCTGCTCGCTAACTTGCATGACTTTCTTTGCCCTGGATTTTGTTTTCAGAGCAAAAACAAACCGTCATTTACAGCACAGTCTTGTATTATTGTATTAGTTCGTAAATTTACCCGAATGGTGTAATGACCTTTCACTTCAAGTGTGACTGACTGTGATCTGAAGGATCATGCAGTCTTTTTTTTACTTTCACTCCACACGATATAAGATATTGCAGCTTTACCATCTGTTCTACGTATTTCTCAAACCTCTTCTCAACATGTAAAGCAGAATGGTATTAAGAGAATGGGGTCTAACTTTGCTTTGCTTAAGCACTTGCTATGGCTCTTGTGTTCAACAATGCTGTATAGGCTACTACTGAACTGTCCACCTCTACTTTTCATGTCCAATGCTGGGGGGAAACAATGATGACATCTTCTAGGGTTGGTGCCACAAGATAACTCTTATTGGTGTCAATTTTCTATAACGTACATGTGTATTTTTTTTAACAAACAGTTTTGCATGTGCAATGACGTACAGTGCTAATATTTTGACTCATATTGTGTCAGAGGAGTAGTGGTACTCTGATCTGTTACACCAGTGTGATCAGGTTCTTATCTTTGTCTAAAAAAAAAAAAACTAAAAAAACTTGAATGTACATACATAGAGCTGTTGTGACTAGCAGCATGCGGCCCAGGTTTAGTGCCATGAAATTTGTATGGTTGTCTCATTAAGCCTTGCACAATAAACTCATTGAAAGCCAAGATGTGCCTATGTTTAACATTTTAACTGTGACCATTTCTACTGATTGTGTGTAATGCAAGTGGACAATATGGTGGGTGTGTTGGAAATAGACAAATATATTAAAATAGAAATTATTTGTATGTTTCATACAAATAGCCAACAGTGGTATTAGGTTTAGCAGGCATAAGCAAACACATTAGGCTACTTTGATTGATTTCATTTATGTTTTCTCTTTGCACTTTTTATTTTATTATTTAGTGCGAATTGTTAATGTTCATAATAGAAAATGATGGAACACATTGATTATAAAAGGCCCATTGCCTGTATTTGGCTGAAGCTTTTTGGCCCCATGGCCCGGTTCCATAAGGTCTCGATGGCACGCCCCTAGTTTTTCCAGTTATTTTTTTAGCAATTGCAAAGTTGCACGACAAAGCTAAAGCCACTAACTTGTAACTCTTACTAATCTTGAGTATTGAGTCTCGATATGTGATAAAAACCCACTAGGCTTTCCTATCCCTAGCTGATCCCTAGCTACGGTCCCACCGTGCCACGACGCTGTCCGTTGCAGGAAGCACGCTGTCGCTGACTGCTTGTTGTCCGTAGCACACTGACAATGGCGCACACTATACTGCCACGACGCATGTTCCTCTGGTGCATGGCGGCAATCTATATGATCGCGTTTGTTTCCCTTTACATGCAGATACCAGGTGAGCCTGACATCTGTTTTACTGCATGTGATAAAACTACCAGGCTCTATGTTGGCTAGTTAGCATGTATCAGGCACTTAGTCGGCCAGTTCCCACGTATCCGCCTTTTTTGGAAGTGTCTGGAACTTTCTGCACATTGCATTATAATATGTAAACTTGTGGTTTCTTGATTTATTTTATTGCAAAACGCATTGGGCACTTCTGATAGAGTTCACTGTGGCGATGACTGTGCAACCGCAAAACCAGAATGTTTATGAAGATGTTTGTGATAGCATCTGAATGCAAAATATGTTCTTACCCTCAAACTATAGTCAATAGCATAAATACCGTAGAAAACAACTTCAGCTCTCCCTACAACCCAACGAGACGGGGGTCATTTACGATGAATGTCGTGGAGATGCAATAAACTATATGTTTATAGTACAGTATTTTCATGTACCTCTTATCTCTAGGTCTCTATGGTCAGGAGGGGCTGTTGCCTGCACGAAGGCAGCTACGGTATAGTGGCAAGCCTCTGTGGGAGCAGCTCCTGTCATCTCCTAGCCTGCTGTGGTTGGGACCACATGTGGGCGTTGATACACAGACGGCCATGGAGCTCCTGTGTCTCATAGGCGGATTACTGAGCCTGGCTGCCACACTGGTGGAGGCGCTCCGAGACAGCTTGGTGTTTCTCTGTCTCTGGGTGATTTACCTGTCCCTGTACAAGGTAGGCCAGCCGTGTAGGCTTCTCGTGAGCGGTCATGATGGCTTCACATGAAGTCACAGTCTGAAGCTTCGACATACTCTGTTTCAGGTGGGGCAGGTCTTTCTCTACTTCCAGTGGTGAGTCAGTTGACTAGATTAAGTTTTCTACTTCCTGTTTTAGTGTAAAGCTTTGCATGCTGTGTTTTGTGTAAACGCCAGTATATTGTAAATGTATAAGTCGCACCGCATGTGAATCTGAGTAATGCACAATGAAAGCATATCCATGAGCACATTTACTGTGTCTATGTACATGTATTACAGCCATGAAATACACACTACCCAGCTAACTGCTTCTATGAATAGTGGCTGGTTGAAGGTTTGTCATGGAGCTGAGAAGCTTATGTCATCAGGCCGCTTTCGCCACAGCTATGTCGGTTTCTGTTGCTGTGCAGTTATGACAACATACGGGAAAAACAATTCTTATTACCCCACTCCTCCTTTTGTCGTTCAGCGCGGGGGGGCGGGGGGGGCGGCCGCGGCCCCCGGCGGGGGCCGGCGGGGGGGGGGGTGTGGGGGGGG
>JAOEHI010000021.1:3520426-3551897 GCA_025447815.1 Percopsis transmontana
CCCCCCCCCCCCCCCCCCCCCCCCCCCCCCCCCCCCCCCCCCCCCCCCCCCCCCCCCCCCCCCCAGACCTTGGCAGATTGGGCAGCAGAGATGTGGGTCTATTGTGGGGTTGGAGCACGGGACAGCGGGGCACCCCTCTTTATGGCAAATCACATTGCCTGCCTAAAATAAACACACAAGCATATATCTAATATACTGTATATATCGTAAAGGTATAGTGTGCAGCTAGGTTTACACTAACTGAGAGTTACATGCCCATTGGTGTATAAAATGTAGTATAGGGCCATTAGCCTCTCTCTTCTCCCTCTCCATTTTGAGAACCTTTAAAACTCAAATGTTCAAAAGTGTTTCATCATGTGATCGTTTCATGTGATCGTTTCATACTGTACTGTATTACAAAAGTACACACTTTGTACTGAACTGCAGGCATACCTCACACTTGCACTGCAGGCAGGGTCCACTCCCAGGGGGGTTGAACACTTTGCCATCGACATACACTCTTCCATTGTAGTCACACTCTGAGAATAAAACATTTAGATAGGGTCACAATCTATGAACAGTTTCTTTCCATAGCGTAAAATAATAGTAAAATAATAGCATTGAAAAATATTAAAGCCAATAAAATGAATAATAATGAAAAATAATAATAATAAAAAAGATTGAAATTACGAGATCCTCTTGTGACCCCCCAAAATAAATAAATAAATTAAAAATGAAAAAATCCCACTGCCATACTCACTCACACAGGTGGGACAGCACTGTCCCCAGACCTTAGCTGGATGGCTACAGTGTGGAGAGGGACAGGATGCATCCATTCGCTCACACGAAACGTCACCCTCCTGGCATGAAGAGACAATTTATTAAATGAGGACACTGTACATGTTATAAACATGTATAGTACTGTACATGTATAAGTACAGTCTTAGAAATCTAGGAAAGCTTAAAAAATGACAGATCATTTAAAAAAACTTGCATACTCACAGAGCAGCGGCAGTGAAAGCAGGGTTCTGTCTCAGAGGGGAAGTCCTGTCCATTCAGATACACCTTAGATTCATACTCACACTGCTCACAGCTAGAAAGAAAACACACCCACAAACACTTAGGCTTAGCTGCAAATAAAAAGCCATCGTCTCACTTTCAAAGGTTGCTGCAATACATCTGACACGATTTCTTATAAGTTCTGTGCATGTTTTGTTGCTTATAGTGAATTACATGCTCATAAATATCACTGTAACCCTCCCTTTGTGCTTGTATGTAGAATATGTTTGAAACAAATTGACCACAAATCCAGCAGTATTTCAAGGAGAAGGATTCGTGTGGACTTCTATGGAACTGTAAGATTGAGCTGCAGCTAGATTTCAGACCGTGGACAGCAGTCTCCTGGATGATGCACAGGGTTTCGACAAGACAGGGCAGGACACGGAAGAGGGGAACACAGCACTTCTCCACTCTGTTGACGAAAGGCCACATGCACATTCAAAATCAAACGAGATTTATACACACAGGTCAAAATCTTTGTAAATTGGGGATTATGAGGGTTGGCTTACCACACATAAACACTCCTCACAACGGTCCCCACTGGGGATCTGAGCTCCATTAGGGAAGTTATGACCGTTCACACCGCAGCCTTCAAAACACACACATACATTAAATCACTGAAAGGAACATTCTGCTATAATCAAGTAAATAAACCCACCATGGCAAACAGGGCAGCAGGTATTGGGTAGAGGCGAGGAAGGGTTTTTACAAGGAGTCTGACACCTCTGCCTCTCGCAGTTAACACGGCCTTCCTGATGACAGAGACAGATTTAAAGGGTGACTTTAAATAAGTCTGTTTTCACCACACAGTGATTAACTGTGCACAGACCCACCTCACAACGGCAGACATCACAGGGACTCCCCACTGGTCTCCATATGGCTCTGTGATCGTATTGGATACCAGAATGGATGCAGCCTATAAAGAAATATGACAGCTAATATGCATCATAACCACAGAAATAACATACGGTATAATGACTGTTTATTCATCAACGCCGTTGTAAACAATACAATTTGTAAAATGTATATACTATATTAAAAACAATGTTTGCGTATGTATTCTTACATGATCATGGTCCCTTTCATACATATTTAATACAACAATATACTGTATGTTTCTAATGTGGTATCACATACGATGATATAAAGGTTCCTTTTTGTATTTGACACGCAACATACCGCAAAATATACAGTACACAGTTTTACATGTGGTTGATTTGATAATGTTTTGTTGTTACTTTAGTCAAAAGGGCTGAGTGTAGATTGTGCAGTGTGTTACTGACCCCTGCATCTCTGGCAGCATTCCCCCGGTACCGTGTCCCGTTCAGTACAGTCCAACGGGGGACAGGGAAGAGGTGAGCATTCCTTATTACCGTTCTTATGCCATTGAGGGGGAACAGTGAAAGTGTGAAGTCAAGTCAAATGTTCATACTGCAGTACAGTAAATCAGCATGTAAAGCAACAAAAAACAGCAGAGAAAACATAATAATTAATACAAAATGCATACATATAAAAGCATATTATCCATATAATACATACAGGTATAATAAATAGGGTTTATAAATATAATAGTAAAAACATGCACAGAGAAAATACGTGTATGTATGTGTGTGTGTGTGTGTGGGGCGGGGGGGGTACACTCACCCTACATGTGCAGGTCTCACAGCCATCTATACCGCTGAAGGAAACGTGATGGGGGACTCCATCTAACTCACAGCCTAGACAAGAAACATGACAAACATTATAGGACGGTAGTAAATTTACAATGAGGCGTGGGAATGTGATCCTGTGTGTTGGTGACTGTGGAGTCTTAAAGCTACACAGCCTGTCCATTACAGTAAAAGACCATTTGAAAACAACAATAATTTACCACCTTTAAAAAGGTCAAAGGATGAGAGGTTTGATGTGTAAACAATAGTCAAAATGACATATATTCTTACACCCTGAGAACATCTGGCTCAGCTCTTGCGCCAGTAATGAAAGGACAGCATGAAGAACATAATGTTACACACAATGTTTTGTGGACCCTAACCATAAACAGACAAGCCTGCAGCCATCTAGGCATTCAAGACTAGAGAGAGAGGGAGAGACTGTTCTGTGGTCATTTTAATAATTTTCTGCTGTTTATTCCCCCTCATATTTGGAACATACCCAATAGGAAAGTTCAGCGGTAGTCCAAATGTGTTTTAAAGGCATCAAATTAATAATTATTTTAATGAAAACTAATCAAAAGAATAAAACAATGTGTTTGTGACAGAGAGCAAAAGAGAGAGAGAGAGAGAGAGAGAGAGAGAGAGAAAGAAAGAGAGGTTAGTGAAACTGCCTACTGTGCTAGCAGCCAACAGGCATTTCCTCTAAGCAATCAAGCACGCAAGAGATCAAAGAGTGTGTGTGGAAATGTGTGCCTATGACTGTGGATAGACTGGGTGCCACTGAAGTCTTGTAGCAAACACATGCAGAAACAATTAACAACGAGACGGATGACACAGAGAAAGACTAGACAAAGGTTTTAGAAAGCTAGGCTGAAGGACAGTAAACAGTGTGCATACAATACACAGCACAGACCTTAAACGTCAGCAATTGGCATGAGAAAACAAATAGTCTAATAATTTGGTTATACATGTACTACGCATGCCCAAGGTCAGTGTAACCACACAATTGGCTTAATAGGTTTCCGTTATAAAGCAGACGATTGGCTCTTTGGGGGGAGGGGCGTGAGTACAACCGCCATCTTTGGCGTTACGGACTTCTCCCATAGAGTTCTGTTCAGGATTCTTTAAGTAGTCTGTCTCTTCTATAATGTCTCTGATGAAACCCAGCAGGGTCAGAGGTCAAGGTAAGACATAGACCTCCATCATGATAGGTGTTAGACAGACAGAGAACTTGCAGAGACTTGTAGAAAACTAGCTTCTCCACATCAGTTGTATGAATGTATACAACTGCTTAAAGCAGGTTGTAAGGTGGCTTTCACATTTTTGACTCGTTATGAACTTATTTTGGGTATAAAATATTTTTTTTCATTATTGTTACTAAATATAATACAACTAATAATAAAACAAAAACATCATAATAATACTAAAATTATATTTAAAACTACAAACTATAATTTTTAAACCATCTTGACCCCCGTTAAAGCATTCAACAACCTGTTGGGTGGTCCTGACCCCAACTTTGGGAACCATTCTTTGTGTGTGTTTGTCTATTTGTATGTTACACAAACAGAGAATGGGAGAAATGACAGGGAGGAAGTGGAAAAAAACAGACTCATGGCAGAGAAACAAATTGAATCTCACCTTTGACGTTAGCCTCGCAGGTGACCTTTCCAGATGTACAGGTGCAAACCGTGTTCAGGTGAGTCTGCCAGCGCTGCCCGTCATCAACTTCCTGTCCCTCCCATACACACCTTGGCCTTACACAGTCACACCCCTCCAAGTACTGGACACGTGACTGCAGGTCTGCGTTCTGCAAGCCATCCGCACATCATATAGCAACATGCTTTACATCACTGTGGGGGGGTGGCTAAACCACGCCCACACCCCACGTCACATTACAGCACAACAAAAACTTGTTTCTGTTTACAGTATACAGTAGTTACAATTTCCCGATTAGGAGTGCATGGCATTTAGAATGACTGACTGAATATTTTAGTCTAATACTGGGTTTGGGTGTGTGTGTGCGGATGGGGGGGGGGGGTTACAGTTGGCTGGAACTTTTCAAACCACAACCAATGTGATCAATCAGTTTGCAGGTGGGTGGTAACAGCTGTAATACCCCTGTGTGGCCTACTGATTATAACGTGGTGTTACCTATCCAGAGATAATACTGTACCTGGGCTTTGACCATGTCAAGCATATGAGCCAGTTGCTCGAGCCTTTTCTCCAGGCCCCTAAGTCTCTCTTCTTCGTGTGCCGGAGAGCTATGCTTTCCTCCTTGTAGAGACCCAGGAGACCCCAGAACCACGCCCCTCTGGGGCTGGTCCCCCTGGACCTCCTGTGGATAACTGGCCGCCTGGTCCTTCTCCTGAGGGTGGGGTCGGGATTTACTGGAAGTATCCCGCTGGAAGTAATTGGCATTCTGGGCATGTGCAAAGTGAGATGGAGGGAATGTTTCTAGGAGAGAGAGATAGCAAATTGTTGAGATGCTGGGAGAGAGAGTTTGAGAGAGAGAGAGAGAAGAAAATGACAGCTGTTTTGCTTTTGAAACTCTGCCAGTACCTCAAGACGGAGTGACTCCTCTCTACTCCACTACCTACAGTACACGTGGGCTCCCACCCTTTTCTACCCCTCCCCTTACAGCTGTGTGCACTTTCGTGGACTGTTGTGTTCTTTCAAGCACAGAAGATAGCCTCCACTTAGATCCTATACACATACTGTACATACCTTGAATATTGTCACAGCTCCATGGTCGCCTTAAATATGCTGTTGTGGAGATCTCAGCAGTCGTCAAATAACCCTACACACAAACACATAGTACATGGACTAAAGAGTTTGGAGTCAACATGTGGAAAGTAAATGGAGGTGCAGAAGGCACCCAAAACACAGTTGCAAAGGAAAAACAAATCAGTGCTGTAAGTGTGAGAAACTCACAATAAACTTGCTGTCCTTCTCCCCTGCTGTGCTGGCCAAAGTGATTGCAAGGTCTTGAGGAAGCTCCAAATTAATCTCCTCTTTACCTTCTCTCCGTACAGTGACGGGCTCTTGACAGTCTACAAATAGAGAAAGTGTACTTGGCTCCAAGCTCAGTGCCAGTCGTACCCAATTTGATCCTGAAAAGGGGTTTCCTCCGGGGAATAAAAGGCTGTGCAGGCCCCGAGCTCCTGTGCTAGCTTGGTACTCCAAACGCAGTGTGTCATTCAGGTTGGAGGAGAGTATTTGAAGGATGGGGCGGGATGAAGACGAGAGAGAAAGCAGGGTGGCACTGGAGTTTACTGCCTGGCGCCCCACAAGGTGCACTCCCATGGTACCGTTCAGGGTGGAGAAGAGGAAGTGGGAATATTCTCGAGGGAGAATTAGGTAGGGTGTTTTTGAGCGGAGCTTATGTACCGAGGTTCCCAGATGTTCTGAATCAGCTGTCTTTTTTGGCTGGGACAAGTTGAGAGCAGCCAGGAGGTCAATCACTATAGGGACATATACAGTGAGAAGAAGGATTAAACAATCACACAAAAAACAGAACAACGCATGCACACAAATCCATACCCATCCAAACACACATCCAAATATTCATGTATGTGGTGATTGCTATCATACCACACGCTAACATAAGTACAATTCTATGAATGCGCACCAGAGACGCGTCTCATGTTTGGACTATAACAATAAGAGAAGTAGCCTAATTATCTTTCTGAAAACCGAAACCTTAACCCAACTACTGTGCACACCCTGCCTGTAGTTCTGTTCATCCCAGTAGTGACAGAGAATATCCTATTGATTGTAGTCTGAAATTTTACCAGTTTACTAGCCGGCTTGCATCTAGCTCTGAAATCTGTTCATGATTTTAAAATTTAACATGGTTAAATATGTATGTGTGGCTATAGCCACAAGAGTGCTAGGTGTAGTGTTAGTCTTTGTAGGCGTACATTACACTAGTTCTGGCAAAGCAACAAACATCTCTCACAGGCCCCTCATTTATATCAGTCTAGAGACATGCCTGCTCACTGACCTGAAACGGAGCAAGGAGGTACAACACATTTGGGCGATTGTAATAATAGCCTGTCTGTACTAGAGAAATTTTGTCTCCAGCTTCCATCTTTAGTGGAGTGAATTAAAATGCATTAACTTACAGGATATTGTAGGCCAGTGCAATTTAATGGTGAGAGAACGTCTGTCAGTGTGCAATTATCTGCTTATTAGGTTACAACATGTATCTTATGTTTTCATGAATCTGGAGCATATCCTACAGCTGTAGAAATAATTAACTACCCATGTCTTAACCAAAATGACATGTGGGAACCTACCATTCTCTTGGTTTTGACTGTGATGGCCTTGCAAAGACAGCGGAACATTCCAAAGCACGCACAAACATATCTCAAGATACAAGAGGGTCCTCGGGTTACCGATCTCCATTCTCCCGGCGTTAATGAACAACTTATTTGACAAAACACTAGCAGTTTAAATGAAAAGTAAGTGAGCATAATTCCAAGTAAGTCATTGTTTAAAGCTTTTTGTTTTAGCTAGAGACTAATCAACCCGAGTTCAGAATCGCCCCATAAGTCTCAAGACGCGTGCTTTTTCTTCTGTCACCGTGCGCGTCCGGGAAACAAGAAACATCTGGATGCGTGCAGGATTTTAGATGAGTTACTTAAGCAACATAATCATTACCCCGGAGTCTCACTCACTTTCATTTCAGTACCGCAGAACACGGGTGTGGATTCCCGCTTTATATTATCCTTGCCGCCGGATACATAGTTTTTTTTAATTAAAATTTGGCTAATAATTGACAAAAAAACTCAAAGTGTAGACTACAGCTCTGTACCCAACAGACTGCGGGAGGTCCTGGGTGAAACTGTGTTGCAGGATGTTACGGTCATAGCCCTGGGTCGTTTTTATACCGGATTGGAAGATCTGTGATCATGTCTTTATTCTGTACTACATTTTCTTCCCTTGTTTTCCTTTCCTTTTATGAAAAAAAAATACATCCCACTGCCCCACATTGCTCAGTGGTGTTGATTTCTAGAGACCCTCTCCTGGTAATCAGCTAAAGCCTGGCCTGGAGACTGGATGGGAGCCATGCTGGAACATGCTGTGTGAGAGAAAAAGAGTGCGGGTAAACATTAGTAGCTATGTTTCACTGTTTTGGAAACAGCCCTTTTACATCGCATTTACTGTAGTGGTTTAGTACTGTAGTATGTAGCCATATTTTGTCTGTTGTGCGTTTATAGAGGCGCTCTGAATGTCTTCACAGAAATATTTTTTGTGTAGTGTTACCAGACGTAAAAGTATTTTATCCTATGCCCCTATAGAGCAGTGACTCTGCTCTCAACAGTGCCAGCATATACAGCTATAGAACATACAAGTCAGCACTCAGATGGCTGCTGTGATAATACCTAGTGAATGAAAACCAGATTGACTTTAATATACCCACATCTATTAAATCTAATCTAACTGTACTTCAAACTTTTAATGTCCAATCCCGACATTAGACCAGTTTATGTAAGAAAATCATGAAACCTTAAATTTTGAGTGAGAGAGAATTACAATCCTGCCTATCTGTTAAAATGTATCATTTAGAGTTGGAGTAATATGTTTATTATATTTACCCGGCCGTCATCCACATGGTTTCTGGTTTTAGTTAATCTGTTCTTCAGTTATTTGTATATTAGATGATACAAGATACCAGATGTAGTCCACTTCAGTCTTGTGCTGACATCTAATGGACGGGTCTTGCAATTGCAACTCCAATGTGCTGAATGCTATAATAATATGGTGAAATTGCTTGACAAAGTCACGTGCAGCGTTATCTTATACATTAGAGGCACACCACAAAACATAGTGATTAAAACACTATATAACACAAGAGCTTCCCTTTGCTAAATGTTAAATATTCCCTTCAACTATATGTTGCCATATGCAAGTGTTCTCCACATTCTCTCATGAACACAAACAGATGTGTTTCCTCCCTAACAGCCCCTTGGGGATGAGACTATTTTGGTTTCTAAACAATAAACTGCCATCTCCAAACTCATGTTTTATGAAAATAGAGAAAAGCATGTCTTTAGCCAACTCATATACTAGCTTTAATTAAATACAAAATTGCATATTTGGGAAATTTCGATCTGCAGTTTAAAAAAATGGCGTTGCTCATATTGTCAAAACCTGTTCTGACATGATCCATCATCATCCCCAGCAGTGTTTACCTGTGGGGTCTTCCTAAAGAAATGTTATCTTTTTATCCATTTAAATGCACGCTCCTGTATGTGTGTGCCTGCACATGTTTTACAGGATGTAAGTTAATCTATAGAGGGTTTGCTTGATAGCTAATCCCTTGTCAGGACCTATTAGCACAGCAGGTAGTGATGCCTGTTTGAACAAAGCCTAAGACGTAAACAGACACGAGTTGCAGCGCCAAAGTACATGACTCTGCCATCTGATGTTCAGTGTCAATATTGAAATCTGTTAACATGACACAAGGGCACCAATACTTTAGTACTGAAGTAAATATGCTCTGCTTTCAGAATTCTGGGGAGATAGTTGGACATAGTCAGAGTTGGTGCCAACTGTGTTTAGAACCAAACAAATCTCTTGAGGTGACTTGTGACACTCGTCTCTGACCTCCCAACCGACCCTGTGTCTGATTCCAGTCCCTTCTCGGTATGCAACTTGATTGGGCCGTGCAAACCTCCCCCCCCCCCCCCCCCCACAGGCTTATCCTCTGAGCTGACTCTTATCCCAGGAGACACACTCTAACCTGCTGTCTGCTTTTTGAACATACGTAAGGAGTCATTGTGTGTTTCTGAGTGTACGATTAGTACAGCATCTTATTTTTCCTCTTCCGAATGGGCTTTTAGGAACTTGACGTGTTTCTGTTTCTGACAGGTGAGTCAAGAACAGCAGGGATGCTTTCTCCACTCCATGTTGGGAGCACATGGAGTATCACAGCCAGTCTGCAGAAGATCTAATACCAACAGGTCAGTCATTTGAACGAGACTATGGACTGAAACGTTGAAACATTAAAAATATAATTTTTTGTCAAAGTCACATGGTTGTGTTTTATTCAATTCTCTATAATCATACACATATTACATTCCAAGTTTGTTTGAAATGTAACCGTTTTGTTCTCATTATCTTGAGGTTTCATTTAGTTCTTAATTAGCCAGTTAGCCAGTTAGACATACTGTTGCTTAGAGCTAATGCCAAGAGGATTTGTGATTATATACAGACATAGTGTTAATAAAGACAAAAACTCATTAATAAGATTTTTCTTTGCATTTTTGCCATTATACTTTAAATGGCAATCAGTTGTTGACATAAATATAATATTACAAAGATTAGGACATCTAAAACAAATGCACTTCCTGTATAGAACAGTAGTCTGTTGGTATGATATTATTATGCCAAAATATTATACCAATCTGCTCACTCAAATGGAAAGGCCCAGAACAAACCCACTTAGTGAGGATGTGTGGGAAGTATAGGTCGTATAGGTTGAGTGTGTCACAGAAATAATATATCTGTTTAATTTATAACATCATTTATTAACTTTAAATGTATTTTTACTGGTCTATTTGAGTGCTAACAGAGCTAGTACCTGAAGGGGGTGTCCTGAGTCCCTGATTCTCCACGGGATGGGCGTTACTGAGCTACAGTCATGGAGGCTGCATGGAGACAGAGCTGTTGTCAGTGGCCTGCTGTTTGTCCTGTGTTTGCACACAGGCACCGGTAATGACATCTTACTTCACATTTATACTTACATACACAATGCCTGAGTACTGGAATCAGTAAGTGTGTGTGTGTGTGTGTGTGTGTGTGTGTTTATAGGAATGTCTGGATGGGGTGGCTGTTTGGATGGTCAAGATATATTTGCGATGGTCAGAGAAAACAGCCCTGCGGGAGAAGTCATAGCTGAGCTGATCAAAGACACCACAGAAGACAGGGTTCGCATGAGCATCGATGGAAAAGATGCTAACTGGTTCCTCTTGGATGGAAGGTACCTGCGGCTTAACACATCACCTGAAAGGGCTCTGGACCGAGAGGTAAAGGCATTGTAGAGTACACACAGTTGTAGTGATATTGACCCTGAGTAAGACCCTTTATAGCTTCCTTACCTGTAGATCCACACAAATATTCTGTTTGGTAGTTGTATTTATTGGTAACCGAAAAAATGAATGCACCACCCTGGTCGAAACCTTGCCTAGTAATTTGTTTTCATAAGATTCCTCTGTCAAATGTATCTCACATTTGACAGAACCACAACTTGGGCTAGTGTAGATGTGAGTTCAAATACAAGTTAATTAACTACAGTGATCAAATGGATGTTCTGTGCTCTATGGCAGCAATGACAATACTAATATAACAAAGTTTATATCAAAACGCATGCGGCTTGTACCCCATGACTTGACTTGGATTGAACACAATCTCCTTCACTGCCTTCCTGCTCCCAGCAGGATTAAATCACTGCTGCTGAAGGGTCAACCCAGGGTAGCAGTCTCTTTTATTTAATCTCTTGTCTGTTGCCTATTGTCTCTTTCTCGCTGGTCTTCAGGTACAGGGTCCGCTCCTGATGGCTGAGCTTGCATGTTATGAAGATGACACACTACAAGTAGGAGTTCACTACACTTTTCTATATCTCTAAAGCCTCAGTCTGCCATCGGAAAACTTAAGGTGACGCGTGTCTCCACCTTGTTGTTGTTGTTGTGCTAGGGAGTGTACAGGATCATGGTGCAGATTCTCAATGAGAATGATAATTCACCTGTGTTTGCAGAGACCACTGTCCAGACTCTCATTATCAGTGAGGTAATAGACTCACAAACACAAACACAGACACAGAGATACACACGTTCCCACTACAAATGAGCCTAAATGAAGCATGTTTCTCTGCCTCTCTGCCTCCCTTCTTGTTTGTGGTGTAGTTGACTCCTGTGAATAGCATATTATTCACTGTCCGGGCCCTGGACAAGGATGATGACACAATCATATACTCTCTAGAGCAGACAGTAAGTACTTGCATTATAAAAGAACGCATCAATTCTGTCCTCATCAGATCAATGCATCACTGTAGTCGTCTGTGTTTGTGTGTGTGTGTGTGTGTGTGTGTGTGTGTGTGTGTGTGTGTGTGTGTGTGTGTGTGTGTGTGTTCCACAGCCTGATGCAGGCTACTTTAAAATAGATCTCCCTAACAGTGGAGAGATTGTGCTGGCCAAGCCTCTGGACTACGAGACCAAAACTGTGCTCACCATCACCATCCAAGCCTCGGTAGGCTACCAACACATTATCAAGTCAATGTCAGTATCACTATCAAGTCAAAATAGATTTCATGTTCCTGGTGATTGTGTAAAGGAAATCAAACATCCCCTATTTGTTAAAGCACAGCAGGCACCCCACTTCTCCTTGTGTATTTTGTACTCTTTACATTGAGTGAAAAAAAGTAAGAGACGCTGAAGGTGGAGCCCTAACATGAGAAACAACCCAGCTTTACTTATAATTGCTCCAGGAAATGGACACAGCCGAGCACTACAACACCAGCACCACTGTAACCCTTACCGTCCTGGATGGAGATGACCAGTACCCCGAGTTCCTGCCTTGCACTCTGCTCTTCCAGGACCCGTCCAACCACATCTGTGCCAATCCTGTCTACGAGGCCAACGTCACCGAGGGGGAGGAGGTCAGTGTTAGGCCATGACCCTTGTTTCCTTTACAGCCTCAGTTGAGAACTTTACAGTACAGTAAAGCACTTACAATAACCAAATGGTTCACTTCAAAACCAAACAGTGGACATGTGGACATCAGGTTGGCCATTGGGGTGCTCATATTTGATCTAGTTCAGTCTCAGCCATTAAGGTGTCACTACTTGATGTAATTTCCCTATGACAGACGTACCTAGACACGAGATTATCAGCCCTCTAAGGTCAAAGCCGGCTTTGCTTATACCTTGGTTCAAATCAGAATTGCAAATAGAAAGGCTTTCATGAACGGGCAGTTGTAGTGGAAGTTTTACCTATGATAAATGTTTTACCTATGATATGTGTTACATGGCATCACAAATATAAATGGTGTGCCTCATACTACTTTAATCTGTTAGAGATAGTGGGAGCCTGTTACAGTACAGACAAGGTCAGACTTTCTGTGCGTAGAACCACCTGTTTGAGTTAGCTATTGCACAAAGAAGTACATAAGAAGGCACTTTGCGTGGGATGAGTGGGTTTCTAATGTTTACTTGATGTGCTTTCTGGGACCATTCTGGAGAGTTGTATACAATGTATAACTATACTTTATAAACAACCTTGAGGGACATGAGACAGCCTAAACCAGGCTGAGGAGGAGAGAACCCTCCCCTCCGGAGTCTTTAATTTAAACCCTGTGCCAACTCGGCTGAGTTGCGCATCTGATCAGAAACTTTTGCTTCTGACTGCCCGTCTTGCAACACGTTGATTAAACTTGACCAAAAGATAGCCTGTTGTTCGAGCCTTTATTACAGAAATTTCTACTACAGCAGTAGTGTGAATTCTTATTGTACTCAAATCAGTAAAAAATAAACTAAAAATGACAGATTTAAGTAGAAGTTCAAGATTGTTGCACAAACAATGCTAATGCTGATACACTGGCACAATTTACTGGGTTCTGAATATTTTGTGTTAATGATGGCTTTATTCTGACATCAATAATAATATTAGAAACATCTTGATTCTAAACATGTTCTTGTTTAATTTGTCTCTATCCTGCAGCACCACTGGCAGTTGTGTGGTTACAGTTATGGGAAAGTGTAATTTGATTTGTCAGTGTGTCTTTTACTGCAGGATATTGTTCTGGACTTCTCACCTGGTCCCATTCATGCTGTGGATGGGGACAGAACACTCAGCTCTCCCCTCAGCTATGCCATCCTCTCAGGTACCACACACACACATACAATTTGAATGTTTTATAAGACACTCTCCAAAGCGTCATACAGTAAGTTTATGTATTTAGGAGCAGTTATGCATTTTTGCTCAACAATAGAAGATTATGGGGCCATGTCCACCTGTATATACCCCATGCCATGGAGATATCCTGTCCCCAAAGAGTCCTATTTAGACAAAAACCCGGAACTACTTTCTTAAGGAGGTTGATGGTGCGAAGTGCTAGACCACCATGTCAACATACACTATAATACAATAACATAGTGTGACATGCGCAGGCACATGTGTATCTGACGGTAGGTAACGAGGATGGACATTTCCTGATGGACAGGATGACGGGGGAGGTGAGGCTGACTCGGAGTGTCAAGGATAGACCCCCCACCCCAACGCTCCACCTACAAGTCATAGTGAGACTCACACACTCAACACTGGGATAAAGGACTTGAGATACCAAGCCTTCTTTCTCACCACTATACCCTCCTTCCTTCCCTCTCTCCTTCTGTCCTGCCTGTCTCCTCCCCACCAGGCGTACCAGGATGACGACCCCAGGAAATACACACTTACCACAGCGTTGGTTCGTGTGCTCGCCGTGAACCACTTTCCCCCAGTGTTTGACACAGATGAGTACCATGGCTTTGTCATAGAGAGCAATAGCCCCGTGTCTCTCGTTAACACGTATGGCAACAAAGCCCTAATGCTGCACGTTCAGGACCGGGACTTTGTGCATGTATGAGATTCAATTGCTGCTCACACACACACACACACACACACACACACACACACACACACACGCACACATAAACAAATGCAAGTGTGTCGATGTTTGTTTTCCTTTAGTCCTCTCTTTCTCCAACTATCGGCAGGGGGTCAATCCCATGATTCACTTCAGCTTCGGTCCCACATCCAATCACACGGTCATCTACCAGGTCACACAGGAGGGGCTACTCATAGCAAAGGCGAACCAACTGAAGTCAAAAGAGAAGCACATTCTAGAGGTGAGCTAGACAGACACTGCCTCTCCAGGCCAAGCTCCGGTTGAGTGACCTAGTGACGTGCTAACATGCTATTGAGTGTGGCGCAATGTCAATACATTGGGTAACACTTTATTTGAAGGGGTGTGCATAAGACTGACATGACACTTGACAACTTGACATTAACCGAGGTGACATAACCTGTCATGAACATGCCATGGTAGGCCTAATTATCAAAGTTAAAGAAACGATTTAGCTTTATGTGTTAACATTCTATGTGCGGTTGGTTTTAACACACAGTGTGCCATGTCCGTCTTCAAATAAAGTGTTGCCATACATTGTTACCAGTTGAACTTCATTAACGGTAGTAAACGGCTCACTAATCTCATAGGGATTATAATATTTGACCATTCTGTTTATGTTGACTGTAGTGATGATGATGATGATGATGATGTCATCATGCAGGTCACAGCTGTAGACCAGGAGTCGGGTGATACTACCTATGCTACAGTGTTAGTGGAGGTATTACCTGAAGGACATGCAGGTAAAGATACACACACACACACACACATACACACACACACCAAGAAATTCACACAATATAATGGTGCTATGCAAAATGCAAAATACAAAATATTACCTTACAAAATTATGCGTGGGTGTGTGTGTGTGTGTGTGTGTGTGTGTGTGTGTGTGTGTGTGTGTGTGTGTGTGTGTGTGTGTGTGTGTGTGTGGACTATGAGGGATTGCAGTCCCTCATAGTCCATGGGGAGATGAGCACATCACAGGCTGCACAGTGGGCAAAGCACTGGCTTTGTGTGTCTTGTTCATGACCATACTGGGCTGTGTCCTGTGTGCTGTGTCATGGCTGCTGAGGAGACATAAAGGCTACATGGACCCACGGGAGAGAGGTTGTGTGGCCCAGGGCAAACACCGCAACGTGGTGAGATGACTTGTCTTACTATCAAGCAGCCACACAAAGCTAAAGGTTAGGGATAATTCAGGCCATGCTACTGTAAGTGGTCTTACGATTTTCTTACTGTAACTGGTGTACGACCTATTTAGCTATTGACAAATATACTAATTCAAAGTCGCTTTGGACAAAAGTGTCTGCTAAATGCTGTAAATGGTCTGGCCATACTGATTTGTATGACTACTAGATGGAGAAACAAACCATGCTCATTTAGCACCGTAATGAATCCATTTCATAGGAGCTCATTTCGGGGAGAATACTTCCCTAACAGGAAGACATAAATTCTTTAAAAGGCGGAAGTCCAGCAACATAAATTTATGTTGCTTTTGTTCATTGTGAGAACAACGTGCTTGGCATTCACCATAAAAAGAATTGAACGATAATGCCTGCCCATTATCGTTAAATCTTTTTTTCGACTGATCTTCCTGAAATGTCTTTTCATCTGTTCATACAGAGCTTGAGGTGGTTCCAACTGGTAAGTTGATAATCTAGTCCTTCCAACGTCACCTTCTTTGTTGTGTGTAAATGTGTTGGACCAGGCATGTTCTCCACTGTGACATTTGGTTAGTGGAAGAGTCCATGATCTGCATTGTTGTCCTAATTTTGATCAGCTGATTGCTGTCCCTCCCTAGATGAACCAATGTGGTCCTACTCAACATATGGACGACGTACCCTTCAACAGTGAGGATCTTGGTGCCTACAACCCATCCTTTGTTCAGGAAACCCAAGGCATCTACATCAATAAAGACCTGCCCCCCTGCCGAGGTCCTGCTCCACCTGACAAAACTTTATTTCCCACAGAAACCATTCACAACCCTGTGCTCCTTAATAACAATGTTTCCCCACCAGCCAATTGCCCCTCCAGTGCACCAGGTAGCCCTTCAGATGTAGACCTTCAAAACTCCACCAACGAGAATGTTGGCTCATTGACCCCATCACTCAACACTTCCCCGAAGGCCTTTGTGGGCCTTCAAACTCCAACCACCTGCCTTGTATCTAAAGGGGTTCATTCTACACCACCTGCCCTCCCCCCTGATTCACAAACTACACCGCCCATAGTTGTCCCCTCTTCTCCTACCACCATAGATACTCACATACTCACAGTTAGTTTAATAAAGGCAGACACATGTTATTACACACCTGGTGTGAAAAACCCCAACAAACCCTCATTTTCCAAACCAGATGCAGCTCCTAGTTTAGAGTCTACACTTAGCCCAAAGCAGAACACCACACCCCCACCCACAAAAGCCAGGTTGGTAGACCAACCCCCTGCCTCTTCAGACCAAGCACATACACATGAGCACAAGGAGGGGTCGGCAGATACAGGCAGCCCTTCTCAGGCACTAAGGCCTGCAACAAACGCAGGAAACCCCATTGGGAAGAAGGTCGACTCTGAGAGCGATTTAGACTCTGACGATGAAGAGCTATTTAGAGCGCTTACTCGGTGTAATCCTGTTTTTATCACCTTTAATAAGTGATGCCACTGTAATAGCCCAGGCCCCGAGAGTGAGCGGAGCACATAAAGGCGGATGGAAGCGCCTGATAAAAAGTCAGTGGACCAGCCGGCCGGACGAGCGAGAAACACTACAGTCTGGTTCGGCTGTACTGTAGGTACTGCCAAACCACACAAGTGGGCAAAATTAGGTACATAGACATACCGTAGAAATGCTTAGTAACCCACATCACACACAAGTATATAACAAATGGTAAAGAGTAAATGGCACAGAGATAGGTAATCAGTTAACTTTTTTTGCACAAAGTACAAATAGTCAAGTAGTCTAGGTGTTGGACTGCCGGAGGGTTGTGGGTTTGAGCCCTAGTAGCATATGTATAATGCATTTCAATAAAATGCATCATACATATGCTACCTTAGACAAATAAAAAAGCAAAATACAATATATACTGTAGTCTACTGTCCACCAGAAGAATGATTAGTCTGTTTTCATTTGTTTTAATGATTTTTAGTAGCAGGGCATGTTGTGTTTTGCCTACAAACTGCCTCAGTCTTTTGTTTGAATGTGGTCAAAGTAATTTGAATGAAAATGAGAGGTGTCATTTTACACACTGTAAAGAGATATTCACCATGCTACTTTGGCTACATGAAGTGTTAAGTGTAAGCCAAATAGGGTCTAACAAGTTATCGGACAAGCTATCAGACAATCATTTGGGATGTTAATTGCCGAGTCAAGTGAGCAAAGGATTATCAAGCAAGTATAGTTTATCAAAATTGTCACTTTAACTAGCACTAGAGAAAATTAACAAATCTCTGAAAGACATTTATGCCGTTTGAGGTTCATATTAAACGAAACCATATACACCAATACTGTAATTAAATGTGTTTTATTCAGAGAAATGTTTCCCAAATCTCAAAAACTGGACCCAGCTGTTGTGCAAAGTCTGCACAACTTATTTACAGTAAAGTCACTAGTGAAAGGCTTGTCACTTTAAGTTAGCATGTAAAAAACATAATATAGTTTAACATACCATAAGAAATATCAGAAGTGGTTATAAAGAGTGTTGGTAGTGATAACACAAGTGTAATAGTATTTTAACCCTCAGTATTATTAAGTATTTTTAACAGTTTCAAGGGGGAAAACCCAAAAAAAATCCAAATGCTTACCAAAGAGGGTTTACTTTTGCTTGGCACATAATTGAGTAATTATTACAGATAACTAAAAAAACACAGCAAACAGGAGTATACATGTATGAGCACAGACAGGCGTGCACGCAAGCACACACACACACACACACACACAAACTTCGGCGGTTACAGAAAGGGCAAAAGGTTGGCAGCAGTGTAGGAAAAAGCATCCATCAGTCCCTCAGAGAAAACAAGTCAACTCTATTCCTATTCATACAGCATAACCCACACAAAAGTGGGAACTATATGTCCAAATGGGTGCTCTGGGGTACAGCATAGCAAACGTAGTGTGACCCAATTGCTGAGACTGTATTGCACTAAAACCCTTTAACCATTGGAATTTAATGTGTAGCCTTCCTGTTAAACATTCTTATTTTATATTTTATGAGATACTGTGCTCAATAGAAACATGAATAAAAGAACTGAAACAGCAATTAAAGAATGCATTTAGATTTAACCAGAGTAGTAAAACTATAGATGCTAAAAACTCAGCTTTACAATTTATGGTCAAGCGCATTGCAGGAAATTGTTACCAAACAAATTTCATTTTATGCAGACTTAATCATTTTTGTTCTAACAAGGCTCTCCAGAGAAACTTTTTTTTTTGTACATAAATATCCATTTAAAAAAAAATTGAACTGCACATAATCAGTCAGTCAAAACTTGTCTGCACTTTTCCTAAAATGCAGAGGTGGGAAGCAGAGCAGAACCTTGTACGTACGACATGTATCCCAAAACACATGTTCTACAACCTAGTATGAAGACACATTGGTCACATACATGCACATCACTTAAACTGCAAGTGTGAACAATGGGAGACATTCAAGAAATCAAATAAATTATTGTCCGTGGTGTTTGGGGTAGTAGGGCTCATCTTCTATGAACAACCAGCCGCTGTAAGAGGAGCATGGCTGTCTGGAGATGAGCACAGTCTTTCAGCCATGTTGAAACTAGAATTCGTCGTGTCTTGCAAGGGCCTCTCCAAAGTCAGTTGCCTGGCTGCCGACAAACAGGTCATACTTATCTACAATTTCCGCCTTTGTCAGCTTCCCGTCCTGAGAGAAGAGGAGAAATTTGATCAGATTTTATGGCCAAACCATAATACCCGACTGAAAAGAGAGGGCAAAGCAGGCCAACACAACTGTATACATAAAAAGGTTGGCAGTTTTTTCTGCCAACGTGTTCTATGTGAATGAACAGAAATGAGAAAAGTTGTGCCAAAATCCCCAACATACTTTGTCTGCGTCGGACTCATAGACCAGGTGCTTGGACTCAGCCTCTGCGTGGTCATAGTCGCTGGGCAGGATCCAGTCTCTGGTCTCCTCCTTGTCCATTTTACCATCTTTATTTTTGTCTCTAAACTCAGAGAACTGTTCCCTCTCTGTCTTCACCCATTCGGGTTCAGAAGGATCCCCCTCCTGGTTGTACATGTCACCTACAGGACAGAAGGTTGGGACAGTTTGAGTAAAAAGGAAACGCATACAGACTTTGTTGTAACGGTACACAACGAGACAAGATATTTGGGGGGTAACAATACGATGCACACAATTAACAATTCTTCGATTTTGAGGTCACAATTTGATTTATAGTCCACTTGGAGCTATAAAGAATAACCACCATTGTGTTCATGTTACTTTTCCTCCGGCTTGCTCTGCCCGTTTGCTATGCGTTTCTATGTGAATAACCCTTCCCACTATCAGTGATTGGCTCAGGGGCAAGATTGTACATTACCCATGGGAAACACTACTGTTGTGTGTCAACTCACCAATATACTCATCCAAGTCAATAAAACCATCTCCGTTTTTATCAATGTCTTCCATAGTTTCCTGCAGGAAGGGAAGAGCGCACATAAATAAAAAGATACACCGGAAAATGTACAGAGTCGGGACAAGGTCTGTGTGTGCATCCCTCACCAGTACTACGATGTCTTTCATGTGGTCATACTCTTCAGGGTGAAGGAAGGCTGTGAACTCCTCCTTATTGGCGTTTAAGTCTGCGTCAGCATCAGCCATTTTGAACCGCCTCTCATCACGAGCCATCATCTGCCTGTAGCTGAAGCCATCTTCAGGGTCAGGGTCATCTGACGGTTAAGAGGAGACAACTTTGTAAAAGTGTACGCATGTGTCCATGACGTCAGGTAGATGTATCAATACAGACTGCCTGCCGAAAGACATGTTTTTAAAATGGGAACAGTTCCAGTCAATACAACAAGAATAACCTAAATTATTCCAGGCTACACTTTTAGTAGAGTTATTTGAATGTCCCTGAATATATCTCTGAAAACAATATGCTGTTTGGCAATCATCTATTACAGATCCTATTGTATGCATCAAGGACTAGGTCTATCAACTGTAACCAATGTGTTTGTCCTTACCAAGAATGTATCCGTATGTGGCATTCTTATACTCATCCCAGGACACAACTCCATCCCCGTTGAGGTCGTGACTTTTCCACTGCCGGTCCACATCGTCGTAGATCCATCTTTTCTGAGCATGCTTGATCCAGTTCTTCATCTCGTCCACAGTCACATAACCGTCTTTATCCTCATCTATGCGTTCCACTAACTTACTGCACAGATAAAGATAGAGATCTTACATTATGCATACATTCGAGTTTTTCCTCATATCTTACAGAGTTAGGTCACGTTTTCTCAAAAAGACACTATACGTTTCTACCATTCTGTTACAATACCACAAAAAAACAATGCAAACAACAGCTTTAAAGAGATCTGCTTTCTTGACACCAGCAATCATCCAGAAATGTGTGCAAAGAATAGTGAACATGTCCTACTAGTAAACACATTACCCTAGCCTCTCCTTGCTCTCCTCAGGTGTGAGTTGGTCAAACGTCTTGGCCTCCTCCTGGCCTAGGAAGGCTTCATGGTCATAGTCAAAGTTCTCCGAGTCATCATGCTCTCGGTCGCTGAGTGGTTCATCGTGGTGAATGCGCTCCTTCTTTTCGGTAGGTTTGCTGGTAGCATAGACCACACAAAGGGCAAAGCACATTATAAGTGGCCGCAGCTCCATCATTTATGCACACGCCTTGTCCTGGAAAGGGGGAAAGGGCAAAACATTTGTCACTTAAGCAGTGTATTTCATTAAAACAAGGAAATACTGACAGGCTTAACATTTTACAATGACTTTGCCACTGACACTAATGACGACCACCTCTAGGTTTCAAGTTTACATTCTAACCTGTAGGGTCTAAATGTCAGATGTGTAAATCCCACTATAACCCCAATCTTGTCGTTTTTAAAGTGATGGTTCCCGATAGGTTGGATCACTTCATAAAAAGTAGAGAGTACCTATCACACTTCTACTGTTTTCTAATATTTACTGATGCCTGCCGTTTTACATGACCGGTAGTAACCTGTTACTTTAACGTTGTTGGATAACGGGCTCACAGTGACATGGCATACCTATTCGTTTACGACAATGCGTCTACTATTTCTAACTCACTAAACTTGTTTTAGTAGCGAAACCAAGGTTACTGAGGCTAACGCATTAGGTTGGCTAGATACCGTTAGCTGACATCATTTTCACTCCGAAATAATAAAAAAAAAAGAACCCGCCTCAACTATAAAATAATAATAATAAATGAGTATCACTATTGTGTATTAGCAAACAAAACGCTAAGGGAGAAAAATGAAATCGTTAAGTATAAAATTATTAAAATAATGACATTGCCGATAACTCACCGGTTTCTTCGGGAAGACTAGTTTTAACTTACACCCTCCCAGGATACACACCCATAGACTTCCGGTGCTAAAACGCCAACCAACCAATGACACTTCAAGGAAGTAAGTGCGATGTCGCTCATTCATTGGTCCACTTCAGGAAAACATCGTTGATTGGATTGGCCAGGAACCGCCACGTCCTCAAAGTCAACAAAACATAGTTCATTCATGAAGTAATTGTTCCGTTGTTGCACAGGTCTTCGTATGCATTTTCGCCCATTAACCATCGGCTAAAAGTTGCGTAGGACCTACCGATTAATTTACACAGTAAAAAGACAGTTTGCAATACACTAGTTATTTATTTAATGCAGCTGATGAAATCATAAACAGAAATATACAGTAGGCTATCCCTAACTGGCAAGTGCCCCAGAGGTAGAAAAAATCAACAATATCCAACATTGTTTAACAGGAATTTTACAAAACCCTCTGAATTGAAAGGACCAAATATCTCAGTTCTCACAGTTTAATATCCAATTTCGACAAAAAAACGATACTTATCGATAGTATCTATCAGTAGAAATAGTAGGCTACTAGTATTAATGAATCAAGTTTGAGTTGAAATGATATATAAAATATATGACATTTGCTCTCTTTAAATTTTGAAAATACAGGTGCCAATATTCCCAAAAGTGCAACAATTCAATTCTTTAAAAGATAAGTCAAATGAGCCGACGTCTTTACCAGGAGCACCAATTATTGGTACGTGAGCCATTTTACTGTTTGTAAATATTATAAAATATTATAAAATAAAAGTTTCTGTACAGGCTTATTTACCATATACAGAATCTTGCAAGATATACGACACATAACACTGTACATTATTCTTGCCATACTGTGCTCTTACTTTCACACTGTAGTCTGTAATGGAGACTAGTGAGTTTCACACATAATACATTTCACTTGTGTCCACTACTCATACACATGTTTCATTTAAATGGATCCTATATCTCATACATCTCAACCCACTGCCATGTCTTCATTATCTGATTTGTTCTTCTGGTCTCCAGCCTCTGCCTGATGGCAAGCATCTTCTGAGTCTTGGCTTGAGGTTGTGCCGCCTGCAGGGACACCAAATGGAGGCGTATTTAAACATCTAAATGTTCAGAAATTGTGATTGCATGAATGGTATCTGATGACCAGTATGCTCTATGTCAGTGTTTCTCAATAATAATTGAAACATTAGTGATATTTTTCAAAATAATTTTTATATAAATAGGCCTATAATATCATTTTGCAGTCTAAATAACCTTTAAAATTTAATCGTCCTCTTACGTCACCACATTTTAAATTGTATTTATTTATATAGTTATACCAGAGGCATTATAGAAGAGACAGGCCACTTCAAGAATATTGAATAGAACTCAATTCTGTAGTCCGTAACTCTAAAGATGGCAGTTGGATGCACATATGCCATCCCTCCCCCCAAAGAGCTGCCTGCAGGCGTTACCAAGATGGCTGCCGATTGGCCAGACTTTCCTATAAGGACTTTGGTTATACTGAAAAAAGAGCTTCCAATCCAAGGCGTATGTGGTTTGGGAAATAATAGAAAAAAGGTGTACTGAAGCTAAAACAGTTTGAGAACCACTGCTCTTTGTTGCTGACCTGAACTGGTTTCACCTTCTTTCTTCTCCGTAAGGAAGATTCGCTGCATCTTCAATCTCTTCACAGTATGACACTTATACTTGAGGTCAATCTTCTCCTCTGAAAACACACACACACAGATAGGGCAATTTTAAACCATTTTAAACAATTTTAATGGTAACTGATGTATACAAAAAAGAAAGATGGGAACTTACTATTCGGCGGCCCTTCCTCAAATATCACACATGTGCCCATGGCATCTGATCGAAGTAGAAGAGACAAAACTACAATGTAAGTTGGAGGTACACACAAATAAATACACAGCCCTGTTAGATAAAGTGCACTAAGAAAAGTGGGGATTAAAGTCCAAAACCTGACTTGAATGAACCGAACAAATCAGTTGGGGCTAAAGAAGTTCCATAACTGTCAATTCTAGTTCACACAACCAGACTAATTTGAGACAGGTTCAAGTAGTCAGGATAATTTCATGTGCATGCTGTTCTTAAGCAGTCCAAGAGGTCGAACATGGATCAAATTGATACACAATGGCAAAAAGCAATTGTAAAGAGAAAGCGGTGATGTTCACAGCTACTGAGCAGCACTCAATATTTGAAATATATGAAGAAATCAAACATATAATAACCAATAAAGTTAATACAGCTGCCATAAACAAAACGAGAGAGCAACTAGTGCTGATGATGTCAAACCAAAAATACGTCGTTCGCGGCGGGTAATGGTGTCTTAACAATAACACAATTATTGTAAAACCAATTACACCCTTACTGTATCCCAACACACTGAAACTAATAAGGCCAACATTAAAAATGCAAATACAAATATAGAACTTAATTGCAACACAAATCACACACTGAGCACAAGGAACTCTGGGAAAGGGAGCGGGGCTTAGTGCAGTTGCTATAATTGTTCCATAAACTAGTGTATATAAAAGAGTTGAGTTGCCCAACTAACATGTTTGCCTGCCCACCCTATCAGATGGTTCTAGAGCCGGCACACAGTCTATGGGATGTTCTATTCGCAATGTGTGGCCTGAGTAAAATTTAAATACATTACATTCTCTCAAGAACTTACCGCTCCTACGGGTAGGCCTATTGGGTACTTCTATTGGAGTAATCTAGAGACATATTTTATGTACCATAAACCTAAATGTTTGATATCACATACCATATAATTAAACGCGTATGAAGGTCTAGATCAATTATCATTGCAGAATGTATGACAATTTATTATTATAAGTTGATTTTCTATCAATTTAAATTTTGATAGTGCTTAATAAAAAGTACCATTTTGAAAATATGTTCTAACACCTGCAAACAGTACCTCAATGCAATATTATTTCATTCTCTGTATTCTACTTCAGAAGTTAATCTGTAATCTTACAATTGTGAAAGCAAGCTTTCAAGTACAGCTAACACAGAATTCTATGTGATGATGAAGGGGTATCTTGTCTTACCAATGTGAATGATTACAAATATGCTTTCCCCTGCATTTTCTTACCTTCATACTCTCCTACAAATACATATTGTCCAATTTGCATCATGGGCTTCTCACTATCAACGTCCTTCAATACAAGTGGCACAAAAATAATTAAGTTAGATTGAAAAGCGTTTAGGGATGCCATGCATAGTGTCCACGCTTGTTATCCTATAAAATCCGACATCACTTACCAAAATCTTGCAACCGTTGCTGCATTTGGATACAAAATCATTGTCTATCACACCTGATAGTTCCACCACGACCAACTGCTCCTAACAAAATTGGTGTAACGTTAGGTTACATAAGCTTTATTTAGATAATATTGATGGGTCAAATCATGGCGGAATTGCATTAACGTTAATATTTATCATACCTCCTCTTCCCATTCGTCTTCCATATAGTCTCCTGTATAAAATAGTATAATTTTCTATTGCGTAAATACGCTTTCCACAATTAAAATTGTATTATTTTCCTATACTGGCATGGTGCAAAAATAATACACCACTTCCGCGAAATGTACGGTGTACAAGAAGTTCAAACGCGGCTGGTCGATTGCTAGGTTCTTTCAGTTACAGGTATTTACCACAGAGAGTCACTGTTGCTAAGTTTTACTTGCACACTCAGTAAGGACTTTGGTTTTACTTGCGCATCAAAAAATAATATATTTATGTTGTATATCTATATGTAGCCTACATCAAAGACGCCGACTACACCAAAATAATAACCAAAATTTATAAAATGTATTCAGAAGGCCAAGGCAAATGAAAAAGCAACAAAGTCGAAAATTTAAATAAATTCAAAACTTTATGAAAAACTCTATAAATTCAAAAAAATAAAATGCAATAGAATACACAACATTACATTTGGCATGTTGTCCAAAGAAGAAAAAAATACATCACACATTCTAAATACATCACAGCAATAGCACTGCAGTTGTGGGTATTTGTAGTTGATTGTTTACATGCAGTGTGTATTTATATATGAATGTGAGTGTGTGTGTGTGTGTGTGGAGGAAGGGGGTGGTCAGAGGTATGAGGAAAGGTTGCTGATGTAGGCTGAGGGTTGTTATTCTGAATTTCATGAACCATTAGAATTTTGATGAGCACATGAATCAAAAATTATTTTTGGTTGAAAGGTTTTGCTGAGCCGTTAATGCTATGAGGACAGGTTCGTTGACCTTAAAGGTGAAATGGTGAATTTCACTCACATAACGTTAGTTGGCTATTATACGATTTGCTCTTGTTACTGACGTAGGCCAGGTCGTGAGCTAGCCTATTGATTTAGAAGTAAAAAAGTCATCTCATAATCCCCACTTGGATATTACTGTGTTTTTCGTTTAGGATTTATATGTGATAGTCTAGGATGGCTGATCCCTATCATTGCACTTTAAATGGGCTGCTGATTTGGTAGCAGGGTGGTTTCTCTGACCACTAAACTCTGACGCGGTCTGCATTAATAATAAATGAAATGCATCAATCACATCCACTAAGCATAATCAAACTATCGTTTGCTCCACCAAATGGAGGTTGGGCCATCTGACCAGTGGACAGATAACAGTCTGTGTAGGACAGTCAGATGTAATATGTCTGCTTTTACACACTACCCACCGTGGGGTTTAATAAAAACTGATAATCTGGTGCCAGGAATATTTTCTTTGAAAAAAAGGATTGTGTTATGAAAGGAAGGACAATTTGAAAGCCTTCCCCTCAGTTTCCAGTAAGAGCTTTTTGTATGTGTTTATCGCCAGAAAATAGACAATTCCATTATTTTGTAAAAATATGAGATATGTGAATATGTGAAATTGTAAAATACTTGTATTATGAATTGCTATTTACAGTATATTGCAGTTACAAATGGTGAAAATAATGCTGAAAATAGTGGGCAGCTGTCATATGTCAGTGTGTATTATCAACAATGCCTCAAAAGGGCCTGCATGTCAACAGTTTGTGGAAACCTATAGGTATAAAATATTTAAACAACTTCTTATAAAACCCTACATTTAAACATGAGGACCACATATAACAAATAATAATAAAGAGGGGTGCAAATTCCCCACTCAAAGACCCGCCCCACATCTCATCTATCTCTGGACCACGGTGGGGTTGTCATGTCGACCAGCCCACAAGTTACTATGACAACAGCTCAAGGGGAAGCTCTTGCTACGGAGGTTATTACCTCCTCGGGGACCGTAGAAGGACAGAGGGAATGTGTGCAGACACCAAGATACTGGGATGCAAAAGAGATAGCTGAAGGAAGAGGGTAGGAGTATGGCATCGGGATATGCAGTGTATAGAGTTAGTGTGTGTGTGTGTATGTTTACTGTATATAGCTTGTTTGTGCGTGTGTGTTTTTATATTTGTTTTCATGTAGGTATGTGTGTGTGTGTGTGTGTGTGTGTGTGTGTGTGTTGGGGGGGGGGGTTACAGTTTACAGGAACAATGGATACGTAACTGAACACAAAGTACTGTAAGAAGTAAAAAATTGAAGCTTTGAGAGTTATCCTTTACTGAAGCTTTCGAGTAAACTTTTTTTTTTTTTACCACCCGGTCTGTGTGTGATGTATTACAGGTCTCTCTCAGTGCCATACCCCGGGGCAGAAAGGGGAGGGGGCAAAGGGAGGGAATGACATTAAGGACCCACCAAGGTATCAGATGGGTCCCCTGCTAGCCCCCACATTCTGTCATATAAATGTCATAAAGACAAGTTTGGAGTTTAGGTGCTTTGGCCTCGGCTTCTGCCTGGGGGGCAGCACAGTGGTTAATTGCCCCATTAGCAGTGACAGAGTAAATTGGTGGAAGCGCTAACTATATATTATATGAAAACAACAACCCTTGGCATACGCTGGAGGGCATGGTAAATACAGTATGGCCTGTGTTTGTTTGCGTGTGTGTGTGTGTGTGTGTGTGTGTGTGTGTGTGTGTGTGTGTGTGTGTGAAAGATAGAAAGATGATGACAGGAATTTACATGAGACCTTTAATATTTGAGACCAAAATATTTAGCTTTTTTCACCGTGGAAATTATCCTTGTTGGTTATTCAGATACAGGGACTTTATGGTACTGATTATAGCACACATTTTCTATTCTATACTATTCTAATATTATTTTAAAAATGTGACTTAATGATTAATGCTTCAATAATGTTGAATTTTAAACAGGAAAATTCACAGAACACACTTCATGCAGGCACGCGCCCGCACACACACACACACACACACACACACACACACACACACACACATATTTCAGCAGCATATAAGCAGTGTACCAAAAAAATTATAATATAATATAAAATATGATATAATATAATAACCTTTATACATAATAATACATACATACAAATATAACAGCCTAAATTGAAACAAAATACAACAATATAAATTATAGCTATGCTGTAACCTACTATTATTTAAACTGATTAAAAAATTATAATAAATATATTCAGTTCATTTCATAACTAAATTTTGAAATCGTTTAGGCTTTATTTCTTCATCTCTCAATCAATGCAATGATTTCACCAAGGACATGGTCATTGGGAACATTTTGTAGACAAAAACAGGTATACTATATTGTGTTACCAGATCTATCGTCTTTTTAATATAATATTCTTGCAGATGACGGAAAAACGCAAAACTGACCAAGTTAATGCCAAAATAGAACGCCCCCCCCCCACACACACACAAACCACTAAAGTAAATACTATCGTATATTAACAAGGTCCTTAAATGTTTTTTTGTTTTATTAAATTAAAGATAGCATTTTATTCATTTGTATTTGATGTCCATAAAACAGGCTGAACGGAGCATATCCCGGCCAACATTGTCGTGCATTAATGTTGTAATTAGCCCTGTATAGCCAATCTTTGCTGTGTGTTTCAGTTTGGCTATATGCCTAATATAGAATATTTAAATAAAACGTGTACGTGCCAATACCCACAAAGGTCGCCACAAGTGCCAAATATGCGTTAACTATAGCCCTATAGCCTATAGTATATCAAAGACTGCTCATATATAGGTAAGACATCTAGAATAAAACAACCACTTAAATTAAATGTAATCCAACACAAACAAAAAATAAACCAAAATGTTAATTGCATGTATGGCTGCAGATAGTTGATAATCGAAAGGCAGGCTACTGAAGGATAAACTTTTAATTTTAAAAACAAGTGCAGTTTTCTCGTTCTAGAATGTGGGCATCGACAGATTGCACATCTAGCGTGAAATTCACAATAGAATTATCATAACAATAGTCCCGAGGAGGGAACGGCTGGACTAAATAAAATCTGAAAGGGCTGTTCGGACATGTCATCTGTGATGACAAACATGGAAAACCAAATTTATTAGGATTATATTTTCTTATTTTTAAGGACATAAACATATTTGTGAGGTGATACATTTAATGGTTGAACGTCACATTTTATTCAGTCATATTTTGGTTGATTTAAAAAAATAATATTTAATAAAATTATTTTACAAGAAATTATTTAATTGTTAATTTACATGGCCAATATCTGAGAACATAAATTGAACATATTACATAAAAGGTTTAAACATGGAGTGGTTGTAATTACAAATGTACATAGCCCGATTATCATAGCAAATTCATTGTTGTAAATCGAATTCCAGACGTTCGTCTGAAACCTAACCGAACATATATATATTTTTTTTGTGATTAATATTCAACTTTTCAATGATAATTCTGCATATATTGAACATCACCGTCTCTTCTCCTTCTCCCCTTCTCTCATTTTTCATTTGTGCCTATCCCCCTCCCTCTTTCTCTATCGCGGAATCCTATTGATCGAAACGGTCTAATTAGCGGTGTCTGCGCAATTACGCACATGCGCACTAGGGTAATCTCAGCCATTTTTTGAAGGAAACTAATTAGTAGGAATAAAGAGCCAAGTGTTTTTTTCTTCTCAATGATCAGAACTCATTCTACCTCTGGAGCTCGCACACCCCTCCGTCCCCATCTTCTGTTTACTATTGCATATATGTAGCTTTAATTACATTGTTGTTTGGTAACAACTTGGACCCCGCTGCTCTTCTTCCGCTTCGTAAACGCATAGGATCATTCAAAAGGAATGAGTGGGCTTTCTATGCGATTGTTTTCTGGATTACAACACGTTCAACGTACGGAGCCTTGTATCAGTGCCGCCGCAGAGATGTAAGTCTGAATTTGTTTACAACGTTAAGATACAGAGGAACAGCCACCTCTAGTCGCCTCTTCGCATATTTCAGTGTTGTTCTGCATGTGCATTAGTTCACCTGTTACTGGATATTGGGTAGTCTGTTTTGGCTGAATCAGTGTGGCTCAGACCTCTGTAAACAAAGACCAAAGTAGTCTATACAGGATTTACGGATGCTGATAGTTGTTTTCGTAACACAGAGGGGCATAGTGGAAGACTATCGGTATATCCCAAATGCGTATTATCTAATAACTTTACATCTGGCTAATCCATTGTTATGAATTCAGAAAAATATTCAATGTTATTACCTTGAGTCAGGCGTAGCCTACATTTCCTGGTTCCTACATGCAATTCTTATTGCCGCTTCCGCTTTCAGTAAAAACGGTAGCCTATCTTTACATTGTCAAGATTATCTAAATGCATTTTCTTGTTGTCGTACAATCCTCAATTTCTCTCCCCCCCCCCCCCCATATCTCTCTCCTCTCAGCCTCTGTTTTTAGTCTAAACACACACACACACACACACACACACACACACACACACACACACACACACACACACAGGGTCGCACAGCCTATAATGAGGTTTATGGAAATTATGTGTTTGTAAATAGCTGTTTTCATATTTGCAGTTTGCAATAAGAGAATATGAAGTCCCAATGTAATAATTGTTTGAACTTTATGATTAATTAACTCTACTATTATCATGTTTAAGCCAGATATTTGCTATTGTTGATCAACTGACATGTTCAGCATCACACTGTATGTGCAGAGCAGGATGTACAAGCATTAGCACACACATCACACACATTGTTAAGTGATGGTTTCCCGCACTTCTGATCGATAAGGAGCCCGGAATGCTTGTATAAATAGTTACGTTGCCGATAGACCCTAGTTATTGATTGCAGTGTAAATGAAAATCTTTATCGGATTAGAGTCTTATCTTGGCTACAAGATGGCATGCAGACAGACAGACAGTGAGCCCCTTTCACCCCAGCCAGGAGGACATTGGACAGCTGCATTGGCCAGGGTCTGTGGCCTATGACATAAACACAGTACATTAAAGCACCATCAAGGTGCCGATATGAGCCATATATCTTAGCGCTGTGGTGAAGGGGGCGGGCAGAGAAACAGGGGTGTGTTGGAGCAGAACGAGGGGCTGGGGTTGCTGAAGGAAAAGGGGAAAGGGTACATTAAGGTTTTTCCTTGATTAAAAGTCAGTAATGAGATTGTGAGAGAGAGAGAGAGAGAGAGAGAGAGAGAGAGAGAGAGAGAGAGAGAGAGAGAGAGAGAGAGAGAGAGAGAG
>JAOEHI010000021.1:3559105-3589070 GCA_025447815.1 Percopsis transmontana
CCCTATGTCTTCCCCCCCTCCCTCACTCTCTCTGATAGTAATTGAGGTTCATTAATTCAGACTGAGGTGATGATGGCCATTATGTACCTTGCTTTCCAATTACGGTCTCTAGATTAAGCCTGACCTTCAGTTTTCTCTGCAATGTCTGTCTGTGTGTGGTTGTGTGAGTGTCTTTTCTCTTCCTCATATGAAGCTGTTACCCAGAGAACACTCTTGTCGTGTAAATCTCATCTCAGCTGTCCGTGCTTTCCTCAAGGCTAGCTAGCTATTTGCGCTCTGTGCTTTGAGCTGTGAAAATTGGCTCTTTTTTTTTTATTATTATGAACAATTTTCAAATAAATTCATTATTCAACTCAAGTTTTATTAATCCCTTGGGGCATGTTGGAGGGTACTGGTGTAGCTGGAGGACATGCAGTGCTGTTCCTCCATAGCTCCACCATATACAGTACACTACTGCAATATAGTGTCGTACAGACGGGTTTAAGATATAAACTCTGCGCTTACATATTCACACAATTAAATGATTTATGATATTGGGACAGTGAGAGCGGAGACTATAGATCTTTTCATTTGCTTCTATGCACTTCTATATTTTATTTATTAGGTACGATTAAGAAAAGAGTGTTTTATATATATTTTCTTCCCATTTCCTTTCTCTTTCAGTTATGGTGAGAAAAAGCCCTAACCGACAGACCATGGCTTTGTTTCTTTTGCAGGTGACACCACCCATGGAGCCAGCAGAGCCTCATGTAGACGGTGAATACCAGACATACTCTGATTCTGCAGATAACTCTCAGAAAAATGGTTCCTGCACAGATGAGACAAATATTAATATCTCCAACACTGCTGATTCCCCCACTGAAGTTGAGTTACACAAAAACAAAGGTAAGCTAAAAAACAGCAACAAAAAAAAGAATCTGTTAGATTTTTTTTGTGTCCTTTTGTGTGTCAATGTAGTTTGTTTCAAAACCAAAGCTTTGATGTCTCATTTGTTAAAGGAACATAAACATAACTTTTATCAAATGAAAGACAATTATCATTGTGTATCACAGCTTGCTCTTTGTCTACTTCTGGCAGGCATTTATGTTTTATATCTATTTGTATTTGCTTTAGCTACTGTATTTACCCTTTTGAATTTCCCCTCTGGGGTCCAAGTGTTATCTTATGTTCACATTTTGCCTTGCAGACATGTCAGAGGAGAATACAGAGGAAGATGAGGCCGCACCCAAAGATGTGACAGCTTTGCTCACCCCACCCCTGGAAGACCCCACCTCTCACCCCTCCAGTGGCAGACCGCCCCCTCAGTCCCCCACCCAGCTCACTTCCTCCTCCCCACCCAGCTCCCCGCCCGGCGACCCTCCTCCCTCTTCCGATCGCCATGGTTACCGGTTCCGTTGCAGCAGGTGCAGCCTGGCGTTCCCCACTCAGGAGAAGCTCCAGCTGCACTGGCAGTACCATGCCATGAGGGCGGCGACAGAGTGCCCTCTCTGTTCCAGGCGCTGTCGCAGCCAGGAGGCCCTGCAAAGACACATGCAGAACACACACTCCCAGCTAGAGCCAAACGCACAGAGCACACTCCTCTTACTGCCTCCTACTGGCCAAACGCAGCTAGAGCACAGTGCGAGTTCAGTTCAGCAGGACATCAGCTTGTCTCCTCAGGTGGGCCAGGAGGCAGGAGAGGGGGAGGAGGACGACATGGAGGAAGAAGCACTAGGGATAGAAGGAAAAGATGAACAGAGAGATGAGGAGAAGGGTGCAGAGAAGGATACAGTAGCTGAGGCCGACAGAGGTGAGGAAGACTTACTGCAAATGGAGAGAGGGCAACAGGTAGACACTAGATCAGAACCCGGTCCCAGCCTCCAGGTCAAGAAGGGCACCAACCCCACCCTGGACCGTTTCATGGACCCTTCCCGTCCCTATAAATGCACCGTATGTTCTGAGTCCTTCACACAGAAGACCATCCTCCTGGTCCACTATAACTCGGTCTCCCACCTCCACCGCGCCAGGCGAGCACTGCAGGACTCTGGCCCAGGCCTCTCCAACTCTGAGCCCCCCCGGGGCCCTGACCCCAGACCCTACCGCTGCCGATTGTGTGGAGTGGGCTACAGCCAGAGCTCCACCTTGGACATCCATCTCCGCTCTGTCCTCCACCAGACCAGAGCCCGTGCTGCCCAGAACCCGGCTCCACAGACCCCAGCCGCTGGTTCATCTACTCCCGCCCAAACCCCTGTTAATCCAGCTCGGACCACTACCACCACAGAGGAGACTTCCAAGAGTCTGTCTTTAACCAAGAGATCAGACCTGGTGAGCCCCTCCGCCTCCTCCATAGTGAACCCTAGCCCAGTGGCTGAAGCCCAGCTAACCCCCTCTAACCAGTCCGACATCCAGCAGGCTAAGAAGAGGGTAGTGGAGCTGCTAGCATCCAGAAACCAGCTAATGTTGATGCAACAGCAGCAGTTAGCCCAAGCTCAGGCCCAGTTACAACATCACACAGCCCTTCTACAGTCCCAGTTCTTTAACCCAGCCCTGCTACAGCACCTTCCCTTAGGACCAGAGAGTCTTCTGAAGCAACACTTTTCTTTAGCACCAGACAACTTGCTCTCTCTGCAACAACAGCTTCTGTTGCCTTTTTATCTGTCTGGAGAGATGAAGCTTAACCCGGAGTTAATGCTTAAGAGACCAGAGCTTATCCAGTCCAACCCTGCCAGCTCCACCTCAACAGAGCAGCTTAGAGAGTCTTCACCTCTAAGACGTGAGAAAGAAAGCCAAAAACAAAGTTCAGACTCAACTGTAACTCAGAAAAATGTGCAATGTGAAGCCAAGGTTGAGACCGGCTGTAATGGGTTCCTCGTGGACAGAGCAGAAGAAGAATACCATTCAACTGATGATGTCGAAAAGAAAAAAGAAACCGCCGTCTGTGCTGTTAAAATTGAGAAGCAGATGGAGGAAAACAAATCGGCAGATTGTACCTCTTGTAACTGCCCTGAACCTGAGTTTCCTCCTCCTAGAGTGCCATATGCTGCTGTGAACGGGGAACCTCTTAGAGCACTTCTGCAGAGTTACGGCTATGAGATGGCACTGCAATACACACAGAGTAGACAGAGAAACCAGCTAAAGATAGCAACCCAAATCACACCAGAAGGACCAGGAATCTCCGGTGTCAAAGATAAGGAGGTGAGCTCAGAGCAGACAAGAGAGCGGTATAGAGAACTAAGGGATGGAAATGTTGAAGGACGTGGTGAGGAAAATAGACAGACGGAAGCAGGGAATGAGGAGAGCAAATGCCTGATAGAGGAGAGAAGCAAACAGGAGGAATTGTCAACAGGCACAAAATCTTGTTGTGGAGAAGGAGAAAAGTGTAGAGATTGTGGGAAGCTGTTTTCAGACGCCCTGGTTCTGAAGAGCCACCAGGAGTACATCCACAGGCTTCTGTTTCCCACTGCTGTGCTGGAGAGGTTTTCCAGAGAGTACAGGTCACTGTATGACCAGTTATACCCACTCACTCACCCCACACCCGACGAGGCTCTGCCTGATGGCACTCCTGCTGCATCTCCAACCCCAGAGCTGGAACCAGCACCAGAAGCAGCCAAGCCCCTAGTTAAAACCCCACCGCCTACACTTGACTCCTCAGATTCAGACACGCCCAAAATTCCTTCTCCAGCCACAGGCCCAACACCAAATCCTGCCACAACTTCCCCACCTCCATCTCCTGAGCCACCAAAAGAGGAGGGACTCCCTCCGAGTAATTCAAACCCCTCTCAAACCATGCCTCTTCCCCTACCCAAACTCCCCATGCTGCCTCTCTCCTTGCCCGAACTTCCCCTCCCCCCACTGCCTCTGTCTAAGCTCCCTTTGCATTCAATTCCTTTCTCCATGGAGTTGCCTATTCTGCCCTCTGTTGTGATGCAGTCTGTGGCTCTGCAGTCCCAGCCCTGGCTGGACTCTGGTGTGGCCTCTGACCTGGCAAAACTCTATCAACAGCAGCTTAGTCCGGTGTTGCGAGGGCAACAGCCCCAGCTTAGCACAGCGCTACTAGCTCAACAACCGCAACTAAGCCCAGCTTTGCTAGGCCAGCCGCCACAGCTCACCCCTCCATTGCTGGGTCAGCCGTCACAACTGAGCCCTGTTCTGCAGCAGCCCCAAGGCAGCCCGGCCTTGATAGAACAACAGCTGAGTAAGAGAGCACGGACACGCATCTCTGACGAGCAACTGAGTGTGCTGAGGCAGCACTTTGACATAAACAGCCTGCCCAGCGATGAGGAAATCAACAAAATGTCCGCCCAGTGTGGACTTCCTCACAAAGTCATCAAACACTGGTTCCGTAACACCCTGTTCAAGGAGCGCCAGCGAGACAAAGATTCACCCTACAACTTTAATAACCCGCCCACCACATCCCTGGATGAGCCCAGAGATGACACCACAACCGTCCATTCGCTGACAGAGCCCCCTTCCTCAGTGTCACTCGGCCTGCTGTCCAACCACTCCCCACATCCCCCGAGAAGAGACCCCCAACGAGGGGAACCCAGTAGGGGGCGTCGCTCCTCTCGGACCCGCTTCACCGAGAAACAGCTGGAGACTCTGCAGGCGGTGTTTGAGGCCACCCCCTACCCCAAAGAAGAAGAATACGACAAGCTTTCCACTATGCTGTCCCTCCCGAACAGAGTCATTGTTGTATGGTTCCAGAATGCCAGACAAAGGGCTCGTAAACAGCAGGAGCGAGGTAGCGAGGATGGGGTGGAGGGGAAGACGCAGGCTGACGGCAGCCAGAGGCAGAGAGATGGCTGCTTAAAGAGCGGTGACTGTAGCGAAGATCAGGACTGTGGCGATGGGCAAGGTGACCGTCAGAATGAAAACTCCATGGATTTCACTTACGAGTACTACACCCATCCCGACTCGCCTGCGGTGAATTCTCCCTCTCCACAGCCAGCCAAAGGAGAGTGGAGCTCAGTTTGTAAGAAGCAAGAGGATGACGCATGCTCAACTCAAGCTGAGAAGAGCCCCCCCTCTGTTCACACTCAAACTGGATCTCCAGACTCTCATATTAAGAACCAGACGAAGGAAACTGTTGACGCTGCACAGAAAAAGACCATGCCTCAGCTTGAGCCAGAAATACCTACAAATAGACCCCAAACCAATTCCTCCTCTTCTCAAAAAACACCTTCCAAAGCCCTGTCAGCCTCTCTGTCTTACCCAGGACACGCAAGCAGCCCTCCGTCCATTCCAGCCATGGAAAAGCCAGCTCATACGCCACACAACCTCCCCCCTGCCCCTGAATGTGAAACGGGCATCCCTCATCTGCCTGATCCTACCCTGGGCATCTCCCCTGAAACCCAGCCACAGAATTCACTCCAGCACCAAACCCCGACCCAGTTCCAGTGCTCCCTCTGCCCCATGTCCCTGCCTTCTTTACAGCTGTGGCAGGACCACCAGGCCAGGCATCTTCTGGCGGCTCAGTCCCAGGTCCAGCTTCTCCACCCGGGCTTCACGGACCGATCCATGTCTTACATGATGGTCCACCCTAACCACACCCTCATGGCCAGCCAGCTGCTCTCCAGTGCCATGTCTCAGATGCACCCTAGCCCCGTGCATCCTATAATGGCCCACATGAACGGCATACACCCTAAGCACAACCTCTCTGGCCTGCCGCAAATGAAGCAGAGTTCAAAGGTCTTGGCCGAGGTCGGCTGCGACGCTCCCGGCGGCGGGAGAGAGGGCGAGGAGGAGCACAGGAGGGATAAACGTCAGAGGACCACCATCACCCCGGAACAGCTTGAAGTCCTGTACCGGCGCTACAGCCTGGACTCCAACCCCACCAGAGGAGTCCTGGAGAGCATTGCACGCGATGTTGGCCTCAAAAGACGTGTGGTTCAGGTATTATATATGCACTTTATGATTAAAAAAAAACACATTATCCTGAAAAGATATGATATATTTTTAGATGATACATTGCGTTTATTAATGTTTATCCTGTAGGACTGGTAAAACATTTTTTCCCCCCATTTTAGGTCTGGTTTCAGAACACACGAGCCAGGGAGAGGAAGGGACAGTTCCGTTCAACAGGACCAGGAGCCAGTTTCAGCTTGGGCCTCAACCACCTGCGCTGCCCGTTCTGCAGAGCTCTCTTTAAGGTGAAGAGCGCCCTGGATGCCCACATGAGGTCCCGTCACTGGGCAGAGGCCGAGAGAGCAGGTTACAACTTGTCCATGGGTAACGCTGGTCAGATGGGGAGCATGGCAGCATCCTCTCTGTTGGACAGAGCAGGTCCGTCTGTCTCCTCCGCCAACAGCCCAAACCCTGGCACGGTCTTCTGCAACAAAGAGCTACACGCGAGGCCGCCAGTAACCCTGGACTGTTCGGCCACTAACCTGAACAACCCGGATGAGGACGAGGAGTATGAGGAAGATGAGGAAGAGTACGCATGTGAGGAAGGCTCAAGTGTGGCTGAACAAGGGTCCTTTAGTCCCGAGGGCTCCGTCGGTCCGGGCTCTGAGTGGGGTGAAATGCACACCCAGAGGCAACAGCAGCGACAGCGGACGCAGATGAGCCACTTCCAGGTGCTCCAGCTTAGAGACTTTTACAGGAGCCACCGCACACCCAACAGGCAGGAGTGTGAGGCCCTGGGCCGAGATCTGGGACTACCCCATCGAGTGGTGCAGGTAGGGGGTCACTGTGTGTGCTGCGAGTACTTCCAAAAACAAACGTTTGATTAAAGGTACACTCCTTAATATGTAAAACATGTTGCTATAAACATGTTGTTGTCCTGCCGGTTTAAGCCCGAGATCAAATCCGGCCGTACAAAAATATGTTGGTTTGAATCTCCGGCTGCACCACTGAGTGTCTTAACCTCCTCTCTACTCCTCCTACTGTACACTCGGCTCACTAAACAGCGAGCTGGGGCAGAAATGTGAGGTAAATTTGCTATAGCACATTTTAGGAGTGTACTTTTGAACTAATTATTGATCTGCTCAGAAGGTATGAGAGATGTAGTTATTAATGTTCTGAATAAATCCCCTCATGATCTCCTGCCATCTCTTGTGCAGGTGTGGTTCCAGAACGCCCGTGCCAAGGAGAAAAGGGCCAGGAGCGTTGGCCCTGACACTGCAGAGAGAGAGCAAGCTGAGCTTACCGCCGGGGCAGGAGAGAGAGACAGAGCATAAAGAGGCAGACTAGGGCCAACTCGCCCCATTCGACAGTGTTATTTTCCAAACGCCTCATCTCTTCACCCCACCTCCCCACCCTGCCCGTCGCTGTCCTCCAAACATGGGGTCCACCTCCTAAACCTTTAGCCCGTCCACTCTGCTGCCAAACCTGTTACCTGAACACCCCAAAGATGCAGAGTCACAGTGGCCCAAAGATCAGCTCTCTCAGCCGAAGGTGGAAGAGAGAGCAAACCAAGCCCTATCAACACAGCTTTCCGCCGCCGTTTCTGTGGTTTTGTCTTCCCTGGCCTTTTTTCCCCTACAAGAGCTCCTTCTCCCTTCACCCGTCAGACACCCGGCTATAACCAAACGCCATATTGAATAAACAACCGGATGCCACAGAGGCCAAAGAGCATTCTCCAAGTGTGTGACCTCACTGCCCAGCTAGACCTGCTGTCTACCTCTCAGTCTGCATGACAGACTCTTAATGGGCCCTCCACCAGACATGCTAGTCAGCTAGCTGTGTAGCTTGTAGTGCCAGTCTCTACCGGACTGGAAAAATAAAAATGTCAAAGAGATTTTAGTGTAAATAGATGACTCCAAAAGACAAACTTGAAGAAAAACAAAGAGGTAAGAAGAAGAGAAAAGGCAGAATAATATCCCCTGAAGTGGACTGAGGTATTCACAGAGCTTTTGTAACGACTGACTCAGATTCCAAAGCTCGTAACCAAAATTTTACATGTCTGTGGATTTTGTTTCAACGCGTTGGTTTTCATTAACAAATTGCAGAGCTGACGTCTGAACAGCACCAATAGACTGAGGTGGTGCTGAAATGCATCTCCACCCACCACAAGCCAATGATGAGTCTTCTGTTGTACATGTACACATTGTATGTTCCTTTAGTGGATAACAACCCAAATAGCACAGAAAGCAAAGGCCAGTTTGTCGTTAAAGGGGCAAACTATTTTTTATAGCACTCAACCATTATACTGTATATGAAAACTTTAACCAAACTCAAATTTACATTGTGTGTGTTTAGTAATAGTTTCTTGATATAAATCTTATTGAGGTAAACTGTCTTGCTTCAATATAATAGTGTCATGATTATGACAGCTTTGATATGTTTAGGTAAGGTGACTTACTGCCTTTCCGTCCTATTTGAATATACCAATGGCTTACCAATGTTATGTGTTTTATTGTAAAGCTTTCTATGCTCAGGTCACTAGCTCAACTTTGTTCTGTTTCAAATGTGGTCATGATACTATTATTTTTCTGGATTTAAAATGGAAGAGATATGGTTTAACCTTAAACTAAGTAAGTATTACAAGATATCTAAAAAAAAGAAAGAAAACACCACTATTTAAAAGATCTGAGCTTTTCACCTCTGAGTAATAGATTGTCACATGAACCTTATCGAGACTAAAGTGTTTAATAGTGTGAGGGGTAAATGTACAGTATTTAGCTTTTGTATGGTTGACTCAAGACTTCATTGGATGTTTGAGACACAGTTCCCTTTTCTAATGACAGATAGGGAGCTACTGCGCAAAGCTGACGAAAACTTTGGATGTTATTGATGTTATTTTTGTACAATTTTTAAGTTAAGTTGTTTTTCCTTTCTCCTGCCCTTCCTATTTCTCTCTTGTTCCCTCTCACCTTCTTTATTTTCTTTCTCTTCCTTTGCAACCAGTCCTTATTCTAACTGTAATAATAAAATATAACAATAATAGCTAAACAATAATTAATGCTTTAAGACAAAAATCCAAAGACGTGATAATACTTTAACCATATGACCTACAAGAAAGCGCTACTGTTTACTTGACGATGTATTGCTGTTTTTAAAGAAGGAAGGAGTCCCTATATCTAAGCTACTGTTTTCTGCCTCTCAATAAGCACACTGGAGACTGTAACCAAAACCCCAAACTAGAGCCATGGCAGTCTGTAATATAGCGGTTAAAAAGTTTTACTTCTCTTAAGAAATGTCAGTTTATTTTATTTTTTATTTATTTACTTCTTTTTTTTTATACCATAGTGTTCCAGCCCTTAAGGATGTCCAGTTTGCTGCTAATGTACTGTAGTTTCTAACAATACTGTAGAATGATGCATGCTCTGATTGCTTTACCACTAGGCTTTAATGACTACAAACTGTAATGAAACCTTTGACGCTGTTGATAACTTGCTTGTGTTATTCTGTTAAAAACAAATGGATATTTGGGGCTCAATTCTGTCAAAATGTTTTTACGGTATTGTATGAATTCTTTGTTATCGTCCTTTAACATGATAGAATGTTTTTTTTAATACTTTATTAATACCACAATTGTTTTAATTTGAAAGAGATGCTTCAAGTTTTTTTTTATTTATGAAAAAAAAGCACTGCTTGAAGCAGTATTAAAGTACCGAATTCGCATTTGCTGGAATTAAGCCCCGACCCCTCCACTGGTATGGTGTCAGTCTTTCTGTATTGCAATGTCTCTAGTCCATTTGTCTAGATCAGATAGCCTTGCTGAGCCCACAGACTGACATCACAGCCGACGTTCCAAAGGATGTGGAATGACTAACTCTGTAATGTTTTGCTCCTAAACTCACCAGTGTTTACGACAATACCAATGAGCTTTCTTCTGTACAGAAATGTGCATTCCAAATACAACAAGGCAGTTTTTTTTTCTATACTGATTACTTTAAAATTTAATTTCTCTTGTATTCTATTGATCTTAGTGACTGTAAGATGTACATATTGGGTCCTCCGTGGTGAAGGGACTCCTTACTGTAGGTAATACTATTATGTTTATTTTTCTCTGGAGATGTTGTTGCCATAGTGATGACCAAAAAGATACCTGTGATGTGCACCTGTCCTTATGTCCTGCTCCATTGGTTTAGTGTGTCTATATTCTCCCCTTCGCCTGCTTGTCCCACTGGTGTGTGTGTGAGTGCGTGTGTGTGTGTGTGTGTGTGTGCGTGTGCGCGCGCGTTTCTGTTCCTCTCCTTCCCGTACTCCACTGAGCTAAATAAAGTCTGCTTCGGTGCACGCTGTGGCCTCATCTCTTTGGTCCCGCACAGAGACGCCATTTTCTGTGTTGGCGTATGCAAGTGTGTATGAATATTACATATGTGTTTCATATTCCAGACCGTAGGTTCTGCAGCTGTGTGCCTGGCTGTAAGGTTTGTGATGTGCAGTTGTGTGTGTGTGTGTGTGTGTGTGTAAGGCATTTGGTGAATGGAGCCCTGACCTCTAGGGTCACTTCATTAATTACATCTCTGACATTCAGCCAGATGAGTTTCCTTTGTGACTAAATGATACGATGAATATTAACGAGCTCGGGTGAATTACACTTCTGCCGCCGCTGCTGCAGATGACGATAATGTGTTTTACGACTCGGGGAGAGAAGGAGAGGAAAATTGCACACTACAGCACATTTAGGACATGGAGATACATTTTCATATGCAACATTTCAAAGATCACAGAGTGGGTTGGCAAAGTGGGTTTTATTCTGTGAGTTTAATGTCTAACTTTTTTTTAAGGGGGTGATGAGATGAGCAGAGAGAAGGAATTTGTTTCTGCATCCATAAGGGGGGAATGTTTACGCAGACAGGCGGCCCTATACCTAGTGCCAAAACATTCAGCCATCCATCCATTGCACAGGCCATTGTCAACAGAGGAAACATGGGTGCGAAACAAGTTTCGCTTGTTGTTGAGACTGGCCGGTATGATGCAGTGTGCTCCGAGAAACAGCCGAGACGATGCGGAGAAGAGGGCTCAAGATAGCATTGCAGCTGATGATAACCGTCTTAGAAAGTCATTCTGATAAAGTGGTCCCCCCTCTTTCTCCTTCTCCTCATCCTCCCCCTCTTAATCAAATGAGTACTCTGCAGCTGGTGGGGTTGCGGCAAAGGGGGTTCGGGGGGGTGGGCTTGAGGGATGGCGTGAAATTATTGCCTGCTGGTGTATATGTGACGCTGGGGGAGGTGGGGTAGAGTTGGGGGTTGGGCAGGGACTGTGGGTGTGTGTGTGGGGGGGGGGGTGTAATGTCATTGCCTGCTGGTGTATCTGTAGTGGGGGGCTCATTTAGATTTAGATTGGTTATGTGAGGAGAGAGCTGAAAGGCCAGCTCATGTTTATGCATGAATCCCAAAGCGTACTGCTGCGGTGGAGCTTTGAGTTAAAGAGACAGCGCTGAAATACATATTCGCATTAAAACACACAGCTCTGCTTCGCTGGATAAGACGTCAGTTGAGGCAACACTGTCTGCACTATCAGATGCATTTCAAACACTGATGTACGTGCGTTTCTGTGTGTGTGCGTGCATGCGCGTGTAGGCCTATTTCTGTTGAGCGTATGCCTGTGTCTACAACGCCTGTTCCCCCGATCTGTGATCCATGTCACAATCAATTTCTAGATGCTTCTTTTTCCTCCACATAATTGTTTTGTCATTTTTGCTCCAAACATTTCAGGGGACATAGAGATTTGCTTGCTGCCTGTTTGTTATCTCCTGCAGCTAATGCTTTGTACGACACACAATACATTCATTCACTCACTCACTCACACAGGGAACAATCAGTAAATGTCTTTGAAGGAGAGTTTGTTCAGCACTTCATCAGGTATAAAGTGGTTTTTATTTGCAGATGTGGTCCCTATCCATCTTTCAAATGACTTTTTAATGGTCGTCACACCATCCTAATCAATCATAAGGCAGAGCTAGCCTGCAAGCGCTAAATACACTCTATTTAAAATTTCCCCATTCAGCAGCAAAAACCAAAACCAAAAAACCTGACATTAGAAACAGAATCCTGACGGAACAGCATTAGAACAGTATCCTGACGGAAATGTCTGAAAATATCTGCAAATATTTTGCCTTTGACAGCAATGCATGTTGTTAACGGCATTCGTTCCAGTTACAAGGTGCCCTATTCCTGATTTAGAAAGTGTTTCTATTGTCCCAATGTTATACACATCCCATGGTATCCCAAGGATAAACGTAATCACACTATAAAGAATAGGCTGGTTTATGGTCATTCTTTGGTGTCTGCATTTATACTTTCACGATTCTGGGCTTTTCTTTTGTTACCCCCCCCTCCCCGGCGACACGCGTGCAGCCTCCCCCCCCTCCCCCCCCCTCTTTTTTCTGTACTTTACATCTATAATGAGATACAAATACACATCAGCAGGACAGTGTCTACGCCACGCGTCCCTGTGTGAATATTACTCACACTTATTAGCTGGATTATGTTAATCTTTACACTCTCTGCCCACAGACAACAGACTCCCCATGATATGGGGGTTGGTCACGGCAGTAAGCCGGTTTTGTGCCGAGTGTCCTTGTGTGTGTGTGTGTGTGTGTGTGTGTCCATGTGTGTGTTGGAGTGATTGTCATGTTGTCATACCGATCTGCATGTGAAAGGGTGGCCTAATTACATCACTTATGCAAAAGAGAAACATGCGTGCGCGCACACACACACACACACACACACATGAAGATAGAAGGCTTACCACTAAGGTCAATAAGACAAAGTGAGCTATCCTCTTACTGACTAGCAAAGAGTGGTATCACCACCTGTCAGGGACAGGGCTTGATTCACCGCACTAAAGTTACAATGGATGTTTTGATAATCGGCTTCAGATAAATTAGAAGCGGGAAAAAAATGTAGGAGTGATGAGGTCAAGTTCAGGGTGGACCAAAGCACTCAGACTGTTATTGGAGATTGCTCCGCCACATATTATCTGATTAGTCTTTTCTTCTGAGTGAAAAATTGATAGTATCCCTCCTGGTATGATTGATTGAGTCTGACATATTTTAATTATGCCCAAATTAAATGAATCGGCTGGCAGACTATAAAACATTGCTGTTTAATAACGAGCCCCTTCCCTCAACCAATCCCATTTTGGCTGCCTGCACCAAATAACCTCTCTCCATTTAATGATATGCAAATTAATTTGCATGAACCCTATGATCCCATGTGATGATTAAACTGAGATGACATAGCTGCCATGCAGCTACCACCGTCTGTGTTTCTGTCTATCTGTCCTATCTGTCCTATCTGTCCTATCTGTCCTATCTGTCCCATGTCTCCATATTCACAGGCAACGGCAGATATTAAGGTGTTTACTGTCACTTTTCCCATATGGATTTATATCGTGCCAGAGGAGCGTTCCTTGTTTTAGAGAGGTTTCTGGCGGTGGGGAGAGCTGAGTAGCAGCATGGTGCACACAGCAGACAGTGGCGTCTACAGCGTAGGCAAAGAACAACAACACATTTGTAACATCTTGTGGCAGACGGCTTTGGTAACCGCACACGTCCCTGCATTTGCCACTTCCAGCACTCCCCTCCCACCGTCCCATGGCGGTCTGGATCCAGCTCCACCTCCGCTGCCGTTTATTGTACGCCATTTGCATAATGAAGCCCGGGCTTAATTAAGATCCAACGGGAGTCTGGAGCCAAGGATGAAGAGGAGAGAGGGATGAGGAGGGGGTGGGGAGAGGGGGGCGGGCGGTGGGGGTGGGGATCCGGCGTTCCTCAGCTTATCCACACGCGTCCAAATAGGAGGCGCAATTTAAGGGGGGAGAAAAGCGTTGACGAGCGATTAAATCCCTAATTATGATCGGCTGTTGGAATTAGCGCGTGGCTGTTAATTAGCCGCAGATGAGATGCCCAGACAGTCGCCCGCCCCAGACGGCTGCAGCACCTTCCCTGACTGGCAGAAGCGGAAACACAGTCTGACACCCCAGAGATGGTGCCAACACGTATCTCCCTTTAACAGAGAAGACAGTCTGGGAGGATATGCCTTTAAGGATATCCCAGGTGTGCCAGTACGTGAAGACTGCTCTTCATCACTGCAGTACACCTAGTATCCCACTGTTCTTCGTTATGCAGTAAAATCCCTGTTTCTTCTTTCTAATTATTCTCCATTCATTAATGTTGTTATTCCCCATCTTCGCTGTCCTCTTCTCTCCGTAGGACGACACATTCCTCCCTCTGTAGGTGGGTAGGTAATTATTTCTGTCGTGATGCACAATAGTTGGCAATGAGCAGGGTTGGCACCAAGGTATTTGTCTGATTCTTCCACCAAGGTAGCATTCATGGTTCTGGTTCCTGCCCTCCGCTTCTGTTTTGTGTCCGCTGTTTGGAAGATTTGGGCTGCATCTGTTGGCGCCGGGGAATGCCTGTTTGCTTGCGTTTGGCACGATGCCATCTCTGTTTCTGGTCATTCCCTTGAGGGGATGCCATTGCGGAAAACCTTGTAGGCATCTGAAATCGTATGCTCACCGTATGGAGGCTTCTGGTTGCTAAAGCTTGCATTATGTTGGCTTGGCAACGTGCCATCTTTCTTCCTGTGCCCTCGCCATCCCTGAAAAGATGCCATCACAGAATCAACCGTTGCCTGGGCACCGCTTCTTGGCTTTGTCCACGCATACAAGCGACGATTAGCTACAAATCCTTCGAGGTGAGTCCCCTTGTCTTGGCGTGAGACGTTCTCCGCAGACCTTTTTGATCGCTCCGGGTATGCCCCGACTGCGGGCTGGCATGGTGCCCACTGGCACGCTCAAAGCTGGCACTGAAAGGAAAAAGGGCGACGGAAGAGGGTCAAAATACACAGAACTTTCATGACCGATCATTCCAGCTTGATGAAGGGCCAACAAAAATGTACCTAATATTCGCTATATCCTCCATTTTCTTGTGCCGCCTCCTCCCTCTCGTCACCCAACCAGCCTAATCTGAGTCATCCTCTTCCTCCTGGCATCTCTCTCACGTCTATGCTGCGCTATCTTCTGTATCCTGGCTTTATATCTTCATTTATACATCCCCTGGTTCTCCTAACCCACTGTGGCTGTGCCAAGGTGGCAGTATGGAGGTCTGTCTCTGTTCCTCCTCTAGTCTTATCCCCTTCACCCCTTTGCCCATGCCCGCCCCACTCAAGTCCTGACTGGATGGCACTGTGCCAACCTGCCACCGCCATCCCTCTTATTTGTAGCTCATCTCTCTATCGCCCTTCCCCCTGTCTATATATCTCCATCCCTCTCTTTTTTCCTCATTTCATTCATCCTGTATCTGAATCATTTACCTCCCTCTGCGCCGTGCAATGCTGTGTACATACTGAACTCTGTGTGCAAATACATTCACATATGGGCGCGTTTACAATTGTCAACTTTGAATTTCTTCACGGCGAGTCTTCGCTGTCTTGTGGGAGACCCAGTTGTCACCTGAAGGAATTCTGTGCTCGCACCACAGGTAATTACAGAGCTCCGCAGTCCTGTATTCCACAGAGACGAGACGAGACAGAGAAAGAGAGCCCGTTAGTTTGGAGAAAGCTTGTGTTGTTTTAATTAACCATCACCAACCCCCACGTCTGTGAGAGCCTCACACGGGTTTAACTCGCTCCTACACAGAAAGTACAATTATTCGATACATCTGATTATAAATAAAAATGCAATGCGTACCATCAACCCCTGCTCCCTGTTTTCTTTTTTATTTCATTAAATGTAAGCTGCTGGTGGTGGTGAAGCTATTAAGCAAATACTCTCATTAGTACACAACACATTATGAATATGTAAATGGGGTGTGTAATTTATGCATGGTGTGGGGGACTTGTTCTCTTTTCAGTCCTCCATTGTATTCACTCTATTTGTACCCTTGTTCTGTAAATCCTCAGTCTTCCGCCATTTCCCTTCTCACCCCACACTGAGTGAATGAATCCATAGAGAATTTATTGTGGTTGCGTTCTAACCATTTACTCTACATCTGCCCCACTTTACATACCTATCTTTCTTTATCTCTCTCCTTCTCTCTCTCTCTCTCTCTCTCTCTCTCTCTCTCTCTCTCTCTCTCTCTCTCTGTTTCACTCTCTTTTGGGTCTGTTTAAGAAGCCTTGCAGTGATGCGTTAAACCAACAACTGAGTGTTTGAACAAGGTCTTTCTTCCAGGAATATGAACATTGAATAATCTATTCACCCTATTACACCTCTACATGCCTGTGTGTGTGTGTGTGTTGTTCCCCACGTATGGAAAGTGTGCTAAACTGAAGCGTGCCCATGCCCAAACAGACGGTCGAGGAGGCCAGCCCCAGTCTAGGACAAACACCTATAATACTCTAGCTCCCCTGGCAATCACCATAGCAACAAACCACGGTAGCCACGTGAGTTGCATAGTAAGAGTAAGAACACAGACCATCTAGCTGCCTGCAGCGATGAATCAGAGTCAAGAACACAACAGTTCAAATGCCAGACTGAACCTCTGATTCTAGCCAGACCCGCCGTTTGAGTCTGTCAATACGTTCCAATCTCACACATACACATACACAGACACACACACATACACGCTCTGTCTTTCCAGTCCTAACAGGTGCTGAGGAGCCACAGTCAATGATTGTAATGAGCTATCGATCACCGTGGGAAAACAGAAGGACAGAGAGGGATGAGAGAGGTAGGGGGAACCAGAGGACACACACACACACACACACACACTCACTCCTAACAGAAGGTGGTAAAAACACCCTGGATGAACAAAATGGAGACAAGCTAGCTAAGACAAAGTCTCAATATTTCCTTTAATCAGCTCCTCATCTTCTATTTACCTGCACCAGATAGAATTCATGGCGCAGTACGGTTACCTCCACATCAGGTCCGAATGAACTCTTCCCCTTAATGCACAAGGCTTGGGGAGGGGCGGGGGGTCAGATGTAAAGATTTGCTGAACAGCTGGGGATGACCACGCAGACATGGCTGCCGTGACCGAGCCCAGATGCCAGTGAATGGCGCTGACACTGTGTCTTTATTTTCCTCTCTTCCTTGTGCACCAGGGGGGAGGCAGACGGCTTTAGGGAAGGGGGAGGTGTGCCTGTGTGTGTATGTGTGTGTGTGTGTGTGTGTGTCGGCTGGCGTTACAGATAATGAAATGCAGCAGGGAACAAAGAGCTGGGGGCCCCTATTCTCTCTGCTGCAGCTTCATTTTCCCTCATGTCAGTCTATGATTCTTCCAAACCCTCTTGTGTGTGTGTGTGTGTGTGTGTGTGTGTGTGTGTGTGTGTGTGCGCGCGCATGTGTTTGTGTTCGTATGAGGAGATTGTTGTGTGTGTGATCCTCCCCTCCTCTTCCTGTTAGTATTCTGCATGGCAGATCCCCCTAATGTAATAACTCTGTCTGCATGTCTAATTTACAGCAGGAGAGAGTAAATAGCCTGTGGTTAATTACAGTAGGGTACGTGTGTGCGTGTGTGTGTATTCGTGTTTGCCTCTGTGTGGATGAGCGCGCGTCTATGCGCGTGTCTACATGTGCGTAGGTGTGTCAGAATGATTTATGAGTTGCAAATAGCTACACCAGTGGCCCGTTTCTCCTCACTTAGTTTTTAATCTATCTTTCCATTAATTTTCCTCGAAGACGTTATTATGGTTTTATAGCGCGTGCACGCAGGCTGACCGAGCGCGCGCACGCGGCGGGTGTTAAGGAGAAATGGCTGTGGACATTTTGTTAGAGATACACGGGCACCCCAGGGGTGTGTCCTGTGCCGTCTTCCTCTCCGCCCTCCATTTCCTGTCGTCTTTTCCCCCTTCCTGTCTCTCACCGCTTCACTCACGCCCAGTGAACACAGACGTTTATTGACAGTACACAGCAGAACATGGAAACAGCAGGTCAATCCGTTTAGCCCAAGGGCCGATACACCAATTCACCAATTTGTCAGTGTTAGTTTGAGAGAGAAAAGCAGCTAATCTCTCCTCTCTGCTCTCTATTGATCACACACTTAGACTCCACTTCTCTGTCTAAACACTATTGATTCCCTCTTACTCCCTCTCTCTCTCCCTTTCTCTCTGTCTTCCTCTCCCCACATACCACAGCTCTCATCGCATCATTCCTTTATATACTACTTTTCAGACAGCCTATACACTTACAATATAGCTTGTGTGTTGGGTAGGCCACAATTTTAGAGGGAATTTCATGGTGAACAAACACAAGTCTTCTAAGCTAAACTTCCAAGCTATCTAATTATTTAAACCAAGGATATAGGCAGTAAGGCAAGATGTTTAGGATTTTGCTCTTTAATTAGTTTTCAATCTTCCCCAGTATGTACATTCAAAAGCTGGTGTATAATCCCTTTTTATTATGAGACTAATGGTGAATTGTTTTCAACATTAACTTTGCATGGATACTTCACTGATTAACCATTTCTGTTATTTGTTTTTCAGTCTTACATTGTAACAGAAAAGACAAACCTGAAAACATAAAACACGTAGGCTATAAGGCAGGAGAATACATTGTATCAGTGAATTGAGCTACCATTACCTACACGACTCTTTATAGAACTTGTCCGCCACCTACTGGTACATGTAAATTATTACAAACCTGTAGCTGAAAACAGTAGGAGTTGACTATCTCGTCGAGATAAGAAAATCTTTGTGTTTTGTAAAACATGTACACATGACCATCTCGTCGAGATAAAAACATCTTTGTATATTACAAAACATTTAGCCTACAAGGAAAAAAAGTTGTTCGGTTTTTCTGACTAGGTCGTTCTGCTGTTGATTTTGAGATTAGTACCGACAATTTTGACAGCGTTGACATCCTCACCGTTTAGTTGACGATGTCTAGCCAATATCAGCCGGCGCTGAAGATAGAACGTCTTAATGGGACACGAGAGAGCATGGTGGGTATAGAAGATTCGTAGTTTTTTTTCGGGTTATGTCTCACCATACTGGAACATTATGAAACCCGTTCGCAGTATCATGGGGAAGTGGGGGCTATAGGACAGTGCATAGAGAAACTATGAACTGTATTTTAAATCGAGACTAGTGGAGTGGAATGGAGTCTATAGCTTGGTAATTGGGGCGAGCTAAATATAACCCGTTAGACTGTTTGTAGACCCACAAAGTGATTCATCCCAGCTATTCAGGAGTGCTCATATTGTGAGCTGATACTTATAGTTTTTGTTTTATTTTGACAGGATGAAGATGATCAACTGGCGGTTGCTCTGGCTCTCTCTCTATTAGAAGTCAAAGGTCAACAACAGTCCACTCCCACCCCAGAGGCTAGACCTCAGGATGTAGGAGACAGCCAAAATTGGTCAAGAGGTTTAATTCCGGGTGGTTCCATCCAACCCAAGTCAGTCTCAAAGATGCCAAGAGACTCTCAGACTAAAAAAAACAAGCCGCCACACAATGACATTGAGGGAACATCATGTGTTTTTCCCTCACAACCTTCCAAGGAAGAGCCTGTTAAAGAAGGAGAGCTGGACCAATCAAAGAAGCCTAGTCGCTCTAAGAACCGGCGTCAGCGGCGAAAAGGCAGAGACCAGCAGGTGGTCGGGTTAGCCCGCTCCCCCTCGGCTCAGCTGCCAGTGCTGCTGTGGTACCGTAGGGACTTGCGACTCTGTGACAACCCCACTCTTATTGGCTCATTGGAAGTAGGCGCCCCTGTCATCCCTGTCTTCATCTGGAGCCCCGAAGAGGAGGAGGGACCAAGGGTCACTTTGGCAATGGGAGGGGCTGGTACGTTAACTGAGTGAATTCAAGCAGTGTATAAGTGTGTCTGTTGTCAGAAGTCACGGCATATAGAATAAATTGTTTCAAGATTGTTGTGTCATTTTTATTCTCTCTTTCATTATAGGCAAGTACTGGCTTCACCAAGCCTTATCCTGTCTCTGTCTCTCTTTGGAGCGCATTGGCAGCCATCTTGTCGTCCTGAAGGCAGACGGCGAGGGATGTGGAGGTGGATCATCCCTGCAGACACTTAAGAGGCTGGTGAAAGAGACTGGGGCGAGGACTGTCTTGGCTACTGCTCTCTATGAACCCTGGCTTAAGGAGAGGGACGAGGCGGTGGTGTCTGCTCTACGGAAAGATAACGTGGAATGTAGGATGTTCCACTCCTACTGCCTCCGAGACCCTTGCACCGTAAGCACGGAAGGGGTGGGACTGACAGGTTAGTCCCATGCCAGACTCATTGGCAGTGCAGGTCCAGTACAGGTGATATGGATTTTCCATTGGAGTTTGCCATTGCAGGTATTGGTTCAGTGTCCCACTTTATGAGCTGCTGTAAGCAGAACCCAGGCCCAGGGTTAGGCGTTCCCCTGGAGGCTCCTGTATCTCTGCCGGCCCCCTCCCACTGGCCCCAGGGCGTCCCCCTCAACACTCTTGGCCTGGCACGCATGCCCTGCAGAAAGGATGGTACCACAGTCAGTAAACGCAGGACCGCAGCCTTAGAGGAAGAGCTTTTTAAAGGTGGTAGAGACAATGGGGAAACCAAAACATTTCTTTTTATGTTTAGATTGACTGGGCGGCCAACATCCGCAGCTCTTGGGATTTCAGCGAGGAAGGAGCTCATGCAAAGCTAGAAGCCTTTTTTTATGATGGTGAGACATTCTATACAAAAACTAAAAACCTGAATTATACATGTGTTATGCTGGAGTGGGTACCTTTTGTGGACAGTAGCCCCGCACCAAAATCCATATGCTCTGGTATATTAAATTTATGTGTTCAAGATCCTGCGAAAAATCCCCATATACACTGTACCATGTAATGGGCATTATGACCTGTAGTTATGACGTTTTGCACATTCGCTTAGGGAAATGTTTCTAGTTAAGCTTTAAAATATTGTTCAGTTTGTCTGCATAATATGTATTTTAATACTTATTCTAGTTTAGTGAGACCATCCTTAGTGAAACTGTTTGTAAGCGCACAAGATCAGGATGGTCTCATGTTGATCCACCAGCAGCGTACCATATTAATAACTACTTTTTGTGTGTCCTAGGCGTGTACAGGTATAAGCAGCATTCAGCGAGTGCGGATGCCCCTAATACTAGTGGCCTGTCTCCCTACCTTCACTTTGGGCAGCTGAGCCCACGCTGGGTTTTGTGGGATGCAAAGGAGGCATGTTGCAGACCCGTGAAGTTCCAACGCAAACTGGCCTGGAGGGATATGGCCTACTGGCAGCTAACAATATTTCCAGACCTGCCACGGGAGTCTCTCAGGCCTGCATACAGGGTAGAAATGAGCTGTATACCTATACTCCCCAATTACTCACTTTCTTGCCATTAAATGAATGAACCTAACGGGTAATAAATAAGCAGAGAGGGCATTATTCACCCACTGGTCCCTACAGGCTCTGCGGTGGAGCAGTGATCGTGGCCACCTGAAGGCTTGGCAACGAGGCAGAACAGGCTACCCTTTGGTGGACGCAGCTATGAAGCACCTGTGGCTGACGGGCTGGATGAACAACTACATGAGACACGTGGTTGCATCCTTCCTCATAGCATACCTGCATGTGCCCTGGCAGGAGGGTTACCGCTGGTTCCAGGTGAGGCTTTTACTTACACAAACCCCATTGACCAAAAATAGGCTTTTAGCTTTCGTCTGTTCACGTTGATATCTGTGCGTAGGATACTCTAGTGGACGCGGATGTTGCTATAGATGCCATGATGTGGCAGAATGGGGGAATGTGCGGGTTGGACCACTGGAATTTTGTCATGCACCCCGTTGATGCTGCGCTGACCTGCGATCCCTCCGGAAGTTATGTCAGGAAATGGTGTCCTGAGCTCACAGCACTGCCTGACGAGTTCATTCACAAGCCCTGGAAATGCCCTGCTTCCATGATGCGGCGCGCAGGTGAGGAAGCCTAAATGTCTTGTAGGGACCTTCAATGGAGGAAAAATGATGTACCTATAATTAGATAAAGAAATCTACTATTAAGATTGTGAAGATTTGTAAGATGTCTACTCTTTTCAAATTAGATAGTGTGACCCAGCATTCCATTTGCTCAATGCTGGTAGAGGAGGCCAGAGAAGATTTGTCAATGAATTGTTTTTCCAAAAGCTAAATGGTTATGTTGCATATTGCAAAGACACGCTAGACCACATATATTTAGCCTGCCTTAAACCCCTGATCACATGAAACAGAATTAGGACCTACTGTATAGGTAGATCTTGCACATATTTGTCTGATTTAGTTAGACACCTAACACTACCATAGCACACTAATTGAAACTACTCAATATTATCTCTCTTCTGCTTTGCCTCATTGTATAGGTGTGGTGCTGGGCCAAACCTACCCTGAACGTATAGTCACAGACTTGGAAGAAAGGAGGAGCCAGTCTTTGCAGGATGTTAACTTGGTGCGTACGACGTTTGTGGAGTATGTGGACAAGCAAACAGGCTGTGACTTAATTCCCCTGCCCCAACCCCTGGTCTCTGAGGCCCTGGGCTTGCCACACAGTGACGGAGAAGGGGTGAATCCAAGAAAGCAGTTCCTCATGCCTGTGATTACCCGCATGGAATTCAAGCACCAGTTGGGTAATCGTGATGCAGACGCTGCCTCTAACCCTTACAATGCTGTGCTGAAGGGCTACGTCAGTCGCAAGCGGGATGAGACCATTTCCTTCTTCAATGAGAGAGACTTCACTGCTAGCGTTATGTACGAGGAAGCCCAAAGAAAAGAGAGGCTGGAGAGTGACTATCGGAGAGTAGAGGGACTCCCTTGGGTACCGTCACCACGGGGAAGGGCTAGGCAAACTTCCACAGCCAAGGACAATTTTTCAGTTTTTTCAGAGGTTAGGAGCAGAGGGTTATATGACAAAAGTTAATAAAAAAATTTTTTTTTTAATTTAATAAGGGTGTGTGTTCAATAACATACTTGTTTCTGGTGCTTTTCCACTTCATACTTAATAAAGGTAATGTGTTGGTGTTTCAGAGACTAACATTTACATTCAAATGACATAATATGGAATGCAAAATCTATAAATTAAATGTGTCCAACATGACATTACAACTCAATTTATAATACCTACCTAAACTATTGGAAAAGAGTGACCACACAGAGAGAGTGACAGTTTATTTTTAACATTTAAAAAAGCTACATGCAGTGCAGACCCACATTATTATTAAAGTGATATTGAAGAAAAACAATTGACAGCATACCTTCTTTAAGTAAGTCCACATTCAGCATAAAATAACTATTTTCATTATCAATTTGTAGATTGTTGTATGTAATTCATTAAGGCCATTAAATGGCATAAAGTACAAAAATAAGAGGCTAATCACATCTGAACCCAAACCGGCATCTTGCAATTGCTTAATCCGTTTAGCCATTTAATTTACGGTCAATTGATTAATTGTTGATCCAACACAAAATATACCATTAACAGCATGTTAAAACACTTCAGCGATATCATTAACAATATTTAATTAATAAAATGTAGTTTTTATTTCAATCTTCATTTGTTTCCATTATATCTCAAACATACTAACATGTAGTGGTTGAAGTGTTTCCTAGAAATCACAAAAACAAGATTCCTCAGATATGAACTTGGCAGGTATACAGATAGCTTGACAACAATTAATTCCATTCCCCTATATCATTTAGGCAAAATACACTTGAGTCTATTATCCGAAGTCAGAAAAATAGGCTGCACATTATAGACTTAAGAAATATTACCAATAACTATTTCAACTAGCATCGTAGATTTGCGCTACAAATGAATGGAAAAATGTAAATTAAATACAGCAATCAAACAAAATACTTAATCCTGTACACATTTGGACACTGAAGAAAATTACAGTCAACAGTTTTACTAAAGTTCAATCACTTTCAGCGCTTATAGCAAAGTGCTTTTGTAATTTTCACAGGTTCCCACTCTATAAGAGGCAGTCTATAATGTAAAATGTTTGCACACATCACTTGACTATTTAACAGTTTCATCAGTTTAGGGGTCTTTAAGCCAAACAATATATCCTCCCCTAAAGGCAGTCATTAACAGTAGTCGTGGTTTCCTAACGTTCACAGCTCTATAACACTGGCCGTTCAACCATCTTGAGCTCCAAGGCTTGGTGTGCTGTCATGACTGACAGGCACAACTCACATGCCTCTGCCAGTGGTGGCTGAGAGGAGAGGTGAAGTGTAGCATGCAGTTAGTCCTCGATAGAACGGATATATCTCTCATATGCTTTCTCATCCATGAGCGCATCAAGCTCTGCAGGTTTACCAATGGTCATCTTTATCAGCCACCCTGTATACAAGATCTGGTTAATGGTCAGTTAAGGTAACATGTGGTCAGTTACATTATTTTGCAGTTGATGTCTATATCATCTTGCATTACTGCCATCTACTGGTAGCTTTCTTGTTTACCTCACTATGGAATCACTTGGGTCTTATATCTGCTAATTATTTTCACTGTAGATTGTAACTGTAAATTTCTTATTTCCAACCTCGATTTCCAACCTCTAACATTCTATTAATTTGTTTGCACACTGCAAATGGGGCTGTGGTGGCAAAATAAGAGTCACAAGGTCCTTTTTCCTGTTTCCTGCATGGAATGTAATCATAGAAGAAAAAAAAGAAAGAAAGTAATGTGTAATGATCTGATATTGGCATTTAAGTACTTAGAGGTATGTTACATAATATGTCATGCAATGAGATGTTTGCAATGAAACATGAGGTATTTAACATATCTAGCTTTGATGACTTCTGAGGTCATTTTGATGATGTCACCACTTTGACTAATGTCCATTTCAGCTACTATTGGCAAATGTAGTAATTTTTAGTCCCTGCATCTGCCAATGGCTGAATGGCTATTTATGAGTGTATGAAGAATGTGGCCACAAATCCATTTCTCAATAAAAAGGACTTCAGGGGCAATGTGATGTATGGGACTCCAACTGTTGAGAGATGCTCACAAAGTAAAGTACAATCGTAGGTCTGAAAAGAAGGAAAACTAGTATTTTCCTTGCTCATATTACATCTTCTCTGGAAAAAAATGAATAAAAATAATAATAAAGAGCGTACCATCTTTGTAGCAGGATTTGTTGACCAGCCCAGGGTTATCTGCCAGTTGCGTATTGATCTCTACTACTTCTCCAGTCAACGGAGAGTAGAGCTCACTGGCTGCTTTCACACTCTCGAGCGCACCAAACTCATCTGAGATAAGACAGGTTATCCAGTTACAAACTGTACATTCAAGGTCATTTTAGAACTTCCTCAAACACACAACGGGAAAAGGAGTTCATTGGATCTGACAGCTAATTTACATGATCAGAAAGGCAAAATGGGTGCAGGTTGAAAATAGCACTGCCCTTTGTACCTTGCTGAGCCAGCTGTGTGCCCACCTCCGGCAGTCCACAATAGACTACATCTCCAAGGGCGTCCTACAAATGGCAAACAAAGGGAGAGAGGTTAGTCCCTCCAGACCAGTGTACTTAGCTAATGCAGAGTTAGTGTAATCGGCTGTTCACATGCGCACGTCTAAAAGCAATAACGTTACCTGTGCGAAGTTACTGATGCCCACGGTCCCTAACCCACCGTCTTCTACTCGGATCCATTCGTGCTTGTCTGTGAATTTGAGCGCTGTGCAATAACATAAATACCGATTCAAAACAACAGAACATGGCAAACGAAGTATACTGTAAACATCATATAGTTATGATATGGAGGGAAAGAGATTTCAATTGCTGCCGTCCTGTTGCAAGCAGCGACGCTCCCCCGGTGTCCTTCTACACTACACGGGGAGCTATGCTAAATGATGCTAGCCGTTTGTTCAAACTTTAACCAAAACTGAAGCTTCACAATGAAATACCTGAGAGTCGGCTAGAAGTGGCAATAGCCCGTTGAAAATAACCATTAGTTGCCAGTCGGAATGAAGACGGTGATAGCGGACGACTAAGCAAAGCCAAGGCAGAAAAGTTAGAAGACAGGGAACGGATTATCCCACGCGCAGCCATTTTTGAGAGTCGCGTGCAGTAAGTGTCATAGGAATCCGTCATTGAGGGTGCTTGTTTTGTTGCAAGGTAGAATTAAACCAAGCGGGCGTGCCACAACTATTTAGTAAGTATACTAACATCCCCATGTTCAAACCGTTCAAAAAAGTGTGCACACCAAATAACTTGAAGCAAGCAAAACGACCATCGCATTTACAGTAAATCTAGCTATGCCCCACTGGCCCCACATCTAGTTTCATTTTAACTATACATTGAATCTTCATAGAATACAGAATCATTAAAATTACATTATTAGTGTATGAAACAGAAAACCTTTTAATGTAAACACTAAACAGCTCGAAAAATGCTTTATAGGATATATTCTATGACATATTTGGCATATAGTATAGCCTCTGTAAATAATTTTATATATTTGATTGAATATTAGACTGTACTAATGTCACAGTTGAACGATTATCCTACTTCACCCTTTGTCTCCATGGCCTACAAGGCTGGTGGGGTCCTGAGAGGACTGGGTATTGTGGGGGCATTTCATCAAGGCAGATAAAGGAAAATCCAGGCTTATTTATTTATTAGCGGGAATACTACGTCATTCTAGGCGGTTAATGGTGTCCTAACACAATTACTATAAAAACTGTGCCCCAACACACTGGAACTAACAAGGCCAACATCAAAGTGCAAATATACAATTATGGAACTTAAATGCAAAACAAATCACACTACTCAACTAAGGGAAAGTGGCTGGGCGGATCTTAGCGCCGTCGCTTCCTTGCTAAATTGGTCACAATCATGCTTGTTACGTTTTCTATCGTAACGATATTACTCGTATAGCTTACAGTATAGCTTACAGTATAGCTTACAGTGTAGCTCCACATGCAGTCCCTGCTCGGTAGGTGAAAAGACCGCCGCGCTCTCCTTGTGGTTTTTCGACATACTGCCAGTGATCAATTGGATGCACGCACATAATACTCGCTTGTCTGAGTTTTTAATACTAAATTACATGTGTGGAACGCATTAAGCCTCGATAGCATGGTCACGCTTAAGACTATTTTAGATATTCTGACATGGAATACCCTGGCCAATCAGCCAGTTTAATACAGTATCTACAGTTACAGTTTATACAGTAACACCACGGAGTGGAACGGGATAGTGCTGCAGTCATAACTACAGTATCCACTAGGAGGAATAGTCCACCATCTCCCCCAGGTCAAGAACAGACCCACAGAGGGCCAATCTTAGTACTAAGAGGTTCTGTACATAGACTGTATAAATACAACTGCCGCTGATGGTCACCGACAGAAGCCTGACAATTTGCATGCAAACAAACCCATGGACCCCACTCACACAAAAAAATAAATGGATTCTGTTAAATTATATTTATTTCAAAAAAGAACACATTGTATTTTTGAGGCAAAAGAGGAGAGTGGTGTTCTATATCTACTAGTTCCTGCAAAGACCAATCAATTGGTACTTAAAGACACAGGCTAGGTTGGTAGCTCACAACATTGTGGGCTTCTCATACAACATTAAACCACTTTAGGAGAACTCAGTAATCACATTTTAGATTCTCACATCAATGGGCTTAATGATAGCTATAAATGGCAAATTATTTTTCTAAGACCTAATGGGCACTTTAACACAGATTGCTGTTTCAAAAATTTGTGGTATCATAAACAATAGAATACAAGTTAATAAATGTGTGTGCCCTGTTCAGGAGACGCACTGATTAGGTTTCATAAGCCAAATTTTATAACAGCTGGCTTGTGTGTATATTTCCAATTATATTTTATGGCTCAATTGAATAAGTTGTTCATGTTCATTATGGCCTAATCCATTGCAGTCACTTACCAGAAAAACTTAAATTACTTATTTAATGACACTTTAATCATACAAAAACAATATAATATATAAAGAAAAGGTCAATAACACACTTTCTTTCTAGGATTTCTAGTATTGCTCGAAATTGCATTAGCAGAGGAAATGGCATGTGGTAAAATAAAAAAAAAACACGTCTGTTATTCTGTTCTGTCTGCACAAAGTACGGTGTAAAACAAAGCAAGATGTGGAGCGATCATATGTCTGCTCCTTTACACCTGGGCTAAAAGCTACTAACATAAATAACAAGAGCACATTATTTTGGCCTTCACAATACAAAGTTTCAAGAGTCCATCCAGTGTCCACTTATTTTCCTTATTCGATTATGAAGATGAAGACGACGACAATAATAACAACAACAACAAACAAAGGACAACCCCCCGTGGAGGGAGGAGTGGATAGAAATAATGTTTGGTTGTTTATCCCAGTCAGACCTCACCACGGGATGCTGGCTTGCCCTTGACATGTAACGTGTCCGTGCTTGAGATCCCTCTTCTGGTGGGGTGTTGTGTAAACCTAGGTGAGTGTGAGGTCAATACTGGTGGTCCGTGGCAAGGAAACAGAGGGGCCCTTTAGTCTTTAGGAAGTCCAGGAAAACCAGAGAAAACCAGGTAGTTAATCATGGTCGGGTCACCCCCGTGTGCCACGGACGAAACACATCCTCTCACTCACACACACACACACACACACTCACACACACACACACACACACACACTCTCCTGACAACTCAGTGCCCATGATTGCACTCACACATAGCCAGACCCGGGTCCCCCCCCCGTGGGCCTCTAAGTGGTTCGCTCCTCTCCATCCGCCTCCTGCTTGGTTCTCCTCAGGTTGCTCTTCATCTTGACAAACTCAGGGGTGTTCTCTTGCTCCTCCTCGTTTTTCTGCTGCTCCAGCTCCAACTGGAAGAATACAAATAATATATACTCAAAGACTGATATATATTACAGTATAGGCTAATGATTTTTCTGGTCCATTTTCCAGTATGTAAAAATTGAAGTGTATTTTGAAGTGTATTTGTATTTATATTCACCTGCTCTAATTTCTGTTGTCTTTTCATTAGCTCTATCTCCAGGTCACTCCTCTTCTTGTGAGCCTCCTGCTCCTCTTTCTGGGCCTTGAGAACCTGCTCCCTTTTCCTCTTTTCCAGAACCTTCTGGAGCTCAGGTTTGTTCTGTGGAGCCAGACCCCTGTTGGGAGACAAACAGTTTGGGAGCATGTTAAAAACACAAAACATGTCAACCACACTACACTTAATTTCTTCGCAGAAGGGATGTGACATTGGTCAAAAATGTGTAAATGGAACGTACTGAATAAATATGTCAAACATTAAAAAGACAGTTATTCCAACTGAACATTACCGTTTACATACAACTCAGTCTGAGAATGCGGCTTAAAGACTGTAAAAGACTAAAGCACCCATACAAAAGTAATAGGAACACAAACACACTACTTACTCCCTATTGTATTTTATAACAAAATAATATCTCACAACACCCCATTATTAAATACAACCCAGTAGAAAATTCCAGGGAAAAGTAACATGACCAGAGCCAATCTACTCAACAACTGTATTAATTTCAATTTATCACCAGAAGGTGCTGCTAAAACAAAGAAAAACATGATATTCTATAATTACTACAATATCTTAAATTATTATTATAATCCTGAATCTTACATAACCAAGCGCACATTCATCTCAGAGACAGAGGGAGTTCATTTTCATCAACACACTACATTATCACACTGATGCAGTGAGGTGCTGTTGCTTCCCTGACACAGGGAGTCTTCCGAAAGCACTTAGCAAGGAGTGGCGGACCAGAGGTTAATGGATGTGAACAGGTCAGGTTGTATAGAAACACTCCACTGGCGGTGAGACAAGATCAAGGTCATTACGCTAAAGCTAGACAGGCTATAGAGACGTAAGCACTGCTCCCCTCTTCTCTAACGCCTTCTGCTATTGCATAACCACAGATTCCCGCCCCCAAACCCAACCGCCCCTCCTACAAGCACACACACCCTCTAGCTGGAAAGTTATCTAATAACATATACAGTACAAGATGGCCTGTATGTGCCTGCGTGCTTTTGTACTCGAGGCCGACAAATTAGCACCACTCCCTAAATTTCTATACATTTCATAATGTTCCTCATTGTGTGTGCGTGTTGTGTATGATGGGCCACATACATTATAGGTGGCGCAGAGAGAGAGAGAGAGAGAGAGAGAGAGAGAGAGAGAGAGAGAGAGAGAGAGAGAGAGAGAGAGAGAGAGA
>JAOEHI010000021.1:3591210-3593710 GCA_025447815.1 Percopsis transmontana
TCACAGTTGAGCTAACGGGTCAATATTTGTTATGGATGATTTTAATGTGTTGTAGATTCAGTTCGGATGGTCACAGCGTGAGCTGATTGAGAATACGTACCGCGCGGAGGGACGTATTGAGCAGCGGGATAGCGTAAGCACTTAAACATACATCTCAGTGCACTTTTGCCACACTGGTTCCCATCCCTGCTGCTCCTTCCTCTTCTCATTTTCCAGCCATTAGCGCTCCTGTTGCCCCACCACAGGCCAGCGGCGATGTACATTCCTGGAGGGCCCACCAGCCTGGCTGTATATGATGGTGGATGTACCAACAGAGAGACAACATATATTGCTGGTTGGAGACTCCATTGTTTACACACCATCATTCAAGTAGACAATGGGCAACGGAAGCATTGAAGGGACAAAGACATGGAGGGGGGGGTTAGAGCAGGGGTTCCCAAACTTTTCAGCCACCGACTGAGCAGGGGTTCCCAAACTTTTCAGCCACCGACTCTCAAAGTAACATTCACGACTCCGGTTATCCTTGGAGGTAGTCGAAGCAGACAAACGTTGCATGTGACTGCTGGCCTATCTATACACAAGCATAATGACAACACAAAAGAACACAACAGCCTAACAACTATAATGGCATTTTATATTAATTTAATATAGGCTAGTAGCAGAATACATCAGTCACCTGTAAGCATCCTTGAGCAAGATGCCTAACCCTTACCTGCTCCATGTAATAGCACCATGTAATTATAAGTCAATTTGAATAAAAGCGTCTGCTAAATGACCTAATTGTAATTGTAACAGTAATTGTAACCCAGTCGCAAAATGGAGAACACAAAACACACAAGGTTGATCTTTGATTAGTGATTTTAGAATCTTGATAGTGATTACGAAATAGACGGGAGGTTTTCACAGTTTCCAAATAGATAAGATGGAGGCTTCACTCTGCGGCCCAGGCGGCCCAGGCGGCCCAGAGGAAGAATGCAGAGCTGCTAGCCAACCTCTGCGCTTCCATTCCAGACCTAGAGCAGGAAAACGTTGGCCTCCTGAAGAGCTCGGAGCAAAAATACATGGACATGGAGAAGAAGTGGACCCAGGAAGTAGAGCAGTTGAAGGGTGTCGTCACTGTTATGCAGAAAGAGAAAATAAATCTTGTCAAGGAAAAGGAGAGGGTTGTTCACCTCCTCGCAGATGAGCTGAATGCTACAGAGGCACAGCGGACCCCCAAGAAAGCAGGTTGAACCAAGTTTATCATCGACTTGAACGAGAAGGCGAATCCCTCTCAGTGCTCTTTTGCCACACTGGTTCCCATCCCTGCCTCTCCTTCCTCTTCTCATTTTCCAGCCATTAGCGCTCCTGTTGCCGCACCACAGGCCAGCGGTGATGTACATCCCTGGAGGGCCCACCAACCTGGCTGTATATGATGGTGGATGTACCAACAGAGAGAGAACATATATTGCTGGTTGGAGACTCCATTACGAGATATGTGGAAACTCTCAGAGGGGTCACATACTGTTTCTCAGGAGGCGAAGCACCAGATCCCCATCACTTCATGCCCAATATAATTCAGTGTCACCTGACTGGGCATATCATCAACGTCCGTGTGGGGACGAATGATGTCCAGAAAAAAGATATTGCAGAATTTCAGCAAGACATTACAACACTCTGAGAATTGAGTGTCTGGGAAAGCGGTGTCTTTTCTTGACCAATCCCATGGTACAGGGGGCTTAAATCGTCTTGACTACTTTGATCAGTGGCTGCAGAGCTATTGTTCTGAGACCCGCCATCATTTTATCAAACACTTTGACTCATTTTGGGAAGAGAGACCTGTTCAATAGATACAAGCTACACCCCAATCGGAAAGGGGTACAGGTTCTAACAGGCAACTTCATCCATTACTTGCTTAGGTCAGGGCTGGCTGACGTTACCCTGCCACTAACCCACCCCCAACCGCCCTGGTTTAATAAAATTGATTGCATTGCCAATGAGCTTGTTGGTATTTTGTATGTAGTTTATTCCATCTACAGGTGTTCCTGCTAAAGCGTGATTATGCTTTTAACAGGGTTAAAACGGGGTTTCACAACTATCTGTTCCACTAAATCTGCTGATTGATCACAAGTTGGGAAAATACTGTAATAAAAGTTACATCACTTCATAAAACACTGCAGAGCTCCTAACTCCTCCTCACATGCAGTTGTTTCACACATAAACAGTGAGCTATAAATGTATGATTCTGAGGCTGCTATAGCACAATAATAATCAGTATTAATAACCCCCCCCATAACAACCCCACAATCCCTGTTGGAGAATGATCAACATAGATTAAAACAAACTATATCCATTTGCAATTCAATTTCAGAAATTCATGATCTATTTATTTCTGTATTTAGTTTTTCCCCAAATGTGCTCCCTTTTCTACTTTTCACCAGGTCATAAAAAGCAACTTAATGGGTTATAACATGGAGAAAGCTGTTAGGCTGTGTGGGTGCATGGGCTGTGCTGTGGTAGG
>JAOEHI010000021.1:3598710-3607456 GCA_025447815.1 Percopsis transmontana
TAATAATAAAAAAAACCTGTTTCTTCACTGGCCTCTAATAATACCTCTGACACGCCACTGAGCACCCTTGTTTCATACTAAATCATTTCTTGTAAATGCACACTCTCACTTTCTCTCTCTTACACGTCCACACACACACACACACACACACACACACACACACGCACTCATGCTGGCCTGCAGCACGTTCTGTGCGCTAATGGTCTGTCTAATTCAAACACAACAGGATTAGTGTTGAAATAAAAACACATTTACGGCCCCCGTGTTTACCATCAGTTTATTTCCGAGCCAATAGTTTGAGAACAATTTGGTGGCTAATCTTGCCTGTATTAAAATGAGCGCTTCTCTTAAGGACACATAATCACCCGCCATGTGAAACCCACAAAAAAACCTTCATATCATCTCTTCATACTCAGTAGTTTGTCATTCGCTCTATGCCTCGAACGAATTGGTCTTCAGCGCACGCCATCAGAGTCTGTATCATAATGTGTTTAATTGCCATTCATTACGTCCTCAGAATCTGACAGGCTACCTGATTGGGTGTCTTTGTTCACGCGCTAACAGAACACACACGCTGCACCGCGCAGATATGCATTTGTTCCTTTGCCATATCCCTTGTAAAGCTCTGGTGTGTTTGCAGAGGTGGGCGCGTGCTTCTCTGTGAATGCAAAGACGGGATTTCCAAGTAAATACATTGAATTAAATGACATTTAAAAAACCAACACGTGGACATGGACATTAGATGGACCACCGGCCCCCAGCATCGCCCCTCCTTCCCCCTGGCTGAAGCAGTCTATGGTATATCTCTGACTCCTTTGGTCTATTTGCCATGAAACACACACCTATTGCATCCTAACCTTCCGGGAAGGGTTGGACTCCTCCCTCTGTGGTCCCTTTCTTCCATCTTTTTTCCCAAGAGATTTTCCTGCCCGATTGGAGGATAAGGTACAGGGGGTGTCCTTTGTGTCCATGTGAAATGTGGGCCTGTGCAGTCCTTTGAGACTGTAATGCGATTAAGGGCTGTATAAATACTCTTGACTTGACTTGACAACATCAACCTTGGGCCAAACTATGCTGGTCCGCACAAATGAATCCATCACGTTATCCAAGTCTCTTCAAGCTCCAACACACATAAAAAGCAGCCGCAGCTCGCCATTATTACTAGAAAAAGGCTATGTCAAACAGCAGATTTACTTAGACACAACTATGGTTCTGTAAATTAAACTGAATATTTGTGTTTATAATTATCTGCTACAGAATGACTGCTATATGAATGCTACATGTCTAATGTAGGTTTCCTGGTTCCAGAGCCCTGCCCACTTTTCAAATGTTGTCGAGACTGATAAAAGATTGCTCATTCAGTCTAATTACCAGGCTAAAATAAATGCAGTAAATTCAGTAAATTGGATTGACACTTATAAGCAAGCTTTTAACAAGCACCGCTACACCGATTGCACTTTCCGATACTGTAACAATCTAGTTGTGATGTAACTGTTGTTTGTTATAAAGCCTTTTCTTTTACACAGCACTCTTCAGTCTGCCTCCGCATCAAGTGAACACATACTAGGCGGTGCCTAGTATGTATTCACTTGGGCGTGTAGGCGGTGAATAAGCCCTTTTAGTTGGCTTTTGAGTGGCTTTCTAACCAAGATCCTCAAAGTCCTTAAAAAATATGAATACAGTTCATTCAGTCAGGGTCACAGTAAGCTTCCTATTCATAAAGCCACATGCCCACCAAACATTTTGTATCAGCAAATCACAATTGCAAAGGAATCCAGGAAACCATGGCAACTTTCTGGCCTTGGGTGTTATTGGCAAGGTCAATGGAATGAACGCGAAAGGAGACGGAAGTCTTGGTTAAAGTAAAATAACCGAATCCAGAAAACTGTCAAACCTGGTACTGTGTTGCTGAGAGATTTAACACTGTTCATGAGCAAAGAGAAGCACTTTTATAATTCTCACAAAGCACATCTGCTATCAAAGTGGGTTGTGAGGTATTTCCTAACTACTGTGGAACTATTTAAGTATAATAATAAATATATTTAATTATAATTATTTAATCAGTTTGTTTCAACATAACTGAGTTAAGGCAACATGGAATCTTAAAGGGAACTTATATCCTTGAATCTGTTGTGTCCTTACGTCAGCATAAAGTGAGTCCTCATTGTCACGATCGCCGTGTACAGGCACGTGCACGCTCCGTGCCTCCCGTCCAGGCTACGCACCTGTGGGGGATTAGCCCCACACAGGTGCGCCTGTTTAGTTAAATTATAGACCTTATTTAAGTTCCCCCAGCAGCACTAGGTGCTGTTGGTCATTGTTTTGCTGTTGATGTACTTTGCGTTGTGTTTAAGAATTAAATTACGTTTTATACGTAAACCGTTTCCACGTCTGCCTTCAGTTTTCCCTCTGGCCTGCGCCTACTCTCGCCACCCCACAACGCCGCATTACAGTCATGCTGAATTTTGGTAAAAATATTGGTTGGTTGCAGACCAGTTATTGGCGTTTTCATCCGCCATTGACTTCCATTGTTTCTACAAAAAATACATCTAATGTGTCTATAAAGCTGATCGCCAGCTTGCTATTCTCAAGTTGTTGTAATGTTTAATTAAATATATTTACACTTTGAATTAAAAACTACATTTTAAATTAATCTCTACAACAACAAACTGATTGAGTAGAGATGGCGATCAGCTTTGTAGACACATTAGATGTACAGTATATCTGAGGGAGACTTTAGTATCAAGGTAAGAAAGTTACAGAGGTGAGGGTTCATCAAAAGTTCAGTAGCACCAAGCCTGAACAACAATCCATTTCTCTTTCTTCTTCTCCTGTGTTGTGTTAAAAAAAACATGTCTAAACTCTAGAAGAGGTCTAGACCTCATTTTGTACTTACCTCCATAAACTAGGGCATAAGTGAACCATTCAGAGACAATGTCTTTCATTGTTGAAGCTAGGTCAGTCTAATACCTACCAGTGTGCGACAGAAGCCATGCATCAGGAATAGCTCTGGCGCCGTTCTCCAAATAATAGTAGTTTAACAGCATAATTTATTTGACAAGAGGGTCACTCACCTGGTGCACAGTGCCATGTTGAAGATTTAGGAACTAGCAAATGCCTGATATGTCTTGTAAATGGGCAGTGAGTCAGAACGTATACATGAACCTATTTCCATTACCATCACATATCGCTCTTGCTGTTTTAAACCAACAATTCAAAATAAAAATAGACCTAATTTAATCAGTTTTGTTGATAGCACACAAGCCTATATCAATAGAAAACAAATAAACTACACCTAAACCTGGCCAAGAACACTGCACAAAAGTTGGCAGAGACAAATAGGTCACATGCAGTTGTGTGTAGCAAAAGGTAAAGATTTATTTTACTACTCCCTCTTCCCAAAAAGATCTCACAAAGATCCTATATTTCAACGTTCATGCTGAAACAACCATCTCTAGTATCTCAGAAATGTTCTTTCTCCAACAGCTAAGTCACCATAGTGACCAGTCTAACTGGATCTGGATTTCTGCGTTTCATGTGAGAACTGACAGGTTCATTGTGTTTTAATGTTAGTTCAATTTAACTGGTGCCCTGATTCATGTTAATGACACGTTTTTATACTGTATGCATTTCATTTCAATGAATAACATGTATCAAATCCGACATTGAGACAGCCTATGAGGCCATTTTAATTAGTTTGAGTGTATTCAGTCATAGTGTTGGTGTGTGTGTGTCTCTTCCTCTTCCCCATTGATCTCTTGTCTCGCCTTTGTTGTCTTGTATTGCCCTGACCCAAAACAAAGGAGAGGTGTAATGAAAACCCACACAGCACAGAAAATGAATGCTTTCGTACGTATACTGTATATAAAGATTAAACTCTTAGAAAACCATGACCATTTTTTCATTATTTCATTATTTTGTCATTCTGATTCTGATTTTGGATTTATCTTTTTGAGTTGAAACTCACGGAAGAGACATAAAATGTGACTAGCTCTCTGGAGTTTTTAGAATTTAGAATTTATTATTTGAAATGTAAAATGAGCACTTTCCATCTTTTAAAATTAAAGTGAAAGCACAGGAGCATTCCAGTCTACAACACACCATGTATGTGTGCATAGCAGTGTTGTAAGAGTCCAGTCAGATGCAGGCTGACTAATCAAGCGCTGAAAGAGGGATGAGCTTTGAGTTTCCCACTTCTCACAGGACCATGGATCATTTCGTACAAAACCTTTATGAGAACAAGAAAGGCAGCTGTCAGTGTGAAATGTGTGGCTGAAAAGGAAAAAGCCCAGCATCCACCTGACCAACACCTCTTACTGCTGGAGACTTCATTAACAGATAGAGATCTGGAGGGCTCAAGGACTTATTCTTAACAAACCCTTAACCCCTACCCTACCTGGACAAATCCTTAGCGTTGCTCATATCAGCTACTTTCTGGTTGTCTCTCTGCAGAGCCGATCACTCTGGAATGGGACTATGTCTTTTTTTTAACATTCCTGTATGTCATTTTCCCCATACCCAATGTATGTTAGGATAGGCTATTGACACAAAGCGTCGTAAGACCATCCTGATATTGTCCACAATTTGTTCCACTTTACAAATCAGTCCGGAACCTCTTCATTCACAGTCGTTTCTTATAGAAGTGCCAATAGTTCAATCAAATCATTAGCAAACCAACTTCAACTAATCAGAACGAGAAATGTTTGATGGTGATTTTCCAACACAGATGCCAGCAGACAATTAGAGAGCAGAACAAGAAAAAGACCCACGTGTGTAGTGTCTGACTAGACACTACACATCTGGATGCTGATTGTCTGGGGTTTCGCTGTTCAGGTCTCAAATGGTGTTGAGTTCCCAGACTAATGTGACAAGTGGAGCCAATGGTAGAGGCAGATCTGGCAAAATCATTAGGGTTTATCAGGCTAATTGATACACTGCTTACTTCGAAAAGACGCATCCTGTTATTGGCTGTAGCTATTGCTGTTGCCCATCGGCTGAAAATCAATATAAATAAACAGACGGGCATTAGTGAACATGACTGAAAAGCCTGTGCAAATCTGTTGCAGTATGTGGGCCAAAAAGATAACAGGATAAAGAAAGAAAAGAGCATACGAGAGTGGCAGCCTCGTAATAGTTTATCTGCACCATATAGAGCGGATTTCAGACAATTTCAATGTCAATGTCAATTAGCTTGAAATTAAGGTGAGGAATAGCAGAAGGGGGGTGACAGAAGTTATTACAAGAAATCTTCACAGCTAATTTGCAACAATGAAACAGAGTCAATAGAGAGTGTTGCCATCATTTAGGACACACCAATTAGCATTTCCACCACTGTAGAAGAATCATGGAAATCCCCCAAAGAACGTTTGTGTATAATTTAGAAAGAAAATATGGCTTGACGTTTTAGTGTAAAAGTTAATCAGAGGGTTTTGATTAGCCACAATAAGCATATTGGTGGAATGGTCAGAAGGTTGTGAACTGCACAGTGGCAGAGTGCTGCTGTGCAGCGACTGCACAGCAGTGTGGGCAATGTAGTTTACAGCCAGCTGTTAGCTTCTCATCAGCAATATGCTTATTGTGACTCATCTAAAGCTTCAAAATGTATCATCTGAACACAAATTAACTTTTGTACCAAAACGTCAAGCTGTAGGCTATGCGTCTTACACATAGCTTATTTTTTTGATTGATGAATGATTCTCCAATGTGGAATTTAAGCTAAGCACTAATGAAGGGAAAATGCTGAGGTGTGTGCTCCATGTGTAACGAAGGCCAGTGGTACAGTGAGGTGCTGAGCTGTGCAGTGGTACAGTGAGGTGCTGAGCTCTCCAACACCTTAAGAGACAAGCTAGTGACAGACTCTAGTGACCATCCCTTGCGAGCTAGTGACCATCCCTTGCTAGTACGTTAAGCTAGACTTAACTGGTTACACAAGTTAGACATATGCTTTCTATGTCAAAGCACATACTGGTGCTATAAGAAAGCTAGCCACCATGAGGACACAGTCCTTGGGATGTTTTTAAGCAAGGACTAGTTTCTGGGCTCTTACGTTCATCACACATCAAAGTAACTGAATGCAAAATGTATGACGATTGTGGATTCAACCACTTTCTGATGTTAACATTAAAAGTGGAGGAGGAAGAAAAAAGAATATAAAGGAGGGAATTGTTCCCGTACTGTATGTGGTTGATTATTAGCACAATTAAAGGCTTGAAACAAAACGAATGGCCTCTGAAGATGCTGCTTGCTGTTCCAGGGCAAAGCTTTGCTGAAGAAATAACAATAGCTCTTTTCTAGCCCACACACACTAGAACATCATGTTTTGTCAGGCAAAGACCACCCATCACAATTGTGGAGGCGAATTAATATTTTATATTTGTGTTGGCTTGGAGAAAGCTTAGCAATATTTGACCCTGTCATCAGGAGCTCCATCTGCTCCTCATGCCCCACCTGTACACAAACACTTTGGCAGTTGTTTTAGCATCATCCCTGCCCTTCCTTTAGTCCAGACTTCAGAGAAGACAGAAGAAACCACATGTCGTGTTATAGGATATGGTATTATTGGCCCTGGCCTGCTGCTTGTTATAGGCTACATTACGTTTCTGTGCAGTGATGTGACCCAGTAGGTTTCTATACAGTACAGTAGCTATATACGAGCCTGAAGTGATTGAGGCTTCTGTTTGTACAATAATATTAGTTCCCTGCTCATTATGACATGTTTCTGCATATCGAAGTTGAATTTTGTGTGTGTTTCTGCATGTGCACCTGTCTCTGTGTGTGTTGTTAACACTGTTGTGATGTTACATGAAGTCCAGTCATTGCCTGGCTTAAAATTCAGTTTTAGTGTTCCTGTCAACTCTCCATACTGGCCAGTGAACTGTAATTATTACAGGGGTCATGCTGTAATTTCCTCTGTCCCAAAAATAGCCATAGAAGCATCACTTTTGAATGGTAAAACAACCTTATAAGTGACCTGTGTCCCACAGCCTTTGAATGGCATTTGTTAGTCTGTCTGCAGCATGAGAAGAATTAGTGACTGGTTGTCAGTATAAGGTCATAGTGAAGGCTTGCCTGTCACCACAGAGACCAGGCAGACGTATTTATGGTAACTGGCCTTTTCAGTGCCTGACGTCGGGAGTCATCATTCAGAACCACACAGACATATGCAATATTTCCCCTTAACGACAAAAATCACAGCCCTCGTCCTGCTCTAGCTGAAACATTTAAATTGCATGGGCATGACTAGCTTTGCTGATGTAACCCTTCCACATACCCACTCCTTGGTTCATCAGAATAGCTTGTGTCAGTCAGATGATGACAGTTGATCTCTCTAAAAATCACATAGTGGCGTCAATGGGTTTTGCAAATTCTTTTCTCAATGGGTGACTAATAGTGTAGGCACTATAGTCATGTTATTGTGTAAGGGAAGGAAGCCTAAATAGAACTGTGGGATGTGTGTGCTGTTAGCCCTTCAAAGTCACTGTGCGATCGATGTTTAGAAGTGAGCTGAGGCATCAAAGGCCAGCAGTCTATCTGTCCTGCATAGAGCCCCATTGTGGGATATAATGCAGCATTGTACAACACTCACTTAAAGAGCCATTCATCCAGACATTAAGTAAATGCATATAGGACCATCAAATGCTGGCTGGGGGTGGTGGGTACATTACTGTTCCCTGCCTTTTCGGATGAAAAGCTGCTAGTGAAAATAGGTTGTATTAGAGGAAAGAAATGTCAGATCCGTCCATCTCTGATTAGAGAAATACAAACCAAAGGTTTTTATTTTCGTATAGCCTCCTTAGTCTCCCCATAAAAATAGTGTTGCTCAAAATAAACTAAGAAAAAATTAAAAAAAGAAAATGTTTTAATGTAACCCATGTAAAAGCCCCAACATCAGACATTCATGTTGTTTCATTTCAATATTGTCTCACTGTGTCTTTTTTCCTCCAAAAGCATATCAGTCAGCAAAGCCCTGCATCACTGCACCACGTCTGTTCCATTGAAAAATTTGCATTGGAATGAGCCCTTGCAGAGACAAGTCAGGCCACTGCTGTAATGCATTACTAAATTAGTCCTAAACACTACACAAGCCATTAAGAAGCATGTCAAAGCCTGAGGGAAACAAAATAATACAGAATGCAACCAATAACTGAACAAGTAATTAAAGTGAAACTGATATTAGCTTGCACTTCATCTCTGCTAGCTCAACCAGTTGGGAATAATGTGCACACTTAATAAACAGGTTAAGATACGCTACAACTAAGAATCACTGTCATTGTCAAATAAATGCAACTTAGCTCCAGGAAACAAAGGGTTAAACCTTAGCTGCAGAAATTCACTGCAGTCCAAAAGCATTTGGCTGATAGCTGCTGAACAGCACATTAATGTGCTATTCCACTGCCATCCCCAGACATCTATCTAGAATTTGCCTGTGTATTTCGTGTGTTCCTTTGTCCTAAAATACACTTTATTGCATATAATATTTGGCACAGTATGAATTAGAGCGTAATCCTGGGACTGTTTAGAAACTGACGTCTGTATATATAAAGTTTTTTTTTACTGCATTGTAAATAGCATGGTCAGAACACAAACAAATGGCTCTTTACAACGCTTCTTTATCAATCACAAAAGCAATTAAATGTCTTTCATTTTTTTAAATAGAATTCACCAGTTCTTAGAAAATAGTTTCATTTGACTTTTTTCCCTAATATATTCGGCGTCTCTCACCGCTGTCTGACTGTAGATTCATTTA
>JAOEHI010000021.1:3611657-3635263 GCA_025447815.1 Percopsis transmontana
GAGAGAGAGAGAGAGAGAGAGAGAGAGAGAGAGAGAGAGAGAGAGAGAGAGAGAGAGAGAGAGAGAGAGAGAAATAAGGAGGTGAGGAGAAAACAGGGGAATGAGGATGGATAGGGAAATGTTCAGCGGATGATTTGTAACATGACTACCTTCTATTAATCTCCCCTAATGCACCTCTCTGCTGCAGGGAGGGCGGGGCTGGGAGTGGGGGAGGGTCAGCTAGAGAGAAGAAAATGAGAGAAAAGTCAAGACGCTGCATGATTTTACAGACAAATTCACTGCCAGCCTCGATCACTGCCACTTCAATGGCCAAGTCAGGCTTTTTAGTTTTACTGCTGTAACATCCCTATACCTCCCAACGGACCAATATTTTCCTAGTTCATGTAATTATTATTTTTTACCTTGATGTCTTGCTTGTTTTGTTCCAAACACTATTTAAATGGGATGTAGGTGGATCAAAACCATGTCAAGGGGTTAGCATGCAGTAAATGTTTACCATATACCGTACACATACAGGACAGGGGTTAGCATATAGTACATGTTTACAGATTGCAATAAATATACGGTACAGGATACTGTATGAAGTAAGCATACAGTGGTTGGCATATGTGTACAGTAAACACACTGCAGTGGTTGAGGTAATCAAATATAGCCCTCTTGTTAGGCTCTCTTTATAGCTTCTGGCCTGGAGCAGATAATCTACATTAGATGTGTCTTAATGTAATTGATCCTTTGCTGATGAATCTCAGAGCTGGCATCAAGCCAATGGGATCCCATATTTGTTACATACAGTATTATGTTAAATGTTAAAGCAAAGTGGGTTTAACCTCTGTGAAGACAAGAAAGCAATACATCACATAGACATGCCAAGTACCTGAGATGAATGCAGCTATGTGCTGCAGCTGTTCCACTCCGCGGGAACGCTGATGCTGGAACGGAGACTCTGCCTACGTCAAATCACTGATCCCAACAGCAGTTCCCTGAGGACCCTGCTTCCAGACCAGATGCACATTGCCGATTAAGACACGGACCCTGCTATTGACGTGGCTATAAAATACGGCATTCTTCAATTGATCCGGGACCTGACCCGAACGATACATCTACAAATATGAAAACATGTATTATGTGTGTGATGTACTGTATGTACCTTTTTTCTGCAGACAAGACCACACAGACACACACACACACACACACACAAACACACCAATACACACACACAGGTTGCAGCATCATGTTTGAGGGGTACAGTATTGGTGTGTGATGTATAGATGGAGGTATACAGGTTTTAATCTTTGATCTTGGGATTCTGTAATCAGCTGATTGACCTCTACTGTCAAGGCCTAAGTAGACAATGCTAATTAATTAGGATGAGATGGGTCGGGAGGGAGAGAGGTGTATGTGTGTGAGAGAGAGAGTGCACGGGTTTATAAACGTTGTAAAGGTTGTGTGTTGCAAGTATACTTTTAGACGGTGAAGGATTTGACTCGGTTTGAAAGATTTAAGATAGAAAGCGATTAAAGTAGGTCTTTTAGCAGACACTTGTAGCTAAAGAAAATTACTTTGAGACAAAGTACAAAGGAGCAGGTAGACAACGCTACTAGAAAAGGCTTACTGCCTAGGACCCAATAGCACTAATATGTATGTGGTGGTGTGAGGATAACAGCCACTGAGGGATTTGAGAACTGAGAACATCTGCTGTGTTGCAGATGTGAAGCTTTACCATGAGGCGAATCTTTACCATGTTATGGCAAAGATTAATTGGGAGTTGAAAGATTATTGTTTAAATGTCTGTGAACTCTGCCATCACTCACTTAGTAAAAGTGCCTTTCAATGCATTCAAGAATGAAATTAAAATAAATGCAATGCTTTCATAAGGTCATCAAATTCTATTCAATTTGCTTCAATTACATTTTAGTTGAAACAGTGAGATATAGGGGTGAAAAGACACCAGCCATTTCATGGCCAGAAGGGGCAGCGCAGAGCAATGACGGGTCACCTTCACCTGCGTGTCACGCCATAAACAACGCAGTTTTCAACCTTAAGGGTAATTCCAAAACACATAAATCAGGGATTTTTATGGTCATTCTAATAATTTTACTCAGGAATTATGCATGTTAACACTAGCATTTACACACCACGTTCAAAATACATCCCACAAGCAGGTAAACATCTGACCAAGTAGCTTGTGCAACACTCACACTGCCACCAAATTTCCACTGCAAATAATTTCACGCTGCGAAACAGAGATGGGCCCATGAGACAAATCACTAGAGGAAATTCAGCTTCCTCCCGGGTTTAGAAACGATGACATGAGGCCGTCTTGCCCGGCAGTGACAGTCGTGCAGCTTATGGAGAGCACAGAGGCATGTGTGGTGGCCTAAGATAGGCTGTAGTGACAGGCCACCGCCGAACCTCGGGGGGGGGAAACCCATCACTCACTACCGCCCTGTAGGGCTGGATCACTTTCTTCTGTCTCTGTCCATCCACCCCCCCTCTCTCTCTCTCTCTCTCTCTCTCTTCCCCTCTTCCTCTCTGTCTTTTTCATTTGCTGCCTTCGGTGGATGAGGGGGAGGCAGAGCGCAGGAAGAGAGAGAGAGAGATAGACTGTCAGCTGGTGTCCAGGGACACTGTTCAGCGGCATGAGGAAGAAGTCAGGATACATGTGACAGAATGAAAGTCGCGAAGGAAAGGAAAGCACAATTGCCCTACACATCCGGACAGGTATATGGCATTATAAGAAAGAGTGAAGGACGAGGTATTGTAATACTGGGAGGAGTTTGGAGAGAAAGGGGGTCATATAGGAGGAGGAGAGAGATTGCTGGTGATTAGTATGCTAGCTGTGCCACATTTCTTGGTGTCCTCACAAAAGCTACTCACCAACACCCATCCACATGCCGCACGATGCAATCACGTCCTGCAGGAACAAATAACGGATGTATACGGTGTGTGCACTGACATACTAATGGGAAGAATTAGCCAGAGAGTTAAACAAGACATGACGATCTGGCGAAAGTTGATGTTATCGCTTTAGCATTTCTGCGTGACGTATGCATTGAGTGACCTAGTTAGAGGCCAGCATCGAAGAAAACAGGAACAACGTTATTGGGGGAGGGAGATATAGAGAACAGAGGAGAAGAAGGGAGCTCGGGCTCAGAAAAACTAAATAAAAAAAAGTAAATAAAGAGCCAGAAGAAGATGGAATGTGTCCTTGTGTCCCAGCGACAGTGTGTGACTGAGTCTCCCAGTGCGATGTCGGCATTCTCCTCTCTGGCCTCCCTGACAGTGACTCTGAAAGACAGGCCAACTCACGAGAATAAGTTATGCTGTTCTATGGTCAGCCTCTCTTCAAAATGAACCTTGAATAAATCCTAAGTTGTTTTTTCTTAAAGGTGCACTCCCTCATTTTTGTGTCTGGAATTTACCTTGTGGTTGAAACCATCATTAAGATAAGATAAGCTAACACGTATAATACTAGTAGGCTAATAGGTTACTGTATATCAGGATGTACAAATTAGTATAGAAAACATTGTTATGTTTTGAAACTCAGACAGGCGGTAAAGTGCATTAGCTAGCACTCCTTTCTTCTCCTTCTCCTACAGATTTTCAGCTCACAACCTTCTCTACCCCTCACCCTACAACCACCCACATTTTTGTGGTCATTTGCATTTCAAAATATTAACAGTGAGCTCACATGTGAACCACAAGATCATGTGTTTCCCTTTTTCCGTGAAAATGACAACTCTACTTCAATCTACTTCAAGTAGCTAAACGTTTTTGAGGGACAAACGGGGTCCCAAAACATAGATGAGTCATACAAATGAAGTACAATCAAGCTCAGTTCCTGCAGCACCGTGACTGCTTAGCCTACTCTCTCTCTATCTCTCACTCTCTCTCTTCTAGCTTCAGAGATAAACACTGTGGCTCCTTTGTTTACAGCCAAACAGAATCCTAATGCATGCAAATGGTGAGCTGTGTGGGTATTATATACAGGTTCACCTGGGGAAGGGAAAAAAACACACTTTTTTTCCACCAGAACAAACCCTAATGCGCAAACACGCACGTGAACACACTCCCAACCGTATACACAATATGAAGCGGCAGGCAGATTCATAGCAAGGAATAGTATGGTAATGAGCCAGAGCTTTGTAATGCTATAAATATTGCTGCGGGTCTCCTGACACGTCAGGTAAGTGCTCTCATCGCACCCTTTCTCCCCCCGGCCCCCTGCTGTGCTGAGAGGAGCGGGATTGTCTCATGGTAAATATTCTAACCCAAAGACGGTCTTCCCGAAATAGCGTTATACGCTGTATTGCTTTTACAGGCCTCAGGCTTCTAGCTCATACTCATTCAAGAATATATTGACTTTCAGCTGGCTGCATGATACTAGCTTGTTTTCAGTTTTGTTGCAGTCCAGGATGGGTGGAGGAGAGTGTAGACTACTCAAATTCCACTGGTATGTTTCAATACTTTAAAAGTTTGTTTTTTGAATCAATGATTGTAGAAGATGTCTTCATTGATCACACTTTTGATTATGGGGTAGAAATTATGGCAAAGTCATTCAGTCGATTGTGAGGGGTTAGTGTACAGTAAAGTTTAATGTGAAAACAGTGAAATACACTGTAACAGATTATTTATAAGCACTACAAAGAGTCATTGTGAAACACTTGCCTTACCTTGTTTAGCCTTTCTTGGACTAACTCATTGTTACAATGACTAAACTTAGAGAATTGCACTGTTTTGTTTTGATGACTTAAGCAATGTACTTAGTGGTCGAATGCACAATCTTGTGGTGAAAGATGTTTACAAACCAAATGAAAGCAAATGCGGTTGTTTTGAATCCAAGTTTGAATGAGTTACAAGTATGATCAGTTTGGAGTTTTGTACTAAGAGTTTTGAAACACTGCACCATACTATTGATAATAGTTCCAAAGCAATAAAAAAAAAACTGTAAACCCCATGTGTGTGTGTGTGCATCTGAATGTGTATATTTTCATCAGTGCCTTAAGAACAGCTTAACGCACTACACAGAGATGCACTTTAAATTTAAATGCACTTTAAATTCCATCTTGGCAAAGTGGTTTTGTGGTAATATTGAGATATCTATTATTATGTCTTCAATATAGATGATGAAATCTATCTAGAAATGGGCTTCTCACTATTGGCTCATGTTTCACCAGTCTCCAGTTTTATTGTATATATTTGTTATCAGGCTGGCATGCACACACACACACACACACACACACACACATTTACATACACCCAAGCAGCATGCATATCTGAAAGAGCAGTATCGTATTTACCACTAGGTCTCTCTATGTGTGTCTGTGTGTGTGTGTACATTTGTGCAGCATACATCTCAGTTGTTAATGTACACAGGTGAACAGACATTGTCAATTACTTATTATTAAGTGTGTGTATGAGTGTGCATGCATTTGAGAGCACACAATTTGGATTACGTGTATGTTAACAAGCACACTGCCCCAGCTGGTGAGCCAATAGTCCCTTGGCGTGCATTTCCTCTCCGGGAGCCACTCGCAAATATGTCTCTCCTCGTGTACTGTGACACCCTCATCATTAGTCACATTTATTTAATGTGACACTGAAACCTCCGTATATCCTACTGCGGTGGCCCTCAGACCCCGGGGCAATGAGTCATTCTGCTAATGACGAGGGAAACACACAGCCACGATGCTAATGTGTCTAACCGATACACCTTGAATACAAACTAAGCTAGAAAGCTAGCAAAGCTCTACTATCTCTATTATTAGACTAATGGAAGAATATTATGGACATATAAACATCATACTTGCTAAAAACCTCTGGTCTGTTACTAAATATGAGAGCCAATAAGATGATAAACAATACTATAGCAACCGATAAGACCAAGCCCACTGAAAGCTTCTAGAGTTGTTTGAAATACACTGAAGCTCTCAGTTTTGAGTGAAACCATTTTATTTTAACCAATAGATCCAGTTCCTTAATTCGTTTCAGATACTCTATATGTATCATCCCTCTGCAGATTATCACATGATTTTGGCTCATTTGCCTAACCTTGCCTTTTCAGTGTGACATCAAAATGGCAATATGCCTCATCTGGGCAGTGTGAGAACCCACAAATGATATTCTGAGGGGCAGGGGGGTAGAGGGGTAGAGGGGCAGAGGAGCAGGGGGGGCAGAGGGGCAGAGGGGCAGAGGGGCAAAATGGCAGAGGGGCAGGATGGTCTAGTGCTGTGGGTGTTCAACTCCCAGCCGGAAAGCCTACCTGTAAGCATGCTTCAGCAAGATGCCTGACCCCTATCTGCTCCTTGTAATACTTGGAATTGTACTCATTGTCGCTTTGGATAAAAATGTCTGCTAAATTACCCAAATGTAATAGTAAAAAGTTATAAAAGGACAAATGCAGTTGAAGCCTTTCTTTCTTTCGTTCATATGTATGTACAGTACATAAGTGTGTGTGGGTTTGTTCTGCTCAACTGTCTAAAGTCATTGTCAATTCTTTGTATGCATGTACAGTATATGTAGATGGGATTTTATGGTAAATTCGCTAAAACAAACACGCTTTTAGCTACGAGCAGAAGAAGGGTACTGTTATCTAATTATTAGATGGTGTTACTCATTCACATCTCTTTGTCAAATCTCCCATCTAATACGAACTGGCATCCTTTATTTCTCGACCCAACTGCTTTTCCATGAACCTGCTTCCTTTTTAATCTTACACAAATTAGGAGGAATTGAGAAATTATTTTCAAATTATGGCGATTCACCTTGGGATCAGTGCACGGTGCACTGGTGTGTGTCATTGTAACATTATCCACCACCCCCTTCCATTCAGAGGGCCCGTCTCAGGAGAGACAGGCGGTAAACGGTGCATGAAGGGAAGGCAGAGGGCCGGACCAGCAGGAGATAGCATGACCGTCTGACAGGATGTGCTTAGTTACACACTCCGTGTTTCAACCAGAGCCCACACAGCCCACCAAGGCCTCACGGGCGAGATGTAGGAGTGGTGTGTGTGTGTGTGTGTGTGTGTGTGTGTGTGATTCCAGAGAAATGTGGTACCCTTCTTTTGCCTGGAGGGACGCTGGGATGCATCCAAGATGCCAACAACAGTGACAGCATCATCAACAAGATGTAGCTGGAGCAGCACCAACGCACGCAGACACACACACACATACACACACACACACACACACACACACACACACACACACTAGCTTCTGAGCCACTTGAGGGAAACACTCCAAATGTGTTTAGGAAACATGGTCTGTCCCTAGAGGGAAAAACACTCACACACACACACACACACACACACACACTTTTTCCGCCCCATACCAGCGTATGAAGTTTTCTTTCAAAAGAGTAGAAGGGACAAAGTCAACAATTACATATGTTGCACAGTGGTTGGCAGTATTCCCTGTCTGCTGTCATGTCTGCATTGGCCATTAAGACAATTAGTGGCAAATAAAACTAATTTGGGGGCAGAAGGGGCCTACCGGTGAAGGTCAAACAACGGCATAAGTGAAGTGATTTCGCCCGTATATCTCCTCCTTATTGGCATTCTACATTAGCACACCTGTTTATCCGATGAAGCCATCTCTCCCTCTCGAGTAAGACTTTAAAAGCCTGGCAGCTTGCCCGGTTTACATTTATGGGCCTTCTCTCGCCCTCATCTCTCTTTCTGTCTCTCGTCTCTTTTTCATTTCCCATGTGAGTGATTCAGTTGAGGAGACAGCAGACATTTCTCCACTATTAGAGGCACCTGAATAACAACTCACTCCGAATTAGGCCCTAATAAGCAGATGGAAGGTTCAAAGAGAGGGGGGGGCGATGCCTGTGATGACAATCTAGTTAAATAATATGAAATGTTTAGATATATCTAAATTAAATCGGCTGGTGTTTCTAATCATTTTTACAGAGCGCCACTTTCTTACACAAGATAGGTGTACTGGCATTTAATGTGTTTAGCATCACCTGCTCTATTTCCTGAATGGAGGCAACATAATTGTCAGACAATGTTTAAATATATGCAAGAAGATGTATGCCAGTGTGGGGGTGGCTTTATGAATGTGTAATGGTTCCAAATAGTTCTCATGGGAATAATGTCACCGACAATCCCCCTGAAGGGTAAAACAGACACAGACAGGAATCATTAGATGACTGGATAATTTGTTAAATAAATGAATGAATGAATGAATAAACGAATGAATGTGAAGAGCCGGGTCAGGTGAAATCTAAAAGACAGACTCGGGGTCGGGAGAAGAGTAAGACAAGAGAGAGAGACCTTAAAGAGAACTTAAAAAAATGAGAACCAGAGATGAGGACAGAAACATATGCTGATGACGAGGACTTCCCAAGAAGAGTTTTAATATTTCATGTGTCCTAGATTTAAACCCCCCTCAACACACACACACACGCACACACACACACACCCCTCGGGACAGAAGGAGGTGTTCGGAGCCAGGGATGGAGTGGTGCAGAGAAATAGAGATTTTAAAAATGGGAACATGAACGTGCAATTGGTGTGAGTTAGCCCCATGTAGCCTCAAAGGATGAAAGTTATACAGCAGCCATTTGGTGTGTAACACCGGGGGGACTTGTAAGCGTAACACAGGGCTCAAACTCAAACAAAGCCAGGGGGGGCTTTTTTACACGGAGGACAGCAATACTTTACAGTGTTTTAGAATAGACTGGAAAGAAAAGGAAATACGTTTGCAAATGTATCTCTAGGGAAATAGTTCAAAAATGCCCCACAATGTAGTTAATACTGTTAAGTATCTATTTGTGTATACTCTTCCACATCAATTCTTTATGCAACTGCAAAAATAACTCCTGCAAATGACATCGGGTATATACCGGGTGTTAGTTTCACATATTTCTGAAAAAATCTTACCATTCAAACACAAAAACAATCTCTACTTAAACATGACCTTTTCAAATATGTAATGCTTGATTTGCAAAGAGATAGATACACATAAATGTAATTAAAGAATGCACAGTCATGGATGCATTTTCTTGGTTTAGATGTTTAGTTTTGCCTGTATTCCATGTATCCTTTAAGTTAAATATTCTTCAACAATCCAACAATCAAAGTGCAAATTGAACCTGAAGTGTTCCTCTTAGAATCAGCTTTCAGCTCACGCAGAGAGAATAGATCAGCATCTTCTTACCAGAGCATTACTTAATGGTAATAAATGAATAGATATGAATGACTGCCATCAAAGCAAGAGATAGAGTAAGCTGAGTAATTAATTAGGTAATGAGAAAATTAGGTAATGCAATGAAGAGTGGAATGCAAATGGTAGGTGATATGTACTGACACATATCTTTATTCACATAACACAACCGCAAAGTGTTTCATGGGTGTCACTCAGAAGAAAGGAGAAGAGAAATTCATGATGTCATGGTGTAACATAACTTTAACAATTTACTGTACCAGCCTTGACTATGGCTGTAATGCAATATGTTTAAGGCTGGAATCCACCAAGGCGTAAGACAGCCAACATAATCTATCTCAGCTGGACAGAGGGCGACAGAAACTTTCTGTTTCTAGCAGCAGCATGAGCAAATATCCTTTTGGAGGCAGTTTGTGGGGATTTTTAGGGCCATGCCATGGTTGGGAGAACTGAACGATTCGCTTGAGTAACTCTGACTGAATGCTGTTTCAAGTCTGAATGTCGAGAAATAATGTAAATGTGAAGAGAACGGAGCATCTCAGTTGCGATTGACTCGTGACTTTCTTGGAACCGGAAATGTCACTGAGCGACTTGGTAAACAAGTCTTTTGAACAAATCCTTTCATTGAGCGTACAAAAATTTGAATCTATAAAATGACTTGAATCTGCCATCTCTAGGCGACAGTAAGCAAAAAAGCAACTGTGAAAAACCAAAGTTCTACTTAATTCAAATTTTCAGTGACACAATGTAGCGACTAGACAATCAGAGAGTAGAGGTGTTCATCTGACACTCCTGACTCCTCTTGGCTGGCAACAAATTGTTTTTTTTCGTTTCAGTTTTAAAAATATACATACGGTAGTGGTCTTTTTCAACCGAAATAATCTTGCCAACATTTTATAATCTCCGTGGGGTCATAGTATATCACATACGGAGCACTTCTCTCATGGTCTAAACTATTGGGTTTCATTGATTGGCTTGTTACAGGCTTTGGGCATTTGCCAATAGTCCTGATTCAACATTTTGGTTTAATCACCTCCATGTTTGGTAAATACCAGACTTAGGAGTGACCTTGAATTCATTATGCAAGACATACTGTAGAGAGAAGACATTGAGAGACTTTTCTCTGAAAACAGCACTTCCACACTAAACAAAATGGCTGTGGTAGTTTAAAGCAATGTTATCTCTGTGCTCAACTGTGTTTTTACTGAAAAGAGCCACCAGTGCCACCTATATTTATCTCTGCCACATTGTGAAACAGCTAATTAGCATGAGAAGTAATGATTCTGCAGTGGTGGTGCGTGCGTGCGTGTGTGTGTGTGTGCGCGTGTGTCTGTCTCCCTTTCTACGTACATTTTTATGCATTTGCTTTGTGTCTGTCTCTATCTGTATGCATATGTGTGTGTGTGCATGTGTGTGTGTGTGTGTGTGTGTACTGTGTGCCGCATGATCTTCTGCTTTGCTAACAGTGTCAGTTCAGTAGAGCCTGTGACCCTGCTAATACGCTCAACCCATGATAACTGCACTCAGTATTAATTACCCGTTACAGTGAGGGATGAGGCCTTACAGCTCAATTTTCACTAAAGTAATCTTTACCCATGCACTATTGCTGTTTGTTTGTTTGTGTGTGTGTGTGTGCCCTGTATGTATCCATGTGTGTGTGTTTGTCTGCATGCATGTACAATGATAATTAGCATGTTTAAAGAACTTTTAGGTTGTGCGGAGTTGTCAAGACCTCTTTTTGTTTACGTGCTGTATTTGTGTGCATTTGCTTGTGTCCTTTGCGTGTCTCTCTATGTGCACGCAATTGCGTTTCTATGCGTTTGCAGGAATAGCACACGTCCAAGTGCATTGTGGGTAATAACTGCCATAAATAATCATTTAGAGGTGATGAGAAGCCAAGTCCCTTTCTTCAGGCTGTCAGTCAGTATTAACTTTAAGACATGCACTCAACTTTGCAGGCTTGTTTATTTCAGAGATGACTTTGTGCTGCCAGCCTCAATGAACGTAAATACGCGCACACACATACACGCACACACCTCCATGTCACCATTATTTCATTATTGACACCTTTATTTAATTATTCATACAGCATAATCTAAGGGCTAAATGACAAAATGGACAGCACAAGAAAGATATTTAAAATTAAAATTAAGTACCAACTGCCACTTTATTATGCTCCACCTGGAGCACAGACTGTTGTATCTACAGTATGCTGTCACCCCAACATATGTTAGCATAAAGACTGAGATACTATTTAGATATTCGTCTATTTTCATGTGACCTCAGCTTGCCGACAAGTTAAGGCTCCATGTACTGTATTAAGCAAACTGGAAATATCCCTTGCTGGAATTTCTCTTTCCAAAGCTGGACAATTACAATATTTATGAGAAGAGCCCTGCGGTAGAAAAACACTGTTTTATTCTCAAGCCATTTCTTTTCTCTCCTTTTTTTAATGAAACACTGCCAAGAAAATCACTCATGCATTTGTCAGTATAATTGTACAACACAATACTATGAATGGATATGAGTCTGCCGTTTCAAACTGCTGACAGGCACAGAATAAAACACCTAACACTGAACATTGGATTACGATAGGAAACAAGAGAAAGAGGGAGAGAAAGAGTGCGTGTATGTGTGCGTCCCTTTAAGACTTTGAAATAAATAACAATTTTAATTGAGTGGGGGATAAACCGTTTATTACGCTGACCTTTTACATGAGGCATAAAAACACTTAGGAAGGGAAACAATTGTCCCAGGGGCTTATATAAGTCCCTGTTTTGTTAAAAGAAACTAAACACAAACCTCCAAAGGCTGATTATAATCAATTTCATATCATCGAGACTATTGCAGTTATTACATGACCAATGGGAGTGAATTGTATGGCAACAACAGTAATCATTCTTTTCTCAGGTGTCCATGACCTGAATCTCAATAGCTGATTTCTGAGTCATGAAGCTGCTAAAATCAACTGCCAGAAAGGAGAAGAGTACTATAGGATTTACTAGATTTACTCCACTTGCCTCCTTGCATTTGCCTATTTTCCCTTTTGTCATTTTTTAATAGTAAGTGGTAAACCCATCAGCCCGGATGCAGCCTATCTCTGTGGTTCTCCTAATAGGGTCGGAAACCCCTGAGGGGTCACAAGAGGATATCAAGGTTTTGAAATGATCATTTATATATCTCTTTATTGTTATTATTATTGAAATGATTTTGTTATCAGTTGTATTACGCTTTTATTGCAGTTCTGTGGGTTGTGTTTATTGGTGGTTCCTTGGGGGCCTGGGTCAGCTAGGGACTGCCAGAAGTTTTAGGTACCGCCCATGCAGTGGCTGGGCATTACACCTGAAATGGCCCCCACCCTACAGGCACATCATGGCTTCTCCCTGCCACAATTTTCCATTCTAACATTTTGATTACGTCCTGCGCTCCGGGGGGGGGTCTATACACTGGGTGAATGTTTCACGTTTCATGGGTAAATGAGCAGGCTTTTGTGTGATTTGCTCGTTAGGTAAATCAATTGGTGCTGTAGTTGTTTTGCTCTGCAGGACAGAGAGAAATGTCCCTCTCACCAGCCCAGGAGATCATTGCTCTTGAGTTATATTTGCATGAGGAAACAAGACGGTTCACAACACATTAGAAGACAGCAGTGCAGCAAAACAGTCCTCACAGACAGCAGTTAGGCATATCTACAAATAAGATGCATAAAAATGTGTTCTTCTTCGCTAAAGGTGATTTTATGGGATAATGGAATGAATTCAGTGAGCCAAGATTTATACCTTCTACCGAATAAATTTTATATCACATTGAGGACAAACAACCTACAACCTACACTGTATGCTCACCGATGTGCCTGGTCCCTCATATCCATATATAGTCTATATATACATGTGAGTAATGGCCACTGACTCTATGCAAATAGATTTGTCGCATTGAATTAAACCCCCTCGGTAATTTTATACCGTTTCCATCAGGGTTTCCAATTCTCACTGCAATATCATTTTGATAAGTTGTCTGTAACATTTTTCACAACAGTGTGTGTGTGTGTGTGTGTGTGTGTGTGTGTGTGTGTGTGTGTGTGTGTGTGTGTGTGTGTTTGAGGCTCTGATTAACACAACAGCATTATGCAGAACAAGTGTGCCAATACAGCCCATCCATATTTACGAACTATCTAACACCTACCTGCTTGCAAAGACTTATGTTATCACAGCCTTTAGGTTGGGATTCTGTCAAGGCCGCAGCCATGGAGTCAACACTGGGGGACCCCCCCAGAAAACAAATTTTCTTACAGCAATACAGTATAAGATACGAATATGCAATAAATGAAAGCTACTACTGTCTATATAAATTATAGATGAAGCGCAACATAAATGATTGACACTTTACTTCACGTGGGCTTTCTGACAAATGTAACAGTGTGCGCTTCTTAAATGACAAATTTCATGGAACTTAAAAAACGACTTTCTCTTACTTCCCTACTGCACATTTTTTTAAACAAATCTACTTGCCAGGGTGTACAGTGAGGTGTGATTATGACACTAAGTGAAGGTTACAGTACAGCAGTGTAGCAGTTGCATAAGAGGCCTCAGTCGTGAAGACCTGACACTGATACTGATTAATGCTAAATACTGTATACGTCCTACAGAGATGGGGGATAATAAACGAGGAGCTTATTCCAGTGCATCACTTCACATGCATGTGCAAAACGAAGATTGAGGCTGTGGAAATTAAAATGTCATGTGGAATTAATCCATGTGAATGTCCTTTATGATAAGAAACAGGGATATGATACATCTGACATTGGGCAACACACTCTCATCAAGGATTTATTACCAACTGGGCATGATAAAAAAGCATAAATCATTTTGTTTAGATTGGATTAGATGGCATTCATCTGATATAATCGTGTCATTTAACTTTTCATAGTTTCCACTCTCTATTATAGGGACACCATCTTGAATCACAGAGATGCTAAACATGAGTTGGAATCCTAGTGACAGATATTGGCCTTTCATGGGATTTGAGGGGATGGTAAGCCTCTTAACATCCAGCAAGTCAGAATATGAGGTAGGCAGAAAGACACAGGGTATACCGGTGCCTCACCAGTCAGTTTTGTGTGCTGGTTCCTGAGCTCCTGTGGGCTGTCATGTCTTAGAGAAGAGCTTTTTGAAGTGATATACTGTGTGCACATACAAGTATTCTGCTGTCCTTTCTGTCAGAGAGGCTATGGCTGTGTAATCTTGCAACGTTGAGCACCCATTGAAATCGGAGGTGTCTTCCTATTGAGTTGTACCTTAGCAAGCCTTTAGCATGTATGTTGGAATGTCTACAACGTGTAATGCACTGTACCCAGGTTATATCAGATGTTGTACCCTATGACTCTGGACAATGTAAGGCCTGGTCTTCTGACATTACTGTCTGTCATCTGGTAAATTAAGACATGCTATACACACTATATATTATAAAAAATAAATGTGGAGATGTGCATCGAGGAGTAGCGTTTCATTTGGCGGACTAGGCGCTATCGAGGGCCTGAAGTGCCAGTAGAGTTCACACACCCGATTTCACTAGCTTATATTCTCTTTCCATCTGCTCTTCGGCGCAAAATTGTGCTTCTGTTTCACTGCCTATCCAGTTTTACTCCGACCAGTTATTCCATTCCAGATCCTGCCCGTTTCTCAACCACCTGCTTTATTTACCCTGCTGCTTTCCCGTCTTGGACCTCCACCTATTTCCGACTTTGCCTTTGACCTGCTGGAATGTACCTTCGCCCCGATGGCATTCCTGGTTTGATCTACGAGACTGCCTGCTGTTTTCGTGCTTTCGCAGTAAACATCTCTATCCACATTGTCTGAGTCTGCGTTTGAGTTCAATCAACCTTGACCCTGGCATTGTCATTTGTAAAGGATGCACTTTAATATGTCCCTTGGGAAATTAATAGGTTTACTTCCACCTAGAAGTTAAATTTGCCATAGGCAGTTGTAATTTGCAACAATTAATGTAAGCAGCAATGTCCATAACTGTTACTTACATCACATTGTGAAAGATCAACCCAGAATGTTTTAATCATTTTGTTCAACATGTGTAAGTTTACATGTTTACTCTATAACTTACATGAAAGTGCATAGTTAGAAACAATGTTATGTGTTACCAGTTAATTAAAGTTGCAGTGTCTTTAACATCAAGTTCAAAGGAGTGTTGATACCCAGTGGACGAGAATTGTATGGATTCTTTGGGCAGAGAAGCTATAGGTGGTGTACACTAGTGAGGTTCCCCTAAGAGCAAACCCTAACTCACCCGAGCATCCCTCATCCATATTTTATCCTCTCTCATGTGTCATTCCCGTGCCCCTCTCACACCCCAGAAACACATAAGCCATTCGTCATCATTTGTGTCTGGAAGGCATAAAGCATAGAGGAAGCCACCCGGTAGGAATTAATCAAAATACATTGTTTATCCATCCACTTTATTGCTCACCAAGGCATATGAGAGAGCTGATTACTTCTCCCCACCTCCTTGGCTGCTGACCGGATGCACGTTAAACAGTGTTTTTCTTCGCACCGTGCTGGCAACCTGTTGATTTTTAAATGGTAAAATATTCCCATGCGCCGCTCTATATGTGGATGCTTAGCATATCCAAATTAGCATTTCATATTTATCATTTTAGTGTCAGCTGTCAAGCCTGCAGGTGTTCCTCATTACGTGTCCCGTGTGTCTGTACGTGTGTGTGCGCACACCGCCATTCCAAGCATTCTAAATGTTGGTGAATGCAGAGCTTTGATGAAAACACATCATTATGGACCACCTGTTGGGGCGGGAGGTAACAATGCTCTACCTGTCACTCAACACTGGCTATTTTGGCCAAACAAAATAAAGCATTAAAAGAATTGAAAATACCCCCACAGTCAATCATTTTGTGATACGTGCTTGAGTGTTGAATGACTTGTTTGGAAGTAAATAAATAGCTGACAATCACGGTCTATACGCTGGCTCCTTAATTGTGCTTCTCAAGGACAATATCATAATAATTATAAACTTTATTTAGATTGCGTTTTTGTATTTATAGAAAGTGCAATTTTTTGTTAAAATATCAAAATAATTCAGAATAAAAATATTATTTCTATAAAAGTACATTTTAAGAAGAGATGAAGACATTTTGGCATTGACTGAGTCTGGGGCCCTGACAGCAAAAGCTTATACCACACAGGCAGAGCTAGTCACATTCAACATTAGTATGCTATGTCATTTACAGTATTTTAACTGTCCACATCACAATGTATATCTTCATAGTTCATACACCATGGGAAAACATTTTTGGAATGGTGAATCCAAGCCTGACATTGGTCAGCAGTGATGTCATCACATCAATGGCCTAAAGGAGGGTGACATGCTCATGGGGATGGCAGTCATAGACCTTCCACCTCCATCCATCCATCTTCTACCGCTTACTCCTTTTCAGGGTCACGGGGAACCTGGAGCCTATCCCAGGGAGCATCGGGCACAACCTTCCACCTCCATGATGAAAGGAATTCCTCAATAGAGTTGAGGAAAAGATAGTATAGAAGCAGGTATAGGGAAATCATCCCTGAAGACCCTCTGCATGGTGGAAACTAGCATTGTCCACACACGTTGTCATACAATGGCCATTAAGATTGTTCCCACGCCGCCGGGTTTTGGCCAGTGGAGTCTGCTTCATCAACAAAGATAAAATTGTGATTGTTGACAGCAGCATAAAGCTCCATCACCCTCTAAAACAATGGTTATATTTATTTTCAATGAAAAGAGGCTAATGTCACACCAATACAGTACACAGTATATTCACCAAATGGTTGAGTGGTGATCAATTAGGATCGGTGAGCATAGTGATAGTAAAAAGCATTTTATCAATAAAGAAGAAAATGTTATCAAAAGTTATACACGGACTTTGTATGATCATAATGTATTTCAATATGAAACATATCATGTTGACTTTCTACTCAGTCAATGTCAGATGTACCTAAAGTTGATAATCTATTGTGTTTTTTGTACTAAGAGTGTTGAAATATTATCACATACATTTGTGAATAGCACCCAAGCATTTAAAAAAACTGTAGTAGAATTGTTGAATCAAATTTCTCTGTTGCATCCAAACCGAAGACTAATTCCATTCCATGATTAATTAATAGTCGAGTTCTGGAACAAAACCACTTCATTCCAATGGAAATGATCTCTGGCTAATAAATTGTCCTGAATAGACGTTTAAGGGTGTGTGCATTTGTGCACACGTGTCTGTGCACGCTTGACTGTGTGACAACACTGCAGCAAGACCAGTCGTAATAGTACTATCATGACACAGAGAACTGTATCTCTGCTGCCCCACACAGGACAGAGGTTGACACTGCAGGAGAATTCATGTTCTCGTCAAACGTATGAATATTACAAAAATATAATGTAAAAAAAATCCCTGGTGTCATCCTTTCTCCTTTAGGAGGGGCAAAAACAGTAGGTGTCCCACTGTGTTTTCAACCACTGCAACATCCAAATACACACATAACACTCTTTCACATACACACCCACACACACAAGTAGACCCCTTCTAACTCCCCACTGAAAAAGGTAGCGAATGATAGGACCACATTGATATTTTCTTTCATTCAAATCCCAGCCAAGTGACTGGTGTATGTGTGTGTGTGTGTGTGCGTGCGTGGGTGCGTTGGTGCGTGCGTGCGTGTGTGTTTTGGGAGCATGAAACAAGAACCAACTCAAATGGACAGCCAAAGAAAAAAACAGTTTACAGCAGTTAATAAAAACTTACATCTGAGGTATTTATTTGTTCATTTAAATTGGGATTAGAATTCTCTATGTGACATAATATAATAGAACAAAGCTCCAGTTTGTATTAAAATAAAACAAATATACGGTATCAGCACTCATCTTCAAAATAAAAACATGTTTACCTCTGTTGGCATATTCTCAACAGAGTTTGTAGCAAAACAAACAAACATTGTTAATGGAATATCAATCAAATTTTTCCCCTCCCTGCCGGCTGGCCATTGTCTTGTGGGGTTTACAGGCAGAGTTTGTTTTGCTTCATTTGTTCAGGCCTGGTTTTTAGGCCAACTTTTCATCATCCATCAAACTGCGAAGGACCACTGTGGAATTGTTCTATCCATGTTTTGACGAAGAGCTCCCCTCATTATGCTCTGTATGACGCAACTTATTTATCAGCGTTACAGTGGGGCTCTGACTGTGATGATAAATGGCATGGCTGCATTATTGCTGAGATGTGAATTATGCTTCCTCAGTGGCCCGAGCTGCCAATCCTTCTGGGCAGGTCTGTGCTGTAGCTAAACATGGAGCTTCATTAGCAAGATGGAGACAAACAGTGAGGATAGTATACAACTTTAATGTGTGTGTGTCTAGCAGTTACTGGAGTGTTCCAATAAGATGTCCACATTCTGCACTGGTCAATAACCCCTCTGCTAATACACTCTTCGGACAGTCAACTCACTTTTCATTCTAATTAATGGAACTTGGCACCATTGAGTTTTTCTTCCCTTTTTTCCTCAGCTGATCCAATCAAGGCCCAGGATGTGAAACAGAGCAATCTGTTTCACACCCTTATTGAAATTAAAATTATACTTGCACACAATGAGACACTCGCTGCCTCATTCTGATGGCCGGGGGTGCGCTACAGGGGCTTCTCTGCTTTAGACAGGGCTACCTTTGAACAACAAGGAGCGTCACATGGACATCTGTCTTGCAGTTTTCACTCTAAATGCCAAGACATAGACACACATCCCTTGCTAGAAGGAATGCTACTCATTTAGTATAGCCTAGTAAGATAGCATCTAACAAATGTTCTTCAAATGTTTGCGTGTGTGCGTGTGTGCGTGTGTGCGTGTGTGCGTGTGTGCGTGTGTGCGTGTGTGTGAGCGTGTGCATAGCTCGGGTTCAGCAGATTTCATTCTTCACAGACTATTGGCTTGCAGAATGGCATTGCTGCTCTCTTTAATATCTTGTGTTAATGCAAGTCTTCAGCTAATTGAAAATTAACCAGTCTATGCCTCCCCATGGAGCCTTTATAAGGCTGCTGTTAAAGCGACACAGGCATTTTCTACGCAAGGGCAACATCTAGAGCCGCCTAGTGTGTGCAGAGAATAGCAGAATCTTGTACATAGAGCAATAAATTCCTTAGCACGGCAGCGCACCGCCAGGTGAAGCTGTGCCACTATTATTCCTTGCCAAATAGGAACAGCTGATAAATCAGAAATATGTGAAGATAAAACCCACAAATAAAGCCTGAGCAGAGCACGCATCTCCTGAGGCAGTGATTTACAGCAGGGTGGGCTAAACTGCTTACCGTCAGGAGCCGTAATGGATGCCACTGCCTGCTCTTAATTTGTATGGCTGGGGATAGATATTGCCGCTGTTATTTTCTCCCAAGGCGGTTTTACTGATGTCTCCAAGGGTACCCTGCTGTGTTATAGTTGCACCATATGGGCTAAAAATGGTGCAATTAGAAACACGCTCAGTCTGTGAGAATTGATCACTACGACAGGAAATTTAGGTTCAAATGAGCATTGTAATATTTAAAACGTCTACTGTTTCTCTGACTGTGGGCCTGATGATAAGTCCCCAAAGCTGAGATGAGAGAAAGGCATTAGTGAGAGATGAGCTGTAAAATGACAGTTGTCTGTCTCTTAGGCCGAGGAGTTTTGCAGTTTATGCAGTTACAAGCAGCATGAGGAATTACATTGAACTGGCGGAGATTTCATTGTACCTAGAAACACACAGACATGCATGCTCTCTCTCTCACACACACACACATACGCACACACACAAATTCAGTCTGCAATTATTTCTTTGATTAATCTACAGTATATGATTACTTTAGATTATAAAATGGCAAAATCTGATGCCAAACAGGCATCTGGAAATTTCCTTTTTGATAATATTGAATTGTCATGACTTGTGTTAAGACATCAAGTGACTAAAGATTTTGTGCTAGATTTTGATGAATGATGAATAGTGGTAAAGATAGAAAGAAATTAGCAGACTTGCGCAGGGCATGAGAGGAGAGATATGGTGGGGAAGGGAAAGAGAGGAGGGATGAAGACAGAGAGAACAGAATGGAAAGAAATATTGAAAGAGATAGAGGTAGTGGACTCTGTATTTACAGATGTATGTACAGCAGTGTTGTTTTACATTTCAAAGAGCACACACCTTGTCAGTTTATTAGAAACGGTTCCTATGAGCTGTTATACTGCACAAATGAGCTGCAACAGGTTTTGTTTCAGATAGGGTTATCTTCTGCCCCCCACTGTTCACACTGACAATTGCAGCTAATTGTGTCTCAACCATGCTCCTCGACATTCTCTTCTCTCTGCCCTGCGTATTTGCCGTTCTTCTCTGTTTGTCAAAGAAGATTTAACAACATCTATTCATATTAGTGGACAACAACAAACAGTGTGTACTAAACGCCACGACCCGGTATAGGACAGTAAGGAAGGAAGAGTGGTGTCTATGTTGCCTCGTAGATGATGCAACCAAGTTTGTCTATTGTTTGCAGGTCTCTCAAACAACCAGTAGATGGCGATAGTAGTTAAAGAGCAGAACTTCAGGGCACACAAACATGTACAGTTACAAGAAGCATTAGAGGCTTAATGTACAGTGGTACAGTCTTTATTATACAAGGTCTAGAGACTAAGACTACATGAATTGAGATTTTGGTGTTGAAGATTATGCCTCTCTTCTACCTTTCTTTCTGACAGCAAAGGGAAGTGTTGTCTCACCTTGGCAACACCCAGACCTATAAAGTGGAAACCAAAAAAGAGAGACAAACATGCATTTCCAGTCAGAATTCTCTTTATTGTTAAGTGAAGGACAGAATTGATGGACACACAGATGAATGGATGGATGGATGATGACACCTTAAGACTAAGGGTCAGAACAGTCTAGTGGTCTGGATGTGCAACTCCCAGCCCAGTGGTCATGGTTTAAAAGCCTAGTATTACAATTAGGTAATGTAGCAGATGTTTTCATCCAAAGAGACCTACTGTAAAGGAATCTTACTCAAGAAAGCTTACAGGTAGGCTGGGCATGTCAAGGACGTGGAGGTCAACCACCCTATCCACCTACAACTCTAATTATACTCATTCTAACTTACTTTGTATGAAAGCGTGGATTGGAGGTTGAGGGCCTACTCTCCCCTTCCCAATAATGGTTGGCTGAACGGTTGCATGTTTTTTCTCTCACACCCCCTCTTTAGCTTGTTAGGTAGAGGATATAATTGGAAATAATGTAGATATAGATGCACAGGTTATATTTATCAGGATAAAGGCCAAATTAAAAATTGGACCTAATTAATACAATAAGGTGTCACAATGAAAGACCACGATTCTGTAAGTTGACAGTTGACAAGTAGGCTGTCTGGTTTCACAGATAAGTGTTGTTCTCAGGAGGATGAGCTGGCCTCAAGGGATGATGCCTCTTTAATTGTTACAGTTAATACGTTTTTTTGCTGTTTGTTGCTGTTGTTTGTTGGTAATGTATTTATTTTAGTTTGTGTTGCAAATTAATGAATGCTTCATGGTATGGGTGTTAGCAATCTGAAAACAATGTTTTAAATAAAGAGCAGTTTGATTAAATCTCTCTCTCTCTCTCTCTCTCTCTCTCTCTCTCTCTCTTCGGCACCGTTTCCAAAAATAGCAGGGAGTCGTGATCAGCTCGTCCTTGAGAGAGAGAGGGAGAGAGAGCTGTATTATTGCTTAGAATCAGAGGAGGGGTTATGGATTGATACAAATAGTCACTCCCGCCAAGCCAACCTAGCGCAGGCTGAATTAATGTGTTGCTATTTTTGGGAGCCCCGTGTTTCCAGGGGAGACCTAATGACGCAATGACGTCAATGCGGGTCAATCGCAGACTGGAGGAATTGAGTGGCTACCATTTGGTTTTGCAGTATTTCAACAGAAAGGATGGAAACGAGAACAAAATGGAAGTATATTTCTCTAAATGCATCGAAAATAGACGTGAGTCCAAATGCAGAAATGAGAATAATTTCGGTGGCGTCACATCGCCCCAACCCTTCGAGCAACAGCGATAGTAAGGGAGGTGTGTATGGATGCTTATTTCTCCACATCCACAGCCCTCTGTGGGATGATAGCCTGCCTTGCAGGGAATAATATTTTTTGTAAACACATCTCTATGCTGATTTTCTTTTATGATGGCCGAGTCTGTTGCCCATGTTATTTATTCTCCTCGCATGATCCTTACTTGTGTGCATTTGTATGGTGTTTTCCTTTGTAGTGTAATGGGACAGTTATGTCTGTGTTATCAGTTGTGATAATAGTCTATTTTTTCATTTTTTGTGTGTTTTTCTTCGAAGGGCGTTAAACAAATCGGACCTATTCCGAGAGCATGCATCTAGACGCACAGACAGGTAACAAGCACTTTCTCCCTCATCTACCATTACATCTACTGTATGGGGCAGTTTATTCTGGCATTGCATATAGGCCTAAACATGGTCATTTTTTTAGCTTATGTCAAAACATTTAACTGTTTTTCCTTTGTGGCGCTTGAATATCAGTTACCGTATAGCTCAATATGAACACCGTCTGTGCGCGCAATTGTCTCGCAGCGCGGTGATACGCCGCCACGCGCACAGACACAGCGCTGCGCTGACGGTTTTGCGTTGGAGGGTTTCGTCCTTTTCAAAACTTTGAATTCGCCTGTGGAGCTGCATTCACTCTAACGCTATGTCCGACGTGGTTATGAACTGTTAATTGGGCTACACGTGTTTTGTCTATATATTTTTTAAATTATGATTACAACCTGCGCCGAAATGCGGGCTTTTGCAGTGGCAAATGAGTAGACCTCGGCTTCTGGCCAGGTGACGTGTGTATAGGCTGTATGAATTGACAGTTGAAACCCCTGCCAATAAACCGGGAAGAGATGCAAAGAAGAGTGTAGTTTTTTATAATTTGGTCAAATACTCGTTAGTTTAAAACACACAGACAGAGAGACCGACTGTTTCACACACACACACACACGCACACGCACACGCAGTGTCGTGAGAGTGGGGATACTAGGGCGTTTACCAACAGAGCTTGAGTGAGACATTCAGAACCACGGACAGCTCTCTAGGCTGTACTTACCTTAATGCTACATTTGTAAGTAACACTTCACAAAATGGCACATCTAAAAACACAAAGAGTTGTCTTTTGTTCATTAAAAATATAGAGTCATTAGGCCCTACTTTAAAATAACCAACGCGTGTGCAGGCCTACCTGTCTTTTATGTGAAATCGTTTATGTGATATCTTCTTGTAGCAGGTCTAAACCTTATGCCACAACACTGGAACCAAAACATGGAGGCCCAAACTATCGTCTACTGAACACAAGCTTCTTCTGAGTTCCAACATCTCATTAAGCTTCATCTCATTAAGCTTCATAGAATATA
>JAOEHI010000021.1:3640446-3695967 GCA_025447815.1 Percopsis transmontana
CTTATTATATATAATAAATGATTCTGTAATTCCAACATTCCTAATTGACTCCCTATGTTTAAATACTAGCTGCTAAATTCCCATGTCTACAGCCCCTTGCTCTTCCTGGAAAAGGTGTGTCATACTGGCCTACAGTATCAGTTGGAATGTCCTTCTTAAAATAGGTAAAGGCACAATAAACTAGTCTCTCCAGGTGTTTTACAGGTACAAGTAAAAGATCTGCAAAAGTACCTAGAGTATTTTCAATTGTCATTGTCCTTTGGAAGGCCAAGTGGGGTCACAGTGTATTTGAATAAAGAGTGTGATTGGGTTTGATATTAAATTATCAATATCTATCTAATTATCTAATATGTTTTGAAGCCTATAGTGTACCTACAGTATACTGACCTCCATTACTGTACCTATTTTCAAATTGTTTTTTTTGTAATAATTGTTTTTAGAATGATTTAATTTCATGTTTTACATATTTTAAACACATATACTAGATTTTATTTGCTATAAAATTATAATATACGATATTATGAAAATATTAAGATAACACAACAGAATCAGTGGCCTGCTTTTAAAATGAAATAGTATGTTGTGCACTAGCATTAACCTTCAAAATACATTGTGTGAGAGAATGTAAAGACATAGTTTATACTCATTGTATTTATTATAAGGACCATGACAATCATTTATTTAATGATAGCACACTCCTGTTATAACTGATTATTGTAAGAATTGTTTTATTATTATAAACATATTGCCCGGCAATGATGGAATTGTGAGAGTGATATTTGTCACAGTATATGTTTATATAATGTACTTAAAGGATATTAGGTTACTGTATCTGGAGTTGCTTTGCTCACACATTGACGCTTGTGTGGTTGTTAGTGATCCTAATTAACGTCAGTATTCTGTTGGGAGTTTGTTTCTCCCACAGAATAGACTGGCCAGGCATTGCTCTAGACACAAAGTTATTTCTACATATCTTTTAACTTTATCTTATCAATGATATATTTGTTGAACATGCAAACATTTCATCACTTTGATTTTATGATATAACTAGGATTGTGAACTTAATAACTGTAAATGCAGCCCGCTGCTCAATTGACTGTTGACTAATTGATAAGAACAGTTTAAATTTTTTTTAATTCTGTGCACTGGTAAATTGAAATAGAATAGAATTTTTAAAACATAACTGCATAATTACAATTACGCCATTTAGCAGACACTTTTATCCAAAGCGACTTACAATCACATGGTGCTATTACATGGAGCACAGAGGGGCATCTTGCTCAAGGATGTCAGGAAGGCCAACTATGGGGCTTGAACCCACGATGTTCTGGCTGGGAGGCCAACAACCAGACCGATAGACTATCCTGCATAAAATAAGAGTTACTCTTTACACTCTGATGTAGCCTACATATTTTATTGGTATCATTTTATAGGGCTACAAGTCATATTGCTGTTAATATTTAAGCCTGTTCAGCAGGTGAAACTAAGCAAGGTGACTGATAAACTAGAGATAAGGCAGGGGGATTTTGCATCCTGTAGATTTTGCAGTAGATCACATGATTACTTGCCTAAGAGTCAACAAATTAAATTAAACGTTAATGCAAATGCCACAGCAAATTGTGAAATTGTGTGTTCTTTTCTGCAGTCGTGCTTTCCTTTCAGTGTGCTGGTGGCTGCAGGAATCGAGAACTGTAGATTCCCCAGCATGCTGATTTTCTATTCAAATAAAATACATCTGGACTATTGCAATGTCTGTAAAGTGGTACTAATAGCAGATGGTCTGGAGCAAGGATCTTATAATGCTGTGTTGAGCTGTGAACACAAGAAGCCTCCCTGTATGAAGGTGTTCTACTGCATGTTTTATTGATTGTCACTGCCAAGTCATGACTCATGACTAAGAAAACAGAATGTTCTTTCTCACATCCATCATGACTCAGCATAAATACTATACATATACAATATATGAAATTTAAAAAACTACTACTGACAGAACAGAAGCTTACCCCCGGACCTGACCTAAACGACATATGTTAAAAGGATAGTATTTAAGCAATAGAACACTCGGACAGTGCTATAGTGAAGCAATTACCCATCAATTCATAATCAGTTTTTTGACTTCATGAAAACCAATTTGCTAAAAGCATAAATACTATATCTCAAAATCGTATAGCTTACAAAAAAGAACATATACATACAGCAAAAATTATCATCAGATTCTAAATACAATACAGTACTAGTGCATACATAAATAAATATTTATAGTGCCATGATTCAGCTATAACACTTTTCTACATCCTATTACACTGAGAGGTGTAACTACAATATGCATACAGTTAATTTTTTCACAGTGATAACCACATCAGCAGCTGTAATTAATTAATTGCTTTGCTAGCGATCAGCTAGCGACCTTCATCTTATTTTGCTCTGGCAGTCTTCAATCCTGCTCACACATCCACTAAGAACATGTTGTTCCTTGAGTGGAGTTACACCGTCACTGTTACATTGACTCCCTGTGAACAGGGAGTCTTGTATCTTGGTGCCACAGCGCTCCAAAAACACTCAATAACCTCAAGGTCAGGAGGGGTCAAGTTGTGTTTTTCAGCGATTCATCGAAAAAGGCAATGCTTTCATGCATCACCAGCGGTGTGCTCTCCCCTAGAACAGCCTCTGTAAAGTTGGGTCTTCTCCACGCATAAACCATGCTGTTCAGAAAGCCTTGCAGAGACAAAGTGATTGCCTGCAACACACAAGGATACAGAAAAACAACCATCACACAGAATCTGAACTTTGAATCATGTTGAATGTTGAATCAGTTGTTTTTCTTCTCATACATACCTGTATGATGTAAAGCCAATAGAGACTTTGTTGCAAAATGTTGGTCCATATTGTAAGGGTTGACAGCACAACAAGGAGAAGAGCTACAGGGAGGGAGGAGAAGGTCAGTGTGATGTTGATTCAAATAAATGACTCCTGTATAGGAGGACACCTCTGTTGCTTTATACCTGGCGTCCAGCAGACTATGATGAGCAGGACCATATTACGTGCCGTAGAGACCATGCTTTTCAGTCTCCTTCTAGATCGCCCGTCTCCTTCCACGGGGAACAGGCCCTCCTGTTCATGTCTCTGGTTCCACTTTCTAACCTTATAGTAAAGGACCTGCAAAGGGGCGGAGGAAAAAATGACAACAATAAACTGTAGTAATATGTTATCAAATATTAATAGTACTGTACACTACTTGACCGTGTAATCTAAACAATGTTTTTGGAAAACTGGATTGATCCACAAGGGTATTTCCAGACACAAATCAAGGAGTGTCTGTTTAATATATAGCATTTTACAACCAGATATTTTGACAAGACAAAACATCATACATTAGACATGTTTGACTTTCTTTAAAGAAGATAATAAGATAAAGATAATAAGTAAATAAGATGAGTAAATATTCAGACTTACTGAGCAGGACACAAGCACTGATATCACCGCAATGAAGAGAAAAACCCTAACAAAGCTGTCGTGAATGATCTCCTAGAGAGAAATGGTTGTGTTAACATTCATGCCTCTTCACCATAAGACCATGGGGCACATTAAAAACGGTATTTTCCTTTGCGCTACTCACAGCATCTGAGCAGGGGTCACTCCAGATATGCAGGAAGAGAATACAGCTGGAAAGGCAGTCAAGAAGGTCCTTAAATGAATCTTTACATTTCCACCTAGCTTCATTGAATGACTACGGCCACGACGAGTGTATGTTTGTTTACCTGGTGCAGTATTTGGTATCATTGAAGACGTTTGTATTGGAAGATTTATCCGGGAAAGGAAACACTATGGCAGTAGTAAGGTAGGGAGTGAACACGTACGCAAAGTACATTGCAATGGGAATCAGCCTGTAGCATTGTCGACACACAGGGAACACACGACACACGAGACAAAGGGAAAGAATTAACAGACATACGCAAAGACAGTTCTTAAATTGTACTTAAAAAAGGGTATCACCTTACCACACAATACTATACATAGGTATAGCCACTAATCTCCTTCTACACTGGGAAAACTGTAAGGGAGATGGAAAAACAGTTCTGATCTGTTGCCATTTATCTACACATCACAAAAGAAACCACTGACAACAGTATGGGTGCTCACCTGCTCTACTTCATTAACATCCTGTCTCGTTCTCCAGCCCTGATTGGCTTTTGTGGATTTCCATGCATAAACCACCACCAGAAGAAATGAAATAAAGTAAAATGTCTGGAACAAAAACACACACACAGCATTACAAGGCTTTATCGTGTTTGGGGACCTGACAAGTTATGCATTGCGGGGTATCTCTGCTATTAACTTAGAGAAGGGGGATGGTGAAGAGGGATTTATGTTTGAAATACTACTGGCAATACTATATAGTGATGTTCAATTTTTTTCTTCTAATTAATTTTCAAATATAGCACTTGGGTTCAACAAATGATTTGTATTTTCTGACTTGTTCTTTGTTGACTTGTAATTGTTTTGGCATGGCACATTATTTTATAGTATCTATACAATAAAATGAGGTTTTCAATGTTATCCCAACTGACTGGACAACAGTGACCTTTGAAAGAGTGAAGATGACACAGCAAAACTCACAACATAATCCCTCTGTGTAGTTTAACTGTGCTGTAATGATGTAACCCTTCTGTAAAATCCAAAGAAAGTCTGCATATGTACCTATGTACTTAGACCCCTACCCCAACGAACATCTCCAATACCAATAATACAGGAGTTAAGCCTGGACAACTCTGTCATATAGCATCTGTGTCTCACCAGTGACAGGGGAAGAGCGTGTTGGCAGAGAGCGACACTCGTGCTGAAGCTGCCAGCTTTGTTCATGGCACTGGTCAGCATTAGAAGGAGTCCAGCGAAGAGGTCAGCCAGGGCCAGCTGCATAAGCAACGGCACCTGAAGAGTGCAAACACCAGATTAAAAGCATTTTAAACACTTTCACACATTCCCATTCTCCGTGTATTTGTCATATCAAATGTGCCATTATGCAACACATTATCATAGACACAATCACACACACACAAACAATTCACTTGGCCCACCTGTTCTCTCAGATCCCGCCATCTTGCTATGGAAACCACCAGGACAGAAAAACTCCCAAACAAACTGCCGTTCGTTTGATATCATAAAAACATTTGAAAAAAGATGATTAATTATAAGTGGAAAAGAAGAGGTGGAAACCCCATATTTCATCACTTTCACTGAAAATAGGAATTAAGGATACACTGATAGAATTACGCAATTAAAGAATAATTGGACTCAACTTGCCAAGTATATGCAAGAGTATTGTTAATTAAATGTTTCTAAGCGAGCTCTCTAACGCTGCTGCATGCAGAAGGGAAGCATGGGAGCTAACAATTACAATTAGGTCATTTAGCAGACGCTTTTATCCAAAGCGACTTACAATTACATGCTGCTATTACATGGAGCAGATAGGGGTTAGATATCTTGCTCAAGGATGCTCACAGGTAGGCCAACTCTGGGGCTCGAACGCACGACCTTATGGCTGGGAGTCCAACACCTAGACCAATAGACTATCCTGCACCAAGCTAACTTGTTACTTCTTAATCCTTTTTTCGCCTGCACATTTTTTATTTATTTACTTCCTACTTTCGTTTTGTAGCTGGAGGCAATGCAGTGAAAGGCAGTTGACAGTGTGCCGGCTGTCCAACTAAAGCTGAACTTGTACAAAACACTGTGTGATCAGACGGAGTAAATATAGCCCTTAACTGAGTTCATGTCAGTGCTGTAAGAAATGCCGGCCGTCACATGTTGCTCTACTGGTTTTCCACATGACCTATTGGCATGATAACATTACAAAGGGGCAGCTATTTGTTTTGGATGAAAGGCTCTATGCCCAATACAGGTACAAATTTCAGGCCAAACATGTACAGTATCTAAAAAATTACCAAAACCATACCATGAAAAGTGTCTTTGTACATGTAAGTGCATAAAACAAGTATGCAGCCTAAAAAGTAAGACATTACCTGGGAGCAAGTGACACTAAGTATACAGTGGAGAGAATATCAATCTGAAAAACAGAAATATTAATACAACAAAATGTCAATCATAATCATAAAATCGTTTATATCACATTGAATGTATAATGAATAATAACAAATGAATAAATTAAAACATAGGACGGTACTGTTGTGCCCACCTGACTGTTGCTTAATACTCCATTGAACTCCATGGTAAATATTTAATAATCCCCAGCAGTCTTATTGTGTAAAAACAGCCTGCACCCATGATATGCTTTCATATAATACAAAAAAAATCACACCCTCAACAAAAGGCTGTACCTTGGATGGGGCATGTCACGTGCTGGTAAATTAAGCATTCCCTTCACCTGTGTGGGCGTGTTTATGTGTTGTGGGAGGGTTGAAAGCCTGTAGATGAGCGAGGTGGAAGGAGATCACCTCCTTCTAAGCAGGGAATTCCCTCAGGAGATATTTTTTTCTAGTTTTACCTGTCTGGGAATTTCTGATTTTCTAAAGGATGTATTAAATGGAATTTCTCCTGTAATCATTTTTCTGTGAAACAGCTACCACATCTTACTGTACTTTACAGGCTGTTTTTCCACAATAATAGAAAATCCAGTAGAATAGTACATTTATGACTATTTGGAGATGACCATCAGAGTGCAATGTGTTCACACACACACACACATATGTAAGTCCCTGTATTATTACTGCTTATAGAAGCCTATCGTATGCATTATACAGTACGTTTCAACTGCAGAGCTAAAAGTTCTGTAGAGTCCTACATATGAGCCAGACCAGTCAAAACAAATAAACTGTCTACTGTGTTACACGGCCATCTAGTGGTAAAGCATGGAACTGAAAATTACATACAGCTACATGAATTATGAATATTACACATAGAATGCAATTGCCAAAAAAAAACACCTATGCCTTCTCTGGAGTGTTGGCTGGATACCGTACTTTTACTCATTAAAGTCGTAGGCGTTCAGGAAAAAAATGCTCTTTGTCTACAACAACTGTTGATAAAGCTCATTCAAGCTAATGACGTAGGCAGTTCCACGTTGGCCCGGACGTGGCAGTGCAACAGAAGACTGTGCTCCCGAGAGTCAAAGATAAAGTCACCAGTATATAATTCACTCGTTTTGGTTAAAGCTAATACAAGTATACTACACAAGACTACCGTCAAACATGGGACTTACAATATCGTCGCTCTTCGGCCGACTGTTTGGCAAAAAACAAATGAGGATCCTTATGGGTAAGTTGGTTTGGGAGAGGTATGGTACCGGTAACGTTAGCTGGCTAGCTGGCTAGCTCCAAGTTTCGTTAGCATGTCAGCTTTGACTGAATATGTTCCAAATTAACAATATAATGAATTATCTGACACTGTAAGAGTTGCCGTATTTATCGCATTAGCAAAAGAACGTAAAGAGTGTTCCACCTAACGTTACCTAAAAAAGTACGATTTTGGGTCGCCCTCAATAGAAGTTTGCCAGCTAATGGCTAACGGTAACATGGGTATTACTCAATAACATACATTTAGATTTGTAGCTGAACACTTGTACGATATATAATTATGGTTCGAGACAGTCAAGAACAAGCTGTGATGTTAACTGAAGTTGGGGACGTTACCGTAACTTACCATAAGTTCAGCCGAAATGCCTAAATGGTACTAACGTTATTTGTACGGGATTTTTCGTTTCGTTTTTAATAAAGTAGGTATTTTATTCGACACGTATAATAATAATGTGACATACTTGATAAGACTATGTATGTTGCTTATTTTTTCTGATTAAAAAAAAAAAAAACTACACACAATTATTACGTAACTCATTGTAAGGCCTAAATTTGGTCGCGAATTCAACTCTACATAGTTTGGCACCCCAGAGACCACATAGCGGTCGTCATCTTATTACGTAGGTTGTCCATCTTGTGTCCTCTCGTTATCTTGCATGATAAAGATTAGACACGTTGGAAAAATGTTGGTACCAAATGGCACTACCATGTACTTAAATATTAATTAACTCCTCCTTCAATGTCATACAGTTGGTTTGGATGCGGCAGGAAAAACTACCATCTTGTACAAATTGAAGCTTGGAGAAATTGTAACCACCATTCCAACCATTGGTAAGAAATGCCTCTGTTTCTTTTGGTCTTTTTCATTATGCACCTTACATACAGTATTTTAAACCAAAGAATGTCTGACTGATATCCCCCCCCCTCTCATCTCCAGGTTTCAATGTAGAGACCGTAGAGTACAAGAACATTTGTTTCACTGTGTGGGATGTGGGTGGCCAGGACAAGATCAGACCCCTCTGGAGGCATTACTTTCAGAACACACAGGTATACGCCACTGCTGCACTTGGGGTGGACAGTAACCTGGGAACCAGACGAATTTGATCAATCATGTTTCATTTGCTCTGGCAGGTGCGTCTGGCCACCCTCCTATTCAGACAGATTTCCACCCGGCCTGGAATTGGTCGGGCTAATAATAACCGTGTATGTAATATGGGGCGTGTTTGTTACAATCGCTGTACCAGGACTACATCACGCGTTTAGTTGCTCTGGTTGTTGGCCTATGCAATTGTGTCCAGAGGCATTTTGGTCTGCGCCCGTTGATAATACCCCTTGGAAATCGAAAATGAACAGAGAGATTCCAGGCTAATACGCATTTGCGAATTAGTTTGGTGACGCCAGGCTAGGTGGATGATATAGAAAGTGCACCTGTATGGATTTGGACTATACCGTGCTGACCGGTAGAGCCACAGAGGCAGCAATGCACTAAACATTTCAATAGAATTAGTGATCTTTTAAAAATTTTCAGTTGCCATACCAGAGCTTTACCCCTTCAGAAGCATTTATATTGAAATTTTAAGAAAAGTCAAATATACTGTGATCTAAATTTTAGGCCATACCATCCAGCCCTAGCTGCACTTCATTTTTCTTATTTCATAATATTATATGATATGGTGAGATGGTGACATTAATCCTCACCTTTTTGATGCGACCTATCCATGCTAACGTTAACTAGTAGTGGGTGGTGTGAACTATAAGTCGACTAGTCTGTGAATACAGAAGGATAAACTTTTAACAACCGAAGCTAAACTATATGAAAAATAACTAAGGAATGAATATGTCTTAATATAAATGTATAATATTTTCTAAATATTTTAAATGTAAAACGTATCATAAAGTGCACTTTGACTCATTTAATTTTATAAATGTATGGGCAAACTTAAAGTTGAATTTTATCCTGACAAACAATTAATAGACTAATCGACCATTCTGGCACATCCCTATTAGCTGGAAATGGTACAACAGCAAGGTTCGTTCAGGAATCAAAAAATTTTAAGTTATCCAGAACTACAAAGTTACTGCTTTATGTTAATGTTCAACCACACCTCAAAAAAACGACTGAAACTATCCCTGTATGCTGCCATTTAATTAGCAAATTTTGCCATTCTTTGTAATCTGTTCATTGCTGCCATGTTTTAGTTGAATGTGTATCATTCTGTTTCATACTCAAGGTAACTATATTCATGTAATTTCCTTGCCTGTTCTCTTTCCATCTAGGGTCTCATTTTTGTTGTGGACAGTAATGACAGAGAAAGAGTGGCAGAGTCTGCGGAAGAGCTGTCTAAAATGGTATGTAACATGTTTATTTGCTTGAAAGCCATAGCTCTTCAACAAATAAAATGTGTTAATTTATGGAGCCACATACAGGTGACTTTTTTTTTTTAGTTTGAAGGTGGCTTTTGAGAGCTCAATGGCACTAATGGCATTATTTTGACATTTCCTTTCTCAAATATGTGTCCCTATTTCAAATTGTTAACTCTAAATACATTTATTTTATCTTTCATATAACTACTTCCAATGCAGATGCCTTCAAAAAATAGAATGGATACCACTATTCAGCAGTCCAAACTGTGGCCTCAGTATTTAAATTCACAGCATTTAGCAAACGCCTTTATCCAAAGTGACTTACAATTTGTACATTTGTCAACAGTTTAACTGGTTAAACACCAGTTCAACAGTATCCCAAAGTTTATTTGATGCCCACAGATGATACCATATTACACCATTTTAGTTTAATTTTAAAATGGACAAAGCACTTATGTGCCGCCAGTTTGTTGTTGTTTCATCGTTTCTACTTTGTGTTGTTACAAGCCAGACTGAGGCTTAGCCCTGTCTGTTTTTCAAATTTTGGCAGGGGTTTGGGATTCCTCAGCAGTTGGTTTTGAATAATGAGTGGGCAGTGGCTTATCTGACAGTTTATTTTCAGCTCTGTTTGGCATCCTCTTTCTGCCCTCTTGAAGAAAATGTTACAGTATTTCATTTAGTCTATGGTGTTTTTGTAATTGTACCACAGTCAAATTATAATATAATTGTCTTAACTTCTAGTGAATCAGAAATGTTCTAAGAAATTCAGGATTTATTCTGGTCACATTGTCATTTCTGCCTCCTTTTCATCCCTGTAGCTGCAAGAGGATGAGTTGAGAGAAGCCGTTCTGCTGGTGTTTGCCAACAAACAGGACCTCCCCAATGCCTTATCTGTCAGTGAGCTCACTGATAAACTTGGTCTACAGAGCCTTCGCAGCAGAACTGTAAGTCTCTACATTAGCACAAAGGCTCCTAGAGATCAGATACATGGAGCCATATCTTATCTGTTAGCTAGGACTTCAACTAACTGCAACAAATTATTTTGATAATCAATTAGTCTAGTATTATTAATCAATTGGTTGGCTTGCTTTAAAAAAACAATACCAAAACATAAAAGCATACATAAAAATATATTTTTTATTTTATTTATGCATGAAATACAAACAGGTTTTCATAAAGCATAACGGTGGCTTTTAAACAAATATATACAGCAGGTATTCATAAAGCCCCCAGATAATATATAGTGCGTTTTTTCATGTCACAGCGTGTGTTAGGTTTTGACTAGGGATGGAACGATATCAAAATCTCACAGTACGATAATACCTCGATATACAGTCCCCGGTACAATATTTATTGCGATATTTATAAAAGAAAAAGACAAATGAAGACTTGTGAAAAAAGTGCCATAAGTGTTTATTAAACAATGATGGAACATTACAATAATATATATGCTTAGAGGTATGCTATGAGATGGGTCAAATGACCTGAAACTTATTTTTATAAAATAATATAATTTCACCAGCTGGACCTAGACAAAGGTAACATCTATTATTTTTTAAACATTCTCTATGCTACTACCTACCTACAACATATATTTACCCCGACGTGTATTTCACCACAGTCTGGCAGTGTCTGCATATCGTTTTTTGTCTGTCCGTCACCATTTCTCGTTTCTTGTGGGGGGGAACCAAAATGCTTCCACACTTCAGATTTAAAATTCACTTTAGCGTCCACAATTTCTAAATCTCTCTCTTCTTCGCCACATGCAGCACCTGGAATTTTCGCTCTACTTTTGATCTGTAGAGGCATGGGTCTATGGGAATTGTAGTTCCCAATTTCCTCCGCTCTGCTCCACTGTGGCTGAAAAATCTATACTTTTTGCCCGGAAGACCTAGCGTTTCATACCTTCATGTAACCACGAGGATATTGAGACGATTTTGCTATCGCGATACCACAAAATGTACGATACCGTTACATCCCTAGATTTGACCCTGAATAATTGCTGGCAGGAAGACTATTTACACCTCTTCAGTTCTTCTATTAGAGAGCACGGAGCCATCAGTGAGAGTTAAACGTATTTAATGTCCTGATTGTGATTATAGGGTTCACAGGTACACCGGTTCATAGACTTCAGTTAAATTAAAACGGAGAGTGTATGAATAACCTGTTCAATGTGATAATTGACCTAATAACATTCATAGCTAAACATACATAAGGCCTATTAGGAATACACATCTGCATATTGCAGGAACAAATATATAATGAATGTTGAACAGGGTAAATATCACTTGGATATTAGTTAAGATATCTTAAGCTTTTAAAGAGCATATTGCTATCTAGTTGCAACCATGAGGTAAGCAACATTGCAAGCCTTGTCATATGTTAGCGCTGTAAAATTAATTGCAATATTATGATGCAAACCAGGTTAGCCAGGCTCATAACACAGTAGCAGATGCAAAAAGACTGTTTATTTCTATGTAAATAACACAATGCTCACACAATGCAACACCAGCAAGTGTAGGGATATTTGGCCACAATATATATGCGTGAACTTACAATTTCTCTAACTGATCGTTTCAAACAGCACTTTCTGTCCAGTTAGATACTTTAGGAGGTATAGCATCTTAACCCACTTTGAACGCAGCCGTATTGACGTCTGACGTCAAACAAGATAAACAAAAAACTAGATTGCGCCCTCTGCCGTTTAGAAATTGCATCGCGATTAATTTTATATCTCTATCTTTAATTTTCACACATTTATATCGCTTTATATTTATTTCGTGCTTGACATAAACCAACAAATTGATAATGAAATTCGTTAATATTTTCGTCATTGAATTTTGTCGACAACCTCGATTAGTTGTTGCAGCCCTACTGTTAACCTCACATCTCGTATGATTTCACAGTGGCACGTTCAGGCAACCTGTGCCACTCAGGGCACGGGGCTGTATGAAGGACTTGACTGGCTATCCAACGAGCTGTCCAAGCACTAATGGTGGATTGACGGGACAGAGAGCGAGAAGTGAAGACTAAACACCAGAGGAACAGGACAGCAGACAAGAACATTCAATCAAGAACTGTTTTAGTCTTTTGTGCCTGTGCTCACTCATAGGGCAAGGCTGGTGGACAATGCAATCAACATCATTGGAACACCTTAAAATCCCTTTCCTACACTTTTATTGTTGTTATTCTTATTATCCTTTCCCATAGTCTCTATTTTACTCCTTTTGTTGTCAACCTCTTGTATGACAAGCTAAGTAATGCTTTCATCTGCATAATGAGCAAATTGGCTTTTTAGAATTGTCATTAAAGCAGTGAAGACTGTTGTATTTCAAATGGCTCTGTTGGCAGAGGTTGTCCATAACCACTTCTATACTGTTTGACATGTTCATTTGGGATAGGATATGACAAACCTAGAGCTGTTTATTATGGATGTTTCTTACCTTGAGCTTACCTTACCTGCTCCACTAGCCCTCATGGACATTTGACCTGATCTGTCAGACCTGACCTGTTGCTCTGCGCTTTCCTTTCCTCACATGCAGCTATTTTTCTATAAAGAACTGTAGCTTTTAGAATGGGATGCAGAAGGATTGCAGTGATTTCACAGTTGGACTGTTATGGCAGTAAGGAACAATGTGGACCTCAGTAAATGGAACCAAAAAGCATCACTGTGCCTTCTGGTCCATCTTTACACAAATCTGTGTAATCCTTTCTTATCACATTCTTAGGTTGTGCATGCCTGCTCAAAATGCTATAGTTATTTCTGTTATTTCTTTATTTCTTTTTTTGTATGACAAGATTATGCAATTAGAAATGCGTTTCCTTGTGTGCCCTGATGTAAGAGGTGGTGTCATGAAACTGCAGGGGAGTGTGGGTGTAACTTGCTCCATTCTGACAACATCCTCTGACATTATCCTCTATGAATACTTGTGAACTGCGCCTCATCCTGTATTTCTTTTTTTTCTTTTTTTTTTTCTTTTTTAAAAGACTTCTAAAAGTGATTTGAAAACTCTTCTCTTATCTATGCTTACAGAAGATTAGTCTTGACCTCAAAGAGAAAAGGGAAGGGAAGCACCATTTCAGTGTTGGCACAGGGCTAAGGCAGTGAGATGTAGTTAAGTGGCAAGAGTTTTATAAAAAAAATGAAGATATTTCTTGCAACACAGCAGTGCTTATTGCTGTGTATGATTTTTCTACCCAATGGCTGATGATGTGTGCTTAATGAATCTACCCTAACCCACACCACAAACACATAAACATACATTCCAACATATTCTTTCAGATATTGCATGGAGCTGCCACTCTTATAAATGATGTGCTAACAATGTTTTACAGAAAATGTCTAATAAAGTTACTGTTGAATGATAACAGTTGTTGGACAAACTAGTGATGTGTGAATTTCTCATTTACTATTTTTGCATTCATTTGTATATGCTGTATAGTTTGTAGAGCAGATCACTGGCATACTATAGTATCTATTGTAGATTTCTTTCAGACATTCCAGGCCAGCTTTGTCCCACTGTTTGCTTTAAAACCACACACATCCTGCTACATCTAACATAAGATGCTCTTTTGTGTTCCACTGTTTGGACCCGTCTGAATAAATTCAAGAGGCGTACCTAGTACATGCATCAGATGGGAAGGTGTGACCAACAAATCTGTGCCAGTCGTCAGTGTAAAGAGTATAACCCCTCTAAATATTTCTATGAATTTGTTTGTGGTTTGCCATTTACACTATAAGACTAACACAATGTTAATGTTTACAAACCAAATTACTATGTTGTAAAATTACAAGAAATCTTCAAATGGATTATTGACTGCAGTATCAATATCTGAGCGGAATTGCACATGAAGGTAATCAATATAGGCACACATTGCCTATATGGGAAGGGGAAACAGTTCTGTAATCGGGCTTGCTATGATTTGTGGATATCTGTTCTAATGTAATTATGACAGCTTATCAGGCTTAGTGGAGCTGGGTCAGTGCACGGTGTGAGGCTAAGCAGCACACTGGCTAAGCAAATACTGTAGGTGTACATGTGTATTGAGTATGTTCTTTAAGACCCTTTTTTTAATGCTTAGCTAATAAATACATTTCAACTTGTTTTTTCAACTTCGTCCTGCTGCATTATCAGAGGTGAGCCTGAAGCGTTTGCTAGATAAGTGTCTTTAGGATGACGCTTTAAACGTGAATATATTTATCAATGCTTAATCCTTGTCTTATTTCACGATGCACCACAATTATTGGGCTATAACTTTTTTTTTGCAAAATGGATGAATGCAAAGATCTGTTTCATTTCATTTAAGTACTATTTGCCACTGCAATATGTAAAATGACAGTAAAACTAAAATGCATGATCCACACATTTCTTTTCAGCTGTGACTTTATAAAGGGCCCTCTGAAACAAACTATATATTGCCAGCAGGTGTACGAACGAGTACACCATGTGCTTCAGTGGGACCATAATCCTCCTGCACCTCCATCCGACAACCCTCAACAGCTTGCAGTTTATTACACACTGGAGTGCAGATACTATAGTTACCTTTCTCAAGCATTTTCTGGGGTTTGTCTGGGTGCAGTAGGAGGCCGACCATGACCCTGCCTATCCCAGTGCCACGGCCGTCCTATTCCCAGGCCAGGGAGAACCTGGTGAAAGCAATCTCGCCCAGGATTCTCTGCTTTCTGGCCTGTGGAGGAGTAGACTGCCGCTACGAGGGACCAGCTTGCTGGAGAGTGAATCAACAGGCCATACGAGGCATTTTCTCCTCCTGGTAAAACAGTTTGACAGCAGTTAATCAGGTGGCACTGTATAATGCATCGTCTCTCATACAAACATCCATTTATTTATTTATTCTTCGCAGGGTGACGGATGATATTCTTGCTATGGCACGGCCCTCCAATTATCTCATTAAGAAATACAACATCATAGAGCAATTTCAAAGGTAATCCGAATTAACTGTTAACGTTTGTGATTATGTGTGCACATGTATACCTGCATGGATTCACTGTGTTGTGTCCGTCTCCAGGTTCAAAATCAAAACCATTATGAGCATGCAGATCCCCGGTGAGCATGCATTCTGTGGCCCCCCCCTGGACCGTGACAGTGGCTTCACCTATTCTCCGCAGACCTTCATGGACAACGATAGTAAGATATTGTGCTGTGCTGTATGCTGCTGCTCTCCAAACACACACAGCACAAGGCCTCACTCTTCCATTTAACCGCCCACTCATGCGTTTGTGTTGTGTGTGTTTTCTTCCATCCTTTTTTTTAGTTTTCTTCTACAACTTTGGAATGCCAGATTATGGTGTCTCCTCTCTGGTTGGCATAATTGATGGAGTTAAGGTGCTGGCCTATGCTGTGAAGGAGGGACGGGTGGCTGTGCATTGCCATGCAGGCCTGGGTAGGACAGGTAGGAAATGCTGCGTGTGGCCGAGAGAGAAACCGCATGAGTGCCGTGGTACTTCATGCATCTGTCTGTCTGACCTGTGCTCCCCAGGCGTCCTGATAGCCTGTTACTTGATCTACACCCTGCGCATTAGTCCGAGTGAAGCCGTCCACTATGTGCGTATTAAACGACCCCGCTCCATCCAAACACGGGCCCAGATCAACCAGGTGTTCGACTTCGCCCGCCTGCTCAGTACACAGCTGACCCAGTACCCAGACATTAACCTGCGCTACGGGGCAACCTTCACCTTACAACACTACCTAAACCGCCAGGCTCTACTTGTGCATGGCCAAGAGGCACGCACCCTCAGGTTTACCCCCAAGGTCAGGAGTATGTTGATTCCACACCACTGTAAAGGTACACTCCGCAGTGTGTTTGCAACTAAACAGTGTAAAACAATTGAAGCTCATCTCTACTCCTCCCCCTACAGCACTCATCGGCTCACATCTTCTCGAAAAAACAGTGAGCCGGAGAGGAGAATTGTTGTTCTGGGTGTGCTATAACACTAACAAGGAGTGTACCTTTAAAGCAGTCACAGTTATGAAGAGTTACAGCGACAGGTGCATCTCAAAGATTTAGAATATCGTGGAAATTTTCATTTTTTCCCCTGTAATTTAATTCAAAAAGGGAACCTTTCATATATTCTAGATTCATTACACATAAGGTGAATACCTAACCTAACCCTAATATTTCAAGCCTTTTTTTGTTTTAATCTTGATGATTATGTCTTACAGCTCATGGAAATCAAAAATCCAGTATCTCAAACTATTAGAATATTAGAATAAAGAATTTATAATACAGAAATGTTGACCTGAAAAGAGCTCTAATCAGCTAATTAAGTCAAAACACCTGAAGCGTCTTACCTGGGCTAAGGAGAAAAATAACTGGACCGTTGCTCAGTTGTCCAAATTTTTTCTTTTCATGAGCTGTAAGCTGTAATCATTAAGATTAAAGCAAAAATAAAAGGTTTCACTTTATGTGTAATAAATCTACTGTATATATGAAAGTTTCACTTTTTGAATTAAATAACATAATAAAAAATGAACTTTTCCACCACATTCAAATTTTTTGAGATGCATCCGTAGGCCTGGGCCTGCTAACCTTGTGGACTGTCTTGCCAGGTGGTGTACCTTCTGTGTGTGCGTCTCTGCTGCTTAGCCCTGGGTCTCCCTGCCCCTCCGGAGGTACTCGCTGAGCTGGAGAAAAGGTCAGAAGTACGGGCCTTGGGCAGGGATGTGAGGGAGACCCTGGTGGCCAAACAGTACCTTCCCCTGTTGCGGGAAGGGAACTGGGGGTCCTGGGTGGGCTCGGTGACCTCCTGGGATGAACCAGGGCAATGCTCTGTGAGAAAAAGAAGGACGCTGGACAAACGCAGCTACAGTGACTCTGACCTCAGCAAGACCGCCATAAACCAGGTTATCATTTACTACACAGACCTAGAATGAAAATGTCTTGGCTTTGCAAGGTCAAATTTACCATCAAAAATGATTTTCTTTATCTTGTTGCTTTCCTTTCTCAAGGACCTGGAGCAGGGCCCATACTTTATTCCACTACTGGGAAATGAGAGAGACTGGAGTGGACACTACCTGATAAGAGCCAGTCCTATGGTCACCTGGCGTTCCGCAGGCCAGTCGTCTAGCAAAGAGGAAACTCACCCACTCTGTATCCAAACGGCCAACAATACAGCAAAGAGCTCCCAGAGCAAGACACCAGCGCTGACCAAATTCAGCTCCAATGTTGAGGTAGCTGTAAACCCCAAGTTAGTATTATTAGTTGATTATATTGAAAATAAGGCTTTGCATGTAATATGCTAACCCCCCACCTCTTCTTATTTATAGCTGCACAGAAATCAGCACAAGCCAGGCCCAACATCAATGGCCCGCTCTGTGGCCAAAGCAATGTCAGACCAAGACTCCCCAGGAGAAACCATTCTACAAAGATCCGCTCTACTTCAAGTAAAAAATAAAATAAAAATGTACATGTTTTCCTTGCCCTATTTTGGCTCCAAGCCAGTGTTATCACTATAACATTGTTATGTAAAATGTTATTTTACAGGAGGAGCTGAACAGTAGTGAGTGTGGATGTGCTCTACTGGTCACAGAGTCAGACCCTCATGTACTCAGTTATCTTCTGTGGACCTGGCTGGAAAAATTAAAGGTGAAAGGGTTCAGATTAGGGACAATAATAGAAAATATACAGTATATACACTACCAGGCAAAAGTTTTATAACACCTCTATATTTACAGTTTTTCATGATTTGAAGCCTACTGTTATTTTCTTATAAGGTAGTTCTGACATAGCCTGGAGGTTGTATTGTGTCATTATCTTCCTGTAGGATGAACCCCTGAACAACTATAGGCGTATACCAGAGGCTATTGCGTGGCGCTGCAAAATGCTGGGATAGCAGTTTTGGCTACTCACGCAAGTTGCCGACTCTGGATCCAGCAAAAGAGCCCCAGACCATCAAGCTTCCTCCTCCATACTTGACAGTTGTTAAACACAGAGGAATCATCTTTTCCCCTACTTGCGGCGTATAAAAACCTGTGTGAAGAACCGAAGATTTCACGTTTTGATTCATCGGTCCATAGGACCTTCTTCCAGCCCTCAGTAGTTCAGTGGCAGTGCTTCATTGACCAGGCAATCCTCTTTTTCTTATTTTGCCATTTTGACAATGGCTTTCTTACTGCCACTCGACCTGTAAAACTTGCAGCTCAAAGTCTTCTCTTCAAAGATAAAACTGAGGCTTGCTTACTTCAACCAGTGTTAAGCTGCGCTTGAAGCTGTTGTCCTATGAGCCTCCTATCACGCAAGCTGTTGATTCTCAGAAACCTGATTCAGAATTTGGTCCCGTTGTGGCTTTGGGTCTGTCGGACCTCTTGGCTTGACACCATGGCTTTCATTGCAATTTCCCTGAAAAATGCCTTTTCACATAACTTTGAAATGTACATTATTTTTCATTTCAGTCTTTGGTAACCTAAACTCTTTTTTAAAATTCTGTCAGTTTACGGCTTACCTTTGTAGCATTCCATGTTATTCGCTGGACTTGAATTGCTTCAATTTTAATAAAAACTGGAAAAATTGGGGTGTTCTAAATCAAAGATATGCTTACTTCTCAGGGGGGTGAAAGCATACCAACATTCTGAATTTCACATCTGTCCAATTGAAGGTTAAGGTCAGACTTGTGAACCCCTTTGAAACTGTATTATTTTACTGTCATTCCCTAAATGGTATTTTGGGTTGTTTTATGTAGAGAGAACCCAATAGGATTTTGAGTTTTGATAAGTCCCTTGGTTTTAGTGGAGAATGTTCACAGTGCTAGAAAATAAATATAAATTTTTATGAGAAGCATTGATCGAAAAAAACATACAAATTGACCAGCCAAAATCCAGGGCATCTCTTTTGACATTTTCTTCAACATTTTTCTCCACTTCAGGAGCCTGTTCTGAGTACAGAGGATGTGCAAAAGTTGATTTCAGGAGCAAACCAGATGAACCCTCTAATAGTACTAAAGAAGGTAAATTTAATTTAAATTTAATGTAGAGTGTTTTACCATTAAAGGGCTTTGCCTCAATATGTAGTGTAAAATACATTTATTTATTTATGTCAAGTTTTTGTCATTATGTGATAACAGCCACAGTACCACACCATCTCTTGTCTGCTGAGCTGTGTGGGTACTGTGACCCGCTTGTGTCCACACAGAGAGGATGCAGTACTACGACGTCTGATACGAGCCCTAAACAGGGTAAAATAAATATTTTGTACTGTGTGTGTGTGTGTTTGTGTGCGCGCATAGGTAATATACTGTATGTAAGACGGGATTATAAGACATCTGTGTATGGGTAGTAGGGGTTTAAATGTGTCATGTTTTACACTAAATAGTGTTATTATTCTCTTTTAATTCAGCAGAACACACAAGAGGGAATGGAAAGCCATGCAGCGTTGATGAAGATCTTCAAGACCAGCTCCAGAGAGACATACCAAAACTACAGTAATCTGACCAATGCCGGCAATGGCACTACAGCTGGGATTTCCCCTAGAAAAACAAAACAAATATGATTGCAATGTTAATTGCAAAATACCAAATAGAATTAACCATCTTTGCAAACATTGTACAAGCTGTGTATTGGTAAAATGTAGGTGTATGTAGTAGATCTAATGGCACACAGGTGCACCTTATTTATAAGAAATAAAAAGATATTTCTGCCAAAGCATGTGCAACTCATTTATTTCATATTAGTTTGAATCCTTACTGTATTCTTTTAAACCAATATTCAAACACATATTGGGTGTGCCTGTCAGAGCTTCATCTCTATGGCAACGTTGTCATAGTGAACTTAGTGAAAAATACTAAACAAACCGTGTTTGGCCTCACTGCACGTGTTGTGTCCCAGGCAGCATTGAGGACAGTCACTACAGCAACACAGGTCTGGGATTTTATTTACGCAATCTCACCAGACAAAATATTTTGAGATTTCTTGTAAGTATAATGACTTTACAATAGTTACGATGTTTGACCTCTGAAATTACATTTGAAGAATAACAAAATCTATAAACACTACTTATAGTAGGCTTTCAAAAGGGGATTTATTTGTACTTTAATATTGTTATAGTTGGACCTTGTAAGATTGGGAGACATAAAAATAGAGCTCTTATAATATATAATAATATATCATTATAATACTATTTGTTCTCGAATCAAAACTTCTACTGCAATCAGAAGATTGCAGTAGAAGTAACGTTACATTCCCAATGGACAGGTCCATTAAGGTAGTCATCAAGAGATATTAAATAGTTTTACATTACTCTTGAAAGAATATGAAACTGTTGTTTTTATTATGGTATTAATAAATAACTAATATAGTTATTTACTTTATAAAAACTTGAATTTACTCACCTTTTTTTCTTAAACTAAAGGAAACATGCCAGACACAGATGTTTGGGTTGGCACCTGGAGACCCCACAAGCCCAGAGGACAAATAGCTGCCCTTTACGGTAGCCCAGGTCCCAAATATGCCCTGCCTGGGCTCATAGGTAGCCAACAACTTTTACTATTATTTAATAAAAACCACCCTGTTTTTGATTGTTTTGATTGGATAAAAATCCCTGTACTTCCCTTATAGGTCTTAATAACCATGATCCTAGAAAGCACCAGGCACCAATGTTTAGTTTTGGGAAACGTCATGACCTCTCTGATGGTAATTCTTCCCCTGGACCAAAATACCTGATTCCTGCCAGCATTACCAGAGTGGGCAGAAATGGCACGCCTGCGTTCTCACTCTACAGCCGTACTAAGGACGCCAAGCTGTTCCTTGTCCCTGGACCAGGTAAGTAAAACCCTTTTTATGGTAAAAAAAAAAAGAATTGTTAAAACAAGCTGGTAGTGTATACATGTCTAAGTGTTAACAACTCATTGTCTGACATACATTATTCATAATGTATGGAATTATAGACTTGTAACTATTTTAAACATATCTAAATACATTTTGCTAATAGATGATTAGGCTTTCAATGTTCTTTCTTAATTTCAGTCTTAGTGATGTAGAGAAATGGAACAGTGGACAATCTCTTGATGATAATGATAATGTAATTATGAAATTTCAGGCCAGTACTCTCCAGAACAGTCGGCAAAGTCAGTCTTCTGCTCTGCTCCTGCTTTCTCCCTATCTGGCCGGAGCAGAGACAATTACAATGATCAAACGCCAGGTAATATTTTGTCATGCAAACGAGCACAATATTCCACTAGAGAAGGACATTTTCCTGACAAAACGTGTGCTGAATAGCTGATGAAAACTACAGGGGTTAGGAAAAGTATTTAAAAAATAATTTCAATTTACTACATATACTGTAGTACACAGAGAATACATTCTAAGCAGATATTTAGCTGCAGATCACCTTAAATTGTCTAGTAATTGATTCTCAAATTCAGTCCAGAAAATTGTATTCCACATTGCAATGAACCTTTGTTATGTCCCTATTGCTGATATTATAGGTCCAGCTGCATACATGCTGCCGCCAGTGCTGGGTTCCAAAACTGTGAACAAAAGTGCATCTCCTAACTACTCACTCAGTGGGCGCAACAAATTTGGCAACTTCCACGAGGACCTGCAAAAGGTCAACATGGCTCTTAAAATTTATGCAAGGAAAATATATGGATTATCATAATACAGCCAACATGTAAAATGTTTTAGGATATTTAAAACTCTGGTTTATATTAACTGGATTAGCACAAAAAACTGCCACTATAAAATTGTAAAAACTACAGTATACCGTATATACAGTATACAGTGTACTTGGCTGCAGACCGCAAACAATCCAGTATGTACAATATCCCTCCAGACCCCTGGCCCTGGTACCTATAGAATAGTGGACCCTTGCATCTACAAGTACAAGCCTCCTCAGTACAGCATGACTGGACGCAGCAGTGCATGTGGTGACAACACAGAGAAACCTGGGCCTGGAGCCCACCACCCAGAGCAGGCAAGACATCACAACATTGAGAATAAAACAATGGTTGTCTATCATTTTTGAGCAAACTGTCAAGTGGTACAGTAGCTTGGGATCACACTGCGGTTCTTAATGGTGGTGCCACTGAATACTTTTAATAGCAAAACACAAAACACAATACCATAAAACATAAACACATTTGAAAAAAATATACATGCACTGTAAATGCACATTCTGTTAAAGATAACAAAGCTAGATTAAAATAATGACAGACTATTTCAAAATGTTGAAATTATATTGTGGCCCCACATGGAAAATAATCGAGTTTCTAATGTACATTTCTACGTTGTAGGTCACCTGCACAAGAATCCAGGCTCCAAGCTTCTCCTTTGGTGTGCGACATTCACAATACATTGCACCTCTCATTGTAGATGTGGTTAATCATATTTGAGCTGGAAAACAAACACTGCAGTATCACCACTTGCACTGAGTGATATAGTTCACATTGTTGTTTTTTTTCTTGAGTGAACAATATTAAGAACTAATAAATATTCTTGCATATGCATGGCCTATTTATTTCATCCTTGTTTATCAGCATCACTTTTAACCTGGATCAAAGCAGGATAGATTCTAATATCCAGTACAATAATAATAATTCTAACTGCCTTTCAACCTTAAAATAAATTACGCAATCGAACCAATGAAGTTTTAATGGACATGGATGTATCTAGCTCAGATGTTTTAGACAGGCACCTGTAAGGCCAGCACGACAGATTACAATGCGGGCCTTCAGGCGTCCCCGTTGCATAGAAACCGCAGCTGTCTGGAAGAACATGCAACATTTAACTAGCTAATTTGTGATCAATTGAACGTTATAACAGATGAAGGCCATACATAGACTATTTTTGGTTGTTGTTTTTTAAATCATCTACGTCAGATACTAGCCATCGGATGTCGTTATAGGTAATCTTCAATTTAAGGCAGGGTAAGGGTTACAGAATCATTTCAGGACTCAAAATTGAATTTTCAAAGATGAACCTAATAAAGGCCCTTCTCTATAACAGCGGCACTTATAACAAATGTGTTTTATCGTTGATGGATAAGCAAACGATCGAAATCGAAACCAACAAACCTTGTGATGACTTTAGCTAAGCGGCAAGCTAACAAGTCTTGTGTGGAATAGCACTGTAGCTAATGCTAGATACTTTACAGCTCAGCTAATCGTCAACGTTTGGCAGTTCTGTCATAATTAAAATTCAACCTCTCATCAAAGTCAAAGAAATGGCTGGCGATGCTAGTAACATCCCTGAACTAGACCAGGGGAAATACGATGCTGACGAACAAGTGAAAATAATCTGTTTGGGTGACAGTGCTGTCGGTAAATCCAAGTAAGTGCTGTTTTCCTTCTACGTCAGCTAAGTTACTACAAATATTTGTATTTCTTTAACTCTTATCAGGTTATTTTCAATATTGTTCTATTTAATCCGTTTTGCCTGACCTCATAGAGGATATATTAGGCTACTTATTGTATTTTCTTCCTATTCTAGGTTGATGGAGAGATTTCTCATGGATGAATAGTATCCTTTTTCTGGACATGTCTTTAATGAAGTATTATTTTATTTAAATTTTTATTAACATAGGCAATATTTACTGTATATTTCTCTAATTATATTAAAAGCAGAAGGTCCTTAACTCTTAGTCAAGTCGCCCCCAACAGTTGTCGACTTATGCCCTGACTCTCTACAAACACTCTGCTACAGTTGGAAACAAGACTATTGTGGTTGGTAGGTACCCCTAATGGCCCTTTGTATTTGCTTTTGGCTATAGTTCAAGTGTCTACATTACTTAACAATATATAGAGTTTGGTACAAGTTGACCATAAACATAACTCAATAGTTTAGAGATGGAATTTCTTTCATTTCTTGTTCCTTCACCAGATTTTTGGGACACAGCCGGCCAGGAGAGGTTTCAGAGCATGCACCCCTCATACTACCATAAAGCACATGCATGTATCATGGTAAGACACAACGTTGTGGGCGACGTGCACTTGACCTGGTAATATGCTCACATTGTTTTCTTAGCAGACTGAATATGAACTTTTTTTTTAAACCATTTTCCTCAAGGTGTTTGATGTTCAAAGGAAGATCACGTATAAAAACCTGGCCAACTGGTATAAGGAGCTGCGAGAATACAGGCCTGAGATACCGTGTTGTGTGGTCGCCAACAAAATTGATGGTGGGTCTGGCTGTCGCAGTAGTTAAAATGATCTTTAGTTCTTGTACAGACAAATGCGTAGGAGATCTAATTGTTTATGCTTGGTCAGTGTGATCTCGGTAGAACTGTCCATTTACACATGTAGGTGTAGAATTATTTTCAGCACAAACATACAAAAGTAATATTTAACATATATTTATATTTGTTTAGTCCATCGATTTGAGGGCCGATGTACAAATGTAATCTCTCTTTTATAATGTGTCTGCAGCTGACTTGAAAGTGACACAGAAGAGCTTTAGCTTTGGCAAGAGACATGGACTGCCATTCTACTTCGTGTCCGCTGCTGATGGGACTAATGTGGTTAAGGTGACTGTCCTAAACACTTCAGCACAGGGCTGTCAAACGTCCTGGAGACCACCCTGATCTTGTCACCTGTCAAGTCATACTGGAAATGCTCTATTCAGAATAATTTAGAGGCGATGCCAATAGTTGTCAATCAATGTTATTAGCAGGACATTGTACCACCTTCAGCGAATCAGTTCTTGCTTTTGGCATTAGCTCAACTACTGTGGAAAGTGAGTTGCCAGACAGTTTTCTTTTTAGGGTTTCCAGATTGATGTTGTTGAGGTGAAATGGTTTATGAGCTTTCAAGATCAGGATGGTCCCACGAGGCTAGGTGTCCCCCACAGAAGTTTTGTCAACATAGGGCTAACATTGTAGTTTATAAACAGGGTCACTGCTTCATTATTAACATTTGTCGTTATCACAACTTAAGCTCTGTTACAATTTCTCTTGGCAACAGATGTTTAAAGAGATGATTAAGAGAGCTGTTGACTACAAGCAAAACCCAAGTGATTTTATGGATGAAGTGATGCAAGAGTTAGAGGTACCATTTATATTCTCTTTAATTTTTAATTTAATTTATCCAGTTGTGATTTTATTATATCAATAATAGTGTACCCGTACAACTAAAATATCAGTCATTCAGTCAGATTAGAATCTATTCAATTGTCACTTTATGTCAAATAGACATTTACACTACTGTTGTAATTCGTCCATCTTGTAGAACTTTGAGCTGGAGAAAAAAGAAGCAAGTTCTGATGCGACTGAGGATGGACTGAAGGCTGAGAGCCCAGATTTGGCCTGACAGACTCTCCACATTCTATGGACACATTATCCTCTTCTGGTATCTTTGCTTATGGAAGCAGATACTGTAGTCAGCCTGACCTGCATACAAGGATATACTGTGCACTGGCTGATATCTCCTTCTCAGTGATGTACACTAACATATAAAAAAATGTGATTTTAGTGTGTTTGGAACATTATCTCTCCTTATGTTATTAGTATTTAATTAAATACTAGGTTCACTTCAGATCTGCTTCTGCTTCAGATCTATTTCTGTTCACTTCAGATCTGCCACTGGAAAACAAAACAATGTCTTGTAGTTAGATTAGCACTCATCTACCCCCCACCTAGTTACAACTTCCCTGACGAATACAGCTGTCTGGGACAACCTGGTTGGACAGCTATGAGCTTTGTTGAAAGTCTAAAAATGACTTAATGGTGAATACTACCATAGAGCTGCTTGATACTGTAGCATGATGTCCGTCATATCTATAATCTACTATAATGGCAGATATTGCTACAGCAGGATGGTTGGATGTTTACGTAAGTGTGCAGAACATTGAATCATGTTAGTACTTTAAAGAAGAATGTGAACTTTTGAAATAATTCTCTTACACAACAAAATGTGATTATGAACTGTCCATGCTGCTTCTGCTGTTTGGCTGCTATTGTTAATTGTGTAAAACAGATTTGAGTGAGTTTTAAATGATGGAAATGTACCTTGGAACCAAATTGATTGTAATATTGACATTTTCTTCAGCATGTAGGTGCTTTATTAAAATGGGACCACTAATCTCTCCACCTTTAAATCAGATGTATTATATAGAGTACAGTATGTTCCATGTGTTGGTAATAAATAGTAACTCAAAGGGGTTTGCCATATACTGTTTTTTTTTGTTGTTGTAAATGATATAACTTTGTGAAATAGCCATTGATCTTTGTTTGGATGTGTCAGTGTCATTGTTGAAGTACTCGTCTATTTATTTTAATAGGAACAAATTCGTGTTTAAGATTCCAGTACCTCAATTATGTGGTTTTTTTTGTTTGTTTTTGTTCAGAAGCGAGGACACGATGGAAATCAATGTAAAAACTTTTCTGAAAACAAATATGGATGTTTTACATGCACATAAAATTAATTATGAATAAATTGCACTGGAATACAACCAAATAATTGATTCGTGGCAGTCATTGTACCATTATCAGCAGGACAAAGGAGGATCAACAGTTTGTTTTTAATTATAAATTTATTACATAATATAACAAACATATATCTCTGTGGTGGATATATCCCAGAAAACATCTCAGGGCTTGCCGCAACCCTCACTTCACACTCTTATTGTTTGCCAGGTGAGTAATGTCTGTGTTGTCTACCTAATCCGCACCTTCCCCATATGGAAAGGAATATAACTATAGGAAGTATCCAGAGGTTGTTGAGGATTAGATACTGAGGATGAGTTACCCTGTCCTACAAGGCTGAGACGTTGCAGTGATAGTTCCACCATTCTAAACTTCACAGTGCAAACAAGGAGGAAAAAAAGAAGACAATGAAAGTAACACCCCTTCGATGATAAGATCACTGTTTCCAGTGGGTGACAAGATTCCAGTGGGGTTTAAAAAAAAAAAAAAGGTTACACTGCTCCCTCTACACTATGTAGATTGTGCTTTGTTGATTAGAAAATAAGACAAATATAACCCTTCTGTAAAACTCAGAGTGAATGATGTGTCAGTCTGTTACACAGTATTCTGTAGCATCACTTTGCATCTGTAGCCGCGGTACGCTTGCCGGGTCTCCTTGAACTACAGTTTTTACAGAATGAGTCCAGAAGCCTTCAATCTTTGCATTACTGTATATCTGTCTGTGGGTGTCTGTACGAACAATAAGCCAGATAAAAACCTTTATCACAGTTAAATCAAGCGATCGTTATACCATGCCTCAAGATGATTTTTATTAAAAATGCAAAGATCATTAAATCAGGATTCTCATAAAACATTTTAAAAAAAATTCTGTATTCCCCACCCTAAAGGTGCTGTACATACAGTGGAGGAGCTAACGAATGTCTGTAGTTCTCAAGATTTCCAGGAGATGGCACCATATTATTGAGTCTAATAGCTCAAGAACATTTTAACTAAGGTAGTCCAAAATCAAAGAAAAAAAAAAGAATATTTATGTTCTTTTTGGCACATTTTTACTTTGTTTTTATTCGTTCCTTTTCAAATCACCTCATGTATCATATCCAAAACTCAAAAAGTCTGAAAAAGGAAAAAGGAGTGAAGCCAGATAAGAGTGAAGTGTGAGGAGCACAAATGCATTCTGGGAATGGTGAATGTACAAAAACAGCCACACTGTATAAGATGTGCCTACATAGTTACAAGGTGAGCTATAGTCGGCCTGCAATATAAAATGTGTCAGTATTATCTCCCAATATACCATTAATGTCAGTCTCTCTCGATCACTCTTTCACTCTTAGTAGGGCAGCCCATTTTTTTTTAAAGAAATTGCTTTGTAGAAAATGACAAATGCAGGACAAATCTATAATATATGTATGTTTATACATGTTTATGTGTATGCATGTGCGGCACAGCCACTGCCAAGAATTTCTGGTGGTATTACAGTAAGGCTATAGTGGACTCCAAATGTAAACCTAATTAATCATCCAACCATACATTGTTCCTCTCCCCCTCTCTCTTACACACACACACACACACAATGAAAGAAAACCACAAGCTACCATTTGTACGTGCACACACATCATACATGCATGGTGAAGATGAATGAGCATACAGACGGTTTCAGGGACTCCAGGTGCACACGTGCGCTTGGAAAATGGGTGGCTTTTATGCTAGCACCTTGTTTTGTGCAAATCCTCCCCTAGTTCATAGTTCAGAGCTCAAAAGTTAAAGAGTTCATAGAAAGAATAAAATCTGCTCACCTTTTCTGCAGGTGGTTAACTATGCATATATGCCAAACATTCATATATAGATCTATATATTTTTTGTTTTTCAAAAATGTCTATGAAATCTATCATATATACATTGCTTGTGATTAATATAAAAAAGCAAATATTTGTAGTTTGTTCATATTTACAAGTATAAGTACTTTTTGAACGGATAGTTATTTTTTTCTCTCTCATTTTCACTCTAAAATTCAAATGAGTGAATGATAAAAGTATCATGTTCCACAGGCTACAAAATCTACCCACAGTGTAGGAGGGTAACAAACTATTGACTTGGGGAAAAAATCAGCAAAAGAAAAGCCCAACTGAGTCAGAGGACATAACACTGAAATTAGAATTAAAATAAATCAGTGAGGTCACAGTGAGGCAGTGAGTGCTATTCCTACAACCTGGATACAATATTACATTTACCAACTGCTTTTCTGAACTCCAAGAAAAGAAATTAACAGAAATCTATTCTGGAAAGATACACAACACTTTGCCAAGAATATTGACTTGGCATAAAGGTTAAATGCTGTCAGCGCATAGAGGTTTTTTAGTGTTAGTATACCTGGCCTTCTCTCAGAGAAACACTATAGGTCTGATGCTTTGCTGTTGCATGAATAAAACTCACTGTTTCTCACTGCTAGCAGGGGCTACTCATGTAAATACAATTTTAGATTTTTTTATTATAAGACCTTACAGAAGATATCCCATCCCCAGAGCCAAGTGAACTACAGATACAGAACCTGCAATGCCATTTCAGAAAGGCACAGACACAATTTTGCGGAGGATACAGTATAAGTATAAGTTTGTTCAGGTATAACCTCAATTTCAAAAGGAGGTTTCTTCAATCAAGAAACCAAGGAGGTTCATTTAATCAGACCAACCTTCCTTCACCATTTATATAGATGCTGTAGAATTTAGAATGAAAATAAATAAGAACTAGTAGCTGGGATGGAAATCTACTAGCCCTCTAGCGTACGGCTAGTATTGTTCACACAGTAAAATTGTTCACAATGATAATAGATAACAGCAAACAACCTCTCAATGTAAGTTCCATCCCTGAGTGGTAAACAATAGGCTTAAAGGTAGATAGCCTTCTTCTAATTAACTGTCCTACTATGTGGCTGTATAAGGTTGTTGTTGATAATAATAAGCACATGAAAGCTAGAACCACATAACAAAGAGATCTGTAACCAAGGCAACAGGGATGGGCGTCAACTGGGGTCTTGGCCTCACATTGCGGGATGCCCTTAAGTATGAAGGAAGACCATAAGGAAATGAAAACAGAAAACATCTCTTTCCAGGACATGATGCAACTTCGTCATGCTACTGTTCAGGAAAGGGTGACCATATGTAAAGTTCATCAACATTTGATCTATTGATGAAGCTATATTATCTGTATAACACCATGTATTATTTTAGTAAAGTTATATAACCTATGACAAAATTTAATTTCATATATCTATATAGTTTTTTTTTATTTCAAATATATATATATATATATATATATATGTATATAATTGGTAGAAATACGTAAATTATTGGTGGAATAAATTTTAAGTTTTCTTTCTGCCTTCTAACAGCAGATCGGTGCAGTATTAACTATTACATTTCCTCCTTGCAACATTGCATCTTTTCTTCTCAAAGCTATTTAGATACATATATATCACATCATTTTCTATCTATAATATTCCCTTTGGAAAAACCGAAACAATTTGTTTGATTATCAAAAAAGCCACTAGTGTTGGTTAACATTCTCCAAATAATAGATAGCACAGTCAGGGTTCCGAGGCCAATGGGCTTTCTCCTGTGGTCTATTTGTCCTCGGTTCAAAAGCAGGTAGAGAGAAGACACATCGATTCACAGCTGTGTCAGCATTATCCATGATCCTGTGTTTACCATTGCTGATTTCAGTAGAAATATTTTGAAAGGCAACTGAGCTTTCTGTGTGGAACAAGACTCCCTACACCTTTACTCTCACTGTAAAAGGCTTCAGAGGCCGGCTAGGTTGGGAAGAACAGAGGTAGAGAGGAGCAGAGGGGAAACACTGGGTGAAAGATGGCGGGTGTTACTGGGGAAGCAACATAAAAGGTTCACAAATCAAATGTGATTTGAGGCCCCTGTGATACTCCTCTGCCAATACAATCCACAGCCCACCTCGAGATCTAATTGGCTGCAGACATCGGGGTGGGGTGAATATATGAGCAAGGAGAAGGGGAGCGACATTTTGACTCCCTCAATTCAGTGCAGTGCTAAGTGCAATGTATCGGTGTGGGATGAGAACATATTAAAGTCAGGGTAAAAATGGAGGGGCCTGTTAACCTCCCCCCCCACAAATGATCTCTACCTCCCTCTATCTCTGCCCTCCCCTCCCTAATCCTCTGGGTGTCAGGGCAGGGGTCAGCTCTCTAGCAGCTGTTTCAGTGCTCGTTCAATGTTCATGCGGTGTCCGACACGCGTCACGCCCAGCTCCGCAAATTCATCCTTGGTTAGTGCCGGGAGGTGGGAGCCTTCGATCTCGTGCTCCTGAAACCCTGCCCGGTGCTCCCCCAGGTTGATGCTCTCCAGCCAGTCTCCCACGTCGTACTTGTTCCAGAGGTGAAGGGGCTTCTGGTGGAAAGGCCTGAGAGCCAGGAGCGGCGAGCCCAGCCCTGGGGAGTGGGGGAGAGACGGTGAGGGCGAGCGGGAACGAGCGCTGGAGCTCCTCATCACAAAGCGGACCTCCTTGGGCTCGTGGGGCAGGCTGAGACTGGACGACTTCAGGATGGTGTGGGGGGGCGTGGTCGGGGAGGTCGGCAGGCCGAAGCCCGGGAGCCGACCGAGGGGGTCGCCCCGGTCGGGTGAGCCTGAGCCGGGGCTCGGGGCGCGTCGCGTGACAGGGTAACGGCTGCCTGGCCGGATGGTGTAGGTGGTGCCATAACTTCTCTGGGAGATGGTGTGGAGCTCCCCTAGACTGCTGAAAAGTCTGGTGGAGACAGAGGACAGAGGGGAAAACAGGTGGTTTTCAGATGGAAGGAACGGGAGACAAGGCAAAGCAAGTAAACAGTTTAAAAGGTGGCGGTATATGGAAAAAGAATAGAGTAAAGAATATGGAAAAAGAACATAGTTAGAAGAGCTATTAGAGGAAATATATTTCAAATGTGACGTCTAAATCAACAGATTAGTGAGTTAGAAAGACCACGTGGGTCTCAGCTCAGTGAGGAGCCAAAGCAGGAAGACCTTGAGATTGAGTGTTTTTAGAGTAAAATAATGTCTATAGTATTACTATTAAGCCTTCAAGCTTCTTCAAACTAAACCTTAATTCATGCATTAAATCTGTTGCACATTTGAGTTTATCATGGAATTTTAATTTAGCAGAGCCCCATTTTCACTGATGACCATTCTAAACTCAAATGAGAGAGATATACTGTATATTATAATAATATAATAGTTAAATATTATGTTATGCAGACATTATATATTTTTATTTATTTATGCTGTAATAACCTAAATATGATAAACTGAAACCAAATACACATTTGTACACAAGTGCAGAATGTGTTTCCAAATCCTACCACAATAACATGTATGTATGTAATTACACAGTACTGTAACAATGTATAATTCGAAATGTGTCAAGCACAAAGTAACCCATTCTGGACGGCTAATAGAAAAAAGAGCATACAATTATACTACACTACTATTGTAGATGGTTTGACTATATTTTTTAAGTATTTTTTAAGGTTTAAGTATATACATTTTTCCCTGTATTGAAAAAGACCAAAACATGAAGTGTAGCAGTCTAAAGGGTCAAATAGACAAAAGTCCGAAGGGAAGTTTTACCAAAATACAGAGAGGTGGGGTTTTTCGGGTAAAAGTACTGACAGCAAGTTTCAGGAAGGGGATAGGGAAAAGCGGAGGCCTGAATGGATGTCTGTAACATGAGCTGTCTAATTCATTCATGCACGTGTGTTCCTTGTGCAAGTGTTGCATGTCTTACGGGTGTTCATACAGGTGTGAACGGGGAGGGGTGTTGAAACATAGGGGGTCGGGAATGTACTAATACACTAGAGAGACGATCATATCAACGGCAGCCGGCGGATATGAGATGAGCTCCATGCGCACTTACACAGTCGTCCCGCCCTCCTGGGCGCACAGTCAGTTCTAGACCAATCAGATCAGAGCAGCAGGGCGGAGCATGCAAGGTGAGCAGAGAGAGAGAGAGAGAGAGAGAGAGAGAGAGAGAGAGAGAGAGAGAGAGAGAGAGAGAGCAATGGGAGAGAATGTTAGCATCACTCCATGAGACACCGCCCGCTAACCAGACTTGTACTCTGCTCTCCTTGACATGCATCTTGTACACACGTGCATTCATTTACTGTGTATATGTATGTGTGTGTTAGCATGAGCGTATACAGTATGTATGTATGTATGTATGTATGTCTATGTGTGTGACCATAAAAATACCAATGCACATAATCTTATCTGTCCCATTTTAGCTGATGGCCCAATTTACCTGACTTATAGCATGTGTATGTCACTGTGTCAAAGGGATATGTACCAGTGTGTATGTGTGGCTATATGCATGTAGCTATAAGCTGTATGCACGTGGCTGGTTGTCATGAGGACAGCAGAGTTGACTAAGTACTGGGAAGTCTGAGTAGCAGGCTGCGTGAAAGAGAAATGAACACACTATTCATATCAACACACAAACACTGCACAAAAGGCTAAAAAATAATAAAGAAAATGAAAAATATAATAACAGAAAAAGGAGAGCAAATGTCCCCTGACTTTGCAGTTGGCTTTTACTCATAGTGAAATTGTTGATATGCCTGTTGTAGGCTTACCTGTTAGAAATCGTATTATTGACCGTATATCAACAGCTTATGAAGTCACTAAGACATTTGCTGCATAATCGAATTTGTTAGATCTTAAGGCATAATACATATACAGTAAGCCAGGGACCATTGCCACCCTCCCAACATAAAAAAAACAAAAACAAATCATAAAATGGATATGCATATTAAATCAACACATGTGAACAGGAAACAAAATAACACAACATAAACAGAATGAGAATCACAGGATTATAGACCAGCCAGAGGTATGATACGTGGCATGTCAATATGATGAATATGAATGGGACATAAAGAAGCATGTGCATATTTAAGGGGGTCTAAATGGTTTCAAGTTCAGATAAAGGGTAAAGTGATGAATACAGTTTCTTCGGCTGTACATATGCGAGGACGGGAAATGGAGGAGAAAAGGGAGAGCGAACATAATAAATAATGGTGTGCATTGTGTGCATACAGCTTTAATTCTTCTCCAGCCATTTATCTAGGGGAAGGCAATTAACTGTTAGACAGGAGAGGGTGTGAGTGACCGTGATTGGTTAAAATCCGGTCAAGTCATACTGATTGAGATTGAGGACATAATGAATGATATGTTGGGTTAAATTACGTTTTAAATGAATTTAAACTGTTTTCAATATAAAAAAATTACAAATAATTCAGATGCCCATTTAGTTGCTATTGGTCTGATTCTAACTTATCTGTGAAGTACTGTACAACATAATGGTCATTGTTCCCTGAAATGTACATTGTGTATGTAAACCTTCATGTGCGTGACAGGGAACACACAGTACATGGGCTTTCATACAGCACTCTGCACCTCCTGGCCACAACATTGAGGTGACTTATTAAGTGGTGGTGTGTAATGTTTGGCTATATGGGGGCAGGGTTGAGCGAAAATGGGTCCCCCCTTCAACACACTGTATAGACACTGCATGTGCATGTGCATGCATGCCTTGTCCAATCTGGTGACTTGGATTCACATTCAGACAGAATGGTGGTGTGTCTTTTGCTAAATGTAGGTCCTTTGAAAAGAGGGAAAAACACTAACTCTGCTCAGGTTTTATGTATGTATACAGTATACACCGAAATACCCTGCCTAGAACGGGAGATTATAAAACAGTACAATGATGTAGTTATACTAGTTTGTAGTATATATACTATGCCACTAAACAAGAATTAAAATATGCAACATTTTATTGGCTAATCATAAGCTGCAGTGGAACAGGAATGTGACAGCGTTTCTTTCCTATACATTTTCAGATTAACAAAAGGAGAAGAAAGAACTACGGTCAGAGTGAGCTCAATGTTAGGCTACATCCCGAAATCCTCTGAAGAAGGCATTGATTATCAATGTTAGGAAACTGTGAACAGCAATACAGAAAATAGTTGTATTGTAAGCAGCATACCGCATATTGTAACAAGCATACCGCAAATTATAAACCCTCTGCATTCAAAAAGAAATAATGTATAGAAAAAAATATAATGTATAAAAACACAATATCATCATCTACCATCTACACTCTTTTATAGAGAATTACCAGGTGTAGTGTTTCATTTCCACTTGGTTTCATTTCACTCATGGAGGCTTTGTCTGATGGTGCCTAGTACATAGACAGTCATGACTTGTGACGTAACACACCATTATATTTTGGTCCAGTTCAAATGCTTCTTGAAGTACATCCTTCTAACTCTAATGGTTAGCACTGAGAATACAGTATGGTGTCTACAGTGTTTCGGTGATAATGGTAGAGAATAGTGGAAGTCAGTGCAGTGTTTGCTATTTTAACAGGGATAAGGGTGTGGGGAGGTGCAGGGGACCCTTTCTGAGGTGAGCGAGTTGGGGGTGTGAGGTCGGGGTCATAGGTTAGAACCCCACAGCGAGAGAGTGTGTGTGAGAGCAATGAGAAGAAAGTAAAAGGAAGTGCATGCCCTCGGGCCCTGTTACCGTGTTTGCACCAACAGATCATCGACTACTGGAACACACACACACATACACACACACACAGGCCCTGTTTAGACCTGGCCTCTTTTATACAGATTGTGTGTGGCTCAGACTTGCGTTCACACATGGCATTAACATGCATCTACAGTATTGCAAGGGGCGCACACATCATTCCTGAAACGCTTCCAAGGCGTTTACACGCATGTTTAGATCTGTCCGGTTGTGATCTGATAGCCCGAGGTGCGTGCTAATGGCAGGTCTAAATGGGGCCCTACACACAAACATAGAAAGACACTAATTGACACATACAGTATCTACTGTCTACTGTGAACAATAGAGAGCTCTGAACGGGGAACTTAGGTATGCCAAGGTACTGTAGTTACCATGGAAACAGAAATACGTTTTAATCTAAAAGAGTCACTGATACTAAATGGATGACTTTCCTAAATAAAAGTGGATAACTAGCTAACTGATTTCTTGACACCCAATAACTTTCACACATAACACATTCTACATTGAAAATAAAAATGTACATTCAAAAACCGGGTGATGCAAACAAGGTAACACTGCGTGTAGTGTTTAAAAAAAAGAGCAAATAAATGCAACAAACATAAGGCAATATTCTGTTTCAATAATATTAGCCTGTTAAGGGAAAAAAAGACAAAATGAATAGTTTTACCCTAGGGCCTATAAGCTTATGGTTTATTCTCTTCGGTGTCCTCATATCTGTAGGAATATAAAGGACTTAATTGCACGTTCACAAATGTATGAAAAAGGAAACCCACATAAAATTTCCAGATAACATCAAATTGCTTCACATTGTTGAACATTGTTGTTGCGTGTGTTAAAAGCTGTTCATAAGCTTTTATCTGTACTTCATATTTACACTGATTGGTTACATATGACTACATACAATTAAGGCTAGATATTGGAAACATATCTGATGTATGAACTATATACTGTAATCTGTATATGGAAACAGTATCATTGCCAGGGAAAATAATGCTGGCAATGCAGGCGACAGCCGTCTTCAATTTTATTTACCATCTCAGTGGATTGGGCAGGGGATTAATTCAAATTAAATATAACATATCGTGCTTAATAATTTAGATAAAATGCTGATCTCCATCCATAAACACCATCTGGTGAAAGGTTCAATAGATTAGACGCATAAAACATTGCTAACAAAATGCTAAAAACAGCAACAACAATATAACAAACTGGTAAATTATTACTTCTAATCTTTTAAGTGTCAAAAAAAGTCAACAATAAAAAACATGGGAGAAACATGATAAAGTAATAACCTCATATTATATGACTGATAATGATAAATGACTGATAAATCTCAATCAATCAAGACAGTGCTACATCAGACTGGACCACTGGGATAACAGCTTTATGCCTCTCACTGGCTTGTCTACTCCATGTGAGTAAAATAATTGGCAGTAGCTTGAAAGTGCTGCCATGTGTATCATGTATTGTATTTATAGGCATGCAAACTGTACTACCCAATTACCGGTTTCATCTTACCTGGCACCTGCCACAGGTGACTTCCTCCCAGGGTCCAGCGAGGCTCCCAGCGGCTCCTCTCCAAGCGACCGGGTGTCTTTATTCAGCTGCTGCAGCCTGGAGCTCAGCTCCCCCATCACAGAGGGCTTTCCTCCGTCGTCCGCCCCCAACCCCAGCCCTAGCGATCCCAGGTTCCCCAGACTCCCAATACCCAGCCCCACCCCCGGCCCCCGGGGCTCCACCAGGTCCCCCCACAGCTTGGACCTGCGCTGGAAGAGGTAGCGTGGCCTGGCGGGGGCCAGGCCAGACACCGATGCCGACCCACCGGGAGGCAGCCCGGCCCCGCCGGCCGCGGCGGCAGCCAGCGCGGCGGCCTGCTGCTGGGAGAGCAGCTCGCTGTCGGAGCTCTGCTTAAGCAGGGGGTCCCTGAAGGTGACGGGGCCCTTGCTGCCTCCTATCTGGGATTTGAGTCGCGGCTTGGGAGGCACTGGCGGCTTGTCGAGAACGAAGGTCTGCCCGTCGGCGTAGGAGGTGTGCGTGGTGTGCGTGTCGGCGGGCTCGCCGCTCTCCGAGGACAGCGTGGACATGCTAGATACCGTGGAGACGGTGCTGGTGGTCTCGAGGTGGTGGTCCCGCTCCCGCTCGCTGGAGCTGCGCGTGTCCGCCTCCTCCACGCCAGAGTCGGCAGCGGAGCCGGACTCCCCCACCGGCGGGGGCTCCAGGGGGTCAGAGGGCTTCCCTGAGACGGCTGCTGCGCTGGGCGGAGGTTGGGGCAGGGGGGGCTGAGGCTGGCTGGGGGCCAGGCAGAGCGTGGTTGGGGTGGAGGGGGTGTGCAGGGTGGCGGTGGTGAGTGTGGTGGTGAGGGACGTAGCAGCTTTAGCCGGGGCCGCGGGCGTCCCCTGCGCCTGCGCCAGCGCCAGCAGCCCGTTAGCAAACTCATCGGGCGGGGGTACAACTCCAATCTTACGGAGCTCCTCTCGGGTCTCCTCGTCGCTAGAGGACAACATAGCCGGGGGCAAGGTCACCGTGTAGGGCTCCGCATCCTCCTCTGAGCTGCCCGGGGCCAGAGCTTTCTCTTGGCCTGGGCTAGCAGGACACTGGGCCTGGATTTGGGTCTGTGGTTGGGACGATGCGGGGCTGGGGGACTTTGCCCGTGGGCTTGGAGGTTTGCTGGGCTCTGCCGCTGCGGGGCCTGCTGATGGCTCTGGGTCTGCGGAGCCCCCAGCGGCCTGCCCGTTACTGGTAGCGTGGACCATGATGAGCCCTGCTGTCTTCTGCTGGGAGGTGTCCAGAATGCTGATCAACATGCTCTTCTTGTCCTCGCATCTCTTCTTCTCCTCCCGCTCCTCCGCCCTGCCCTCCATCTCCTGGTGGGGGGACACCGGGGAGGGGGAGGGCGCCCACGGTGGCTTGGTGAGCTGGGGGGCTAGCATAGCCCCGCTAGAGGGCCCAGCTCCGTAAGCTCCGACCTTGGTGCTCTGCGGGGAGAAGCTAGGAGGCAAGGCCTCCCCCTCCACCGGCTGAGACTCTTTGGTCTGGGTATCGATGAACGCCCCGCCCTGGCCAGCCCTCTCCAGTTTAGTCCTGGGCTCCGGGCTGCTGGAGGGGGACTGAGTCTGAGAGGTCAGCGCCCTCTCCCTTGCGGCCAGCGCAAGAGCCAGCGGCGAGTTTGGGTCCAGGGGCTTCCCCGTGAGGGGATGGATGAAGGTGGTGCCGGTGGGCGAGGGGCTCAGGGCCAAGGCGGGGGGAGGCAGCTGGCCCAGCTCTCGGGTGAGCATCCGCTCGTCCACGGAGCACGACTGGGTGAGGGAGGGGGCCTCGGGGCCCGGCGCGGACGCCCCCTCCATGGTCCCGACGGACAGGAAGACGGTGGATTTTCGCCGCTCTTCGAGGCGCCGCTCGCGGTCCTTCACCGCCCCGGCGATGGCCGCCGCGAACGGGCCTTTGCCCTGCAGCAGGGCCTCTCCCTGGGCGCGCATGCGCTCCCGCTCCGCCATCAGCTGCTGCTGGTAGTAGTCTGCACGGCTGGTGTGTGTGTGCCCGTGGCTGTGTCGTCCTGAGGGTGAGGCTTCACGTGAGTGGGCAGCGGCTAAGGCCAAGCTTGCTCTTTCTTGGGCATCTTCCACCTGCAGGTAAACATACAGTACAAACATACAATACAATGTGTACAAGTACACTTAAGGGAGAGGGAACTTCAGTTTAATGTGTACATTCCTACAGATGACTGTACAATTACAATTTTCTCCAAAGCGACTTACAATTACATGGTGCTATTACATGGAGCAGGTAGGGGTTAGGCATCTTGCTCATGGATGCTTACAGGTAGGCCAACTCTGGGGCTCGAACCCATGACCTTCCGGCAGGGAGTCCAACACCTAGACCACTAGACTATCCTGCCCCCTGTAGGCACCACCCCTGTGTACGTGTAGGCCCATTACCTGTAGCTGTTTCACTAGGGGGCTCTTCTTTCTCTGGGGCTTGGTGGGCGTGTACAGGCCAATGCTGAACTGGCCCACGTTGGCGTAGGGGTTGTCAATCATCCGGCCCTTCCTCTTGATCCGCTCAGGCGGCGTGCCGGCGGCGGGCCGGGGGATGTCCGTGGGCTCCACGGGGAGGTGGGAGGAGTCCTGCAGGATGATCATGGAGCGCGCCTTCTTCTGCCTCTCCAGGTGTGTGGCCTGCCGGTGGACCGCCTCGTAGGGCAGGTCCAGGGACGAGGGCTTGAAGCTGGAGCGGCCCCCCGGCTCGTGGCCCTGGCTGTGAGCCCGGGAGGGGGGAGGCGGCGGGCAGAAGGCCGGGGGAGGGCCGGTGTCCGAGTAGTAGAGGGCGGGGGGAGGCGGCGGGGCCATCTGCGGCGGCGGGGGGATGGAGGGGTGGGACTGCTGGAAGTGGTCTCGCAGGCTGTCCGTCATGGAGGAGCTGCGGGGGAAGCGGTGCTCGCCTGCCAGGGCTGATAGGCGATCCTCCTCAGTGGCGCCTGAGGAGGGACAGGAGAGTAAGCGCCACCGCTCACTGGGACCAATGCTAACACACTGACATGCTAACACAGTGTCCACCATGGGCCAGGACAGGTCAATACGAGTGGCAGCCAAGTTGGCATGTCCTCCTAATCCAACTCCTATTATAACCAATATTACCGTTATTGTTATTATTGCCTTCAATACATCTCGGAGGTCAGTTCTGACCACATATTGGCTCCAGACACCTGCACTTAACTTCTGCTTCCTATTACTTATTAAGGGTCACAAAATGTTCTTGCTACCGACTACTAACCAATATAACAATATAAAATAAGCACAGACTTCTATATTCTGCATACAGTATATGCTCTTTAAATGCATGTCTTCATTACTCATTAAGCCCTATTGACTAATGAAGAGACGTAACTACAAAGGAAGAATCTCTGGGAAGCAATGCATCCTTCTCGCACACACAATGCAAATGAGTTCCATTTGTACATGATAAATGTTTTACCAAAAGACTTGGTTCTGGACATGCCCTTGGGTAGGGGCATGTGACCCCTCTCCATGCCTGGATGAAGCCCTCCGTGTAGAGTCATACCCTGTCTCTCAAACAGCGACTGCAACACAACAATACACAGTAACAGAGACGCTTGAGCATGTACTGGTTTGAATCCTGGTTTTAGTCCTGGTTAAAAACCTGACGCCAAACAGCGAGATACTGATCAGCAATAAGAACATCCAACCAAGGAAAACATGTGTGTGTGTGTGTGTGGGTGCTACTGTCGCACGCATTTATAAGGCCAGGCGTGTCAGTGCATATGTATCTGTGACTCGGTCTGGGCTTGCGTGGCAGCATATTATTTTACAGCAGTGTACCGCGCGTATCTGCACTCACGCTGATCTCCGCTGGTGTTATTCTCCTGCTGGTAGGCCGCTGTTTGACAGTGGCGGCTCTGTAATCTGCCTCCGTGGGCTGTGAACGCAACATAGGCTCCTGGGACGCCAACATCTCATCTAACCTCTCTGTCGGAGAAGGAGAAGACGCAGCTAAATACGGAGATAGAGGACTGAAAGAATCTGAAACACTGGGCGGCAAACAGGAAGCATGCATCGAATCATGAGACGCAGGCAATGTTGTACAGTCAAAAAGGTATCATGAGATTTAAAGTTCATTACAAAACATAGTCCCAAGTCATGTTTGGTGAAATGGTAGACTGGTAGATTGACATTGACAGTACAGAGAGAGGGTGAGAATGAGAGTGCATGTCCACGTGTGAATGTGTGTTTCTGTGCTCTCATCAACACTGCCTACATTTACATAGGCAGGGAGATAAATCATCCCTGTGATGCTCAGGGAGGTGACAATTTCTTGCTTCAGACTCACCTCCTCTTCTCCTCCGAGCAGAAGCTTGGGTGGGAAAGAGATAGCGTCAGCAGAGGAGGGTGAAATGACAAGACCAAGCTAACAGATGTGACTAATTAGGAGATATAAATACGTTCCAACACTACAAAGGCCAGGAAACAAACAAACACAGTCAGTGGCATGACGTTTGTATTCCATGCACACTTAACAGTATTTTTAAGTGAGTTTATACATTTTCATTTCAAATCGCCGTTCATTGACTGACGAGTACTTTGGCCTCTCCAGTGTCCAAACACAAAGGAGATAGAACAGGGCAGAGAAAAAAAAAGACCAGAGTGAAAACTGCTTGCTCTGTGTGTGTGTGTGTGTGTGTGTGTGCGCGCGTGCGTGCGTGCCTCAAACACTCACCCAGCTCCTCCAGTTCAGCCGTCATCGACTTGGAGCGCAGCGTCAGGGTGGTGCTTGGAGCCCTTTTGGGTGGCGGAGGAGCTGTGGAGAAAAGGCAAGGGGTTGAGGAGGATGTTGAAGGGCCTCTGGCTTTGCGGCTGAGCGCCCGCTTAGCGTCCCCCAGGCGAGCGGTCCATCCGCCCTTCACTGCCCTGACCTGGTCAAAGTCAGCGGAGCTGGGCGGCTCGCGCTGAGCCAGCACCTTGTTGGGGTTGTGGTTAGAGCCCAACTTCTTCATGATCTGCTCATCGGCTGCCCGTCAGCAAACACGCTCGTCACTCTCCAAGCTTTTTCCGCCGTTTTTTTTCAGTCTCTGTGGAGCGAGAAGCGCGGCTGTCGAGGAGTCCGGAGGTGGGAAATATTCTGCTCGGTCCTCTTTGCAACATCTCTATATCTCAGAATCCGCCCACTACGCGCAGAACAATGGCATTTTAGCGCCCCGACAGGCAGAACGCACACAGCAAGGAGGGCAGTGGGAGACGAGACGTCCATCTCTCTGCTAAGCTAATGACTGTCTGGAAGGTGGCAGGTCTGCGTCGGAAGAAAAACGCACCAGTCGCGCCTGGTTAAAATGTGTGCTCACAAGTGGGTCTGTGCACGAAGCCACTGCAGAAACTCCCAGAGGGAGAACAAAGTGACACGTGGGCCTGGGAAGGGGAGAGTGAGATGACAGTAAAGTGAACACTTCAAGAGAACAACACAACACAGGCGTCGCATCTCAAAAGCTCAGGGGAGCCTCCCAACGCCTCACACAGCGGTTTAAGGCGTTCTACTCCATGCACTAAAAAACATTTATTGGCTTTATAGCACACTATTTAGGGGAACAGAATCAAATAATAAGCTACATCAAATCAAACAGCGGAGCAACAGCAAGTGGAATATGCCACCAAATCTTGCGTGCAGGGTTTACGGTTAAAAACACCATACCGACGCCGAAGAAAAGGCAGTCGGTTGACAAACCTCGGCAGTAGCAGTAGAAACAGCCTCAGCATGCCATGCCAAAGCCCACAGTTTCCCGACAATATCTCACGATAGGAAACACACACACACACAAACACACACTGACCGGCCCGTTCTCAGCGCGCCGCTGTAGAGCAACGGACTTCTAAACCCCCTCGGATAACCTCGCGCTTTACCGCTGCCCAACTCTTCCGCTGCCGTCAGCAGCTGCAGAACGACTTTACATGCTGTATCCCAGCTTCAGACAATGTATCACATCTTCATTTCCTCGCACCGATCTGCACCGTGTGGTACTCTAGCAGGGACGGGAGGAGATGGAGGAGGATGTTGAAAGAGAGAGAAGGAGAGAGAAGGAGAGAGAATGAGAGAGAGAGAGATGCTTCTGCTGTAATGTAATGCTTAATCCAAACATGCAGGGTAGTCACCATGGTAACGGTGGCAGTAGTAAGCCTTGCATGGTGCAGAGAAATGTGCGTTTGGGTGCGTGAGCTAGGTTAGACACAAAATGCAGAGAAATGCCTACCGTTGTAGCAATGCTGATAGAGAGAGACTTTACCACCGTACATGATGAGAATAGCCCTTTGTGATAACAGGAGCTATCACCCCACAAACATATTTCATCATGTAGCACAGCTCTTTGCATAAATAATGTTACATTGTCTTTTGCTAACATCCAAACAAACCATCTCCATCTACTGTCTATTCTATTCTATACTATTCATTTGCCTTCAACCACCGTACTCAAATATCATTGGTCATGCATCATAAACTTTCATAAGCAAGGCCACATCCAGTTCAGCAATCCAGCAATTGTCGAGGTTGGGCCCCTGGCATGAAGTTCCCACGGGGCCCTTCTGACTGACTTCCACTGCCACTCAAAACTCAGAAATTAACAAACTTTAAACAATATAAACATTTTTATTTTAAATTACATTACAATTGAAATATATCATTATATATAGCATGCTCCCTCAAGATGGACCGGGCTATGTGGAATATGTTTTCATATTACCTCAGCAAACTTTACATTCTGGAATTTTCCATATTTCTGACTTTCACCACGCTTCATTATAAACTGAGCCATGTTTTAATAATAATAATCATACTTTAATACAGTCAGGATAAATTTATATAAGCATATCTTTCATATTGTTTACCTCCGACAGAGTAATTGCAGTAGTGCATCCTTTGTACGTTTTTACTAGGATATTTTTGCGCAAATTATTATAGTATATTAAGTAGGGCTTTGAAATAAGTACCAAATGTCCTGTGGATATGGAAGTGTTTGTGTTTTCTTTTGAAATGTTAGAATATTGTATTTTAGGTCTATTATTTTAGTTTGAGAGTTTGAACTAGGCCCCCCTGGCATGGTGCCCCAGGCACTTGCCTGCCTTGCCTGTTTTCAGCGTACGCCCCTGCTGAAATTGACAAGCACTAAAACAAAGCCCAATGCACATTAGAAACAAAAGAGATCTGAATGATCACAAAGACTTCCAGAAGTCAACACGTTTTACAGACAGCACGGAGGTGTCTACAGTGATGTCCCGATGGAACTGGGTCAAAGCTATTTCACTGGCTACTGTCTGTCTCTCCCAGGCTGCAAAGAGGATGTGCACGCACGCGCACACACACACACACACACACACACACACACACACACAGCAAACAGTGTACACAGTCCCGAGGTCATAGTGCCCAGGCTGTGTGGGAGCTGAATAATGAAGAGCCGTGGTTGGCATGGATACCACATAAATTTACAGCCGGAGAACATTGTAGAATCACCTTGACAACGAAAACACACACACACACACACACACACACATCTTCTCTAGAGCCCTCTGTACACAAGGCCATAGTCCAGCAGTTACTATGAGGGCAATATTTTCATTAGGCAGATGATGATGACACTATAATACGGTGGAAAGTAATGATGGAGCCAGAGCTCAGAGGGAAGGTTGTCAGAGGGGTTTGTCAGGTAATAGGCTCTCTAATTACTTTTGCCCAGTTCATCTCTCCAGACGCTTATTTGCCCTCTCCGTGTGCTTCCCTACCCCTCCCCTGTCTCCGTGTGCTTCCCTACCCCTCCCCTGTCTCCGTGTGCTTCCCTACCCCTCCCTTGTAGTGCCTCCTCGGCCCCAGCCTTTACCTTTCTTGCGGACGACCTCCTCAGACTCGGGCTTGCGTGTCACGGACACCACCTTCATAAGCAGCCGGTTGCCTCCCTGGCGGATCAGAGACACCACCTGCTTGTGTCCCACCTTCACCACGTTGATCCCGTTCACCTGAGGGGACCCACACACACACACACACACACACACATTTAACCAGCCTATCAGAAACAAGAACACTCAGACAATAACTTGCTTGCTAGCATCGGCCAATGAACTACCGCATCAAATATGACACACATTCCATGGCTAAACACAGGCTGTGCCGTGCTTCCACATCACACATCCACTCTAGACAGAAACAGAGGCAGGTGAGGAGAGTAGAGGAGGCAGAGGGGTGTGGCTGTCCTCGTTTACCTCGATCAGGAAGTCACCGGTTCGGAGCCCCGCCCTCCAGGCCACGCCCTCCACGTCCACAGACTCCAGGTACTGCAGGGCCGGGAATGCCGGGGTGGGCGTGAACTCCTCGATGGGAGTCTCCGCTAGGAACATACGCACACGCACACACACACACACACACACACACACACACACACACACACAGTGAGTCAATTGCTTCCAATTATTTTTGGTACATATCAAATGGATCCCATTTGATAATAAAGATAAAACGAAACAAAAGAGGAAGCAAATGTGACATATGTATAAATCTTCTTCATGTTATAATACCTAAAACTGTTAAATTAGTTTAAAAGAGAAAAAAAACATCAGGTTTGTTGTTTTGTTATCATGTTGCAGCTTTATGACATAAGTGGGTCTGTACGGTCTCTAACCTCAAGTTGACAGTTAATAGTTTCATATCAACTGAAATGTAACTAAAATAGAGGCAGTAGGCCTGTTACACGTGATTGGTTGTCTTGGCAGAATACATTGTTCGCATAAAGTGCCAGTTGCTCTTGAGATCAAGAGCAACACACACACACACACACACACACACACTTAAGTGAATGAACTACAACAAACTCCATTTAATCCTAGAGCCAGAACTGTACTTCACATCAGTGTGTGTGTGTGTGGCGTGAAACACAGAGCGAGTAAAGCAGAGAGCGATAGTGGCTAAGCCAGGGACCACGGCTGTGAGTGATGGAGCAGTAAAGCACACTCAAACTCCCGGCAAGGTGCCCGCACACACGCACGCACATGCGCGCGAGGTTGCCATGGTAACCCGCCTGAGCAGGGATCTGGCATGTGCACTAGTAAAGTGACTGGGCGGAGAAGGCACGTCTGCTAAAACATATAGGGTGTGCGCAGATAGTAAAGATGTTACTATGTGCATATAACCATAGTTAAAACTATCCATGTATCAACAACCCCTCCCGTCAAACTAGACATTGAAATCATCACCAACAAACACAAACATAGATGACACAAGGACAGAGGGATGGCATGACACGAGTGCTACAAAAACATGTGTCAAGTAGTAAAGGAGTCAACCTCTCTGGGAGAGGGGAGGAGGAGAGCGGGGGCCTAAATAAAAGGTGGTGAGAAAAGGGAGAGAAGCAGGGCACGTGTGTGTGTGTGTGTGTGTGTGTGTGTGTGTGTGTGTGTGTCTGTGTGTCTCTTCTAAAGGCGAGCGCCATGTGTGGGGGAACAGATGGGACAGCTAGCTGACAGCTCAGCCAAGGATGACGCCACCACAGGGGCCGCGTGTGCGCGCGCGCGCACACACACACACACACACACACACAAAAGTGTGTGAGCGCCATGTTGACCATGCTGTTGAGATACAGACAATAGACAGCCTTTGCTTTTAGCCTCAAATCAACAATCTCCTCCATACCGTCTCAGCTGACATCTAACACATGACCACATGCTGAACAGAGAGCACCCGTCTGTCTGCCTGCCTGTCCGTGCGTGTGTGTGTGCGTGCGTGTGCGCTTCTATATGTACCTTACCTTTGGCTCCTCGCAGCACAAACCCAAAGCCCTCGTTTTCTTTCTTCTGCAAAACAGCATTTTTCTCCTCTATGATGTAATCACTGGGAAGGAGAGAGCACAAGCAGAGCAGGTATGAGTCCAACACCATCCCCTCACACACACACACACACACACACACACACACACACACACACACACACACACACACACACACACCAAGAGGACAGGAGAGTGTTGAAGGGGAAGCGTGGGGGTTTGTTAGGGGGAATGGGGGGTGGGGGGTGGGGAGGGTGGAGTGGGAGGAGATGAAGCAACGACACAAACACACACACACACGCGCAGGCACAGTCCCTGTAGCTACTTCTCTGATGACCCAATCATGGTAAGTACCATGCCTCCCCCCGATTTGTATGCTCTAAGCATGTTAAGGTTAACCGTTTTGCAGTTTGTTCTCAGTTATCTCGCTGGATTAATCGTTATCCTGATAGCCATAATATTTAGTCATATTATAATTAATATTGATAGTCTAAAATAAATATTTAATACAAACAATTACAAATATTTAAAATAACTATGTTAGTTATCATAAACTATAATGATATATAATATAACTAATTATTCTATTTAAGTATTTCATAGTAATTTTCCTAATTCTAGATTTTTTGTTTCACTCAAGCATAAAGCTACCTGTGCTTCTGCTGCCACATCACAACCAACAATTAAAGAATCTATAAAAGTCCAGTAAATATGCCTCATCATCAAAAACAGCCCACGACCTGAACCATGCCGTGGCATATTTCCTCTCCAAGGATATGATGCCATTTCAGATTGTGGAAAATCCTGGATTCCTTCATTTAATGAACAGTGCCTTCCCCAATACCAAGATCCAAAGAAGAACATATCTTTGGACAAAAGAAATCCCTAAAATGTACAAAGAGCTGAGAGCCATTGTGGAGATGCAATTGAAGGAGAGCAAATGGTTTAGAACAACAGATCTGTGGATGGAGGCGAACCCTTCATTAGGCTTCACTGTTTACTATACATCACCTGACTGGCAAATGTTTTTTCCTTTGTAGTGCTAACATTTTGAAATATTCACCATTTTTTTTCACAATTAACCATGCCATCTAATTTCAAACCGTGGCATTCCAAGTGTGTGTGTGTGTGTATGTATGTATGTTTGTACGTTTATCCTTCTATAGTGACAGAAAGATCAGTGGGATAAAACCTAAGGAGGAATCAATTTCCAGGCTGATCCTTCCCCTGAGAGCGCGGGCTGAGGAGGATGCTGAGTGCTTGTGCAGTGGAAGCTGACAGTGACCGCTCACAGAGAGGATTATACCCCAGCTAATAACACAGAGAATAGAAGGCCAACGTGCAGTATGTGAGCAGTTTATCCCCGCCTAGTATTAATGTGTGTGTGTGTGTGTATGTTTGGGGGGGGGGGGGGGGGGTTTTAAAAGATTTTTAGTCGCTGGTAAAAGTGTTTGCCACCCACACAAAACCAGCTGTAAAAATTAAATTTTAAAAAAAACCAAAACTGTGAATCCGAGCGGAAGCAGTTACAACCGACGCATAGCAGCAGAGCTATCTATATTCGGTGTGTTTTAACACAAACTGCATAAAAATACATAGACCACCTGATATTGTCACACACTTATTCAGCGCTGACACAATGCAGTTATTATGCATTCACCTACACTGTGTGTACATGGCATAGCACACTGAAGCGACCGCCCTTTACGTGCTTTCTGTCGTTTCCCACCCTTGCTGTAGCACACTCAGGCTTAGGAGACTGCTCCCCGGGTACAAACTGAACCCCAGCGTCAATAAGGAGAGTTTCATACTGATGCTTGGAATAATGGCTCATCCCACACCTCGCTGTAGCAACTGGTGCAGAGAGGGCTGGTGTTCGGGTTGGACTCTGTGGGCGGCTGCAGTCACCATCGGTTTAGCGCCAGAATTACACTCTGCAACTTACCGAGGGTACGCAGAACCCCTGCTGGTAGGGCGAGAGGACCCGCGACAAACATCTCTGCAGGACGGAAGTCGAAATTTGGCATTGATAAGTACTGCATTTGTCTAAATTATATCGCAAGGGAAAAGTCATTCAAATCGTATCCACTGCACTTTTCCCTTACTATTCAGCACCGTATATCCCAAAATACACTATATCTCATCGACCATGGTCAGATTTACTCACACAACACAAAAGATGGGAAAGCATTCACAACTCACCGTTGCCATGCTCTCCCTCTATTCAAATCTACATGATAGGGCGTCTTATCTAATTAATCTTCATGTAGACTGTAACGTTGTGGATAGTGGGATGGCGAGTGTAAGCGCAAGCCAGAGGATGACGCAAGCAGACAGGAGAGTAGGGTACTCATAATAGAGTTTTTATAAAGCAACACACAACGTACAGTTGTAATATAAACAAACAATGACCGACAGCACCTAGTGCTGCCGGGAAACCTAAATAAGGTCCCTAATCAAAACTAAGGGGTCGCACCTGTGTGGGGCTAATCCCCCCACAGGTGCGCAGCCAGGCCGGGAGGTACGGAGCGTGCATGGCCTATGCACGCCCATCGTTACATAGACATTCACACAATGCTGCACTCACAATGTTTCGGCACTAATACAGCACACGTTGCATCACCATAGCTGTAGTAGCTCTCGGGATGACTCAGATTCATTGTTAAACAGTATAGTGACTTGATACATTGATGTGCCTCCGTAAATGAATAGAAAAAAAGATGTTATTTCCTCTATTCTCTATTTAATGGACTATATACAATGACAAGAACTAGCTCCCACTTCCAACCCAGCAAACACATAGAATACACATTGGCCACATTAACAATCCCTGGGTTGGCGGGGAAAGGAATATATATCAAAAATATATATAGAAAAATACTATAAATTGAAGCCGACTAATATTTATAGTGATGCTAAATCTGTAGCCTTTTTCTAGAGCTGCTGCCTTGGCAAAAAAGCCTGCAGAAATGACATTTAATCAGGGTAAAGCCTCAAATACATCAACCTGGCATTTCATAAAAGGCTGGGTAAGTGGATGGAAACAATGCAAACACTCTCTCGGACCAGCTCTGTGTCTCGGACTGTTACAGCCTGGCATTTAGGGGTCGTTTACATCATATAACAACCTGACACAGAATGCTACTGTACTCCACTCTCAGCCTGCAGATATGATTTAGAAGAAGAGAGGGGCTACTCACACTCACTATGCAATAAATGTCACATTGTGAAATGGACAAAGGGAAAAGAGAGCTGGAACAAGTGTCAAGCGGTGTGTCTTGGCAGTACTTCAAAGTAATGTCAACAAAATACAAGCAAATGTAACCAATTCCTAACGTTTTTACAGTTAATGCAGTGGCAGCCTGCTACCGATAGATGGCAGCAGTCCTTTGGGGAAAAACATGAATTATTCCTTTTGGCACTAAACTAAGGCCTTACTTGTGCCTATGTGTAATTAATTCGCATGTGATTCATGTGTCACTGCTGTAGGGTTTACACTAGGAGCTAACGCACTTAGCTGGTACAAAACAGTGCTATGATTGTGCTATGCTGTCGACGGCGGTGGTACCTGTATGAGGTGAAGTTATCGTAAGATCCCACAGTGTAGTGTCTGAACAGTCTCTTGGTGCGGTCCTCTCGAGTCTCTGTAAAACACAACACTCTTCAATGACTCTCCACACTCCAGAGGAGTACAATAATTTAACTACAGTATCAGAAGTGCTGAAGAAGAATTAAATATATTAAGAAATATAAGTTACAGTCTACATCAAAAGGTAAGGAACAACCAGAGCGATGCTCTCACACTCTCTTAAATTGACATTTCTTGTAAAAAAGGTCCTTAAAATGTGAAGGTCATTAATAATGATGTAGAAAAATATATTCACATTGCAGTATAAGTAATATTATATTATATTGTACTGTATGCAACAAAGCAGTAGGAATTGCAATGATACAATGAAAACATGAATGAAGTATTTTGATGGTGATATACCAGAGTGTCTCTTGTCTACACCACCTTGTGTACACCTTCATGCACTGTACTGCACCACAGCAGTCAGTGTGTGGCGCTGTTGCACCATTTCTTGCTTTTGCTACTGAGGGGTTTATTCCAGCACTCAATTCAATAAGGCGTTTTTTGGGGTTGTTTTAATGCATTCCACAGTAGTAAAAAGTAAGTTGATAGGAAGGAATTTGGTTATCACAAGGAGATAATTACCAATAATATGCTCCATCTGTTATAGTGGAAAAGTATTACATGCTATTTTTCAAATTGGTAAATGTCAAAATAAGCACATAATAGCCGTTAAAGAGGAGTATCTGTTAACGTGCATAAATGCCCCCTCTGAATGGGAGCCACTTTGAGAGATGTGTGTGTGTGTGTGTGTGTGTGTGTGTGTGTTTACTGCTACTGCATGTCACAGAGGGTTTCATCCAATGGGGTGGGATAAATGCCCCCCCCCCCCCCCCCACACCTTATTAATACACACCACACCTCCACTAACGTGCAATTTGCTGATGACACACTCAGAGACCCCTTTTAAGCCACAGAAAAGACTTCATTGGGCAATGATGTGTGTGTAATCATATGTGATGCTACAGCGCATGGAAGTAAGACCACATGATGAAAGAGATAGAAAGTCTGGTGCATTACAGCTAAAGCAACGTCCTAACTGCACTCATTGACACACGGCACCGCTGCATATAAACACAAAACAGCTGTCAACCCCCAACACCAGCACTTACTGTGTATTCATCAACATTTCATTTGATTGTATTCCATCCCTGTTTATCTGTTTACCTCTCCTCTCCCAGTGTGCATCACGTATATCGCCTACTGTTGTGGCGCGGGAACAGAGGCATGGCGGGTTAATTTTTGTTGCCTACCTCCAAGCCACGCATCCACCACCCTGGATGCGTGGCTTGGAGGTTAGCAGGGGAGGGGGTTTGGGTCAGGGGCTAAACGGTGGCATGTTGGGAGGAGAGGTTTGAGAAAGGCTGCAGTGATATTAGGGCAGGGGGTCAGAGAAGAGATGAGTCAGCGGCCTTCATTCAGACTCATTAGGCTTCATCACAAAGTGCTTACCTGAGCTAGATATGTAGACAGAGCGGTGCGGGTGCACCGGAATGTGTTCCTGCGCACGAGCACAGCAACAGCAGAGGCCGTGTAAGAGCATGTAATGTAACTCATTCATCACCCCTGGTGTCAATTCTGTACAGCCGGGAGCGAGTGAAGGCAAGGCCCTGATAGAAGAGATAACCGCAGCTCCACCTCACGCCGGCCCGCACGCGCACACACACACACACACACACACACACACACACACACACACACACACGCACACACGGGATACAAGCAGAGATAGAATGCCTTACTTTGGGTTAAGCCTCCAGTTAGGTTAATGGCCTTCATTCTAAGGTGATGCAACAGCATGGTCTAATATTGGATGCTTCGAGGTTGTTTTTCCTCTTACATGCAAATTGGGCGTGGCACCAGATGGACACTAAGCCAAGAGGAAGCTCTTCCAATCTGGGGCTGAGCTAACAGCATCTGGGACGTAGCTTTCAGAGGAGCCGACGAGAGCAGCGCCAAAAGAGAGTAAGCACACACGCACACACACGCACGCACGCACGCACACACTCACTCACGCACACACACACACACACACACACACACACACACACACACACACACACACACACATACAATACGCTTGAACAACATCTGAATCAAGCTGAGTTTAGTAGGAAAATAAAATAACTATTTGTTAGGGTTAAGTTAATATCAGGTTTATGTTCAAGCAATAAAAATGACAGATTTGACACTAAATTAGCGCCCCCGTGATCCACACAGCAGGGGGGAGGACTAGATTCCTCCTGTTAACAGTTGCTCTACTGATGTCATCGAATGGAATGCCCCTTTCCTCTCTGTTATTGGGGCTAGCGGGGGCACATACTGCATGCTAACATATGGTAACTACCAGTCTGATTACTTTTTTCTCATGTTTTTCTCATGTTTTCACATGAGTCATCGGTACAATCTAGCTCAGTCTCTGGTGCCTCCACCAGTGTCGTACACATGAGTTGAGGTACAATAAAACAACACACACACACACACACACACAAATAGGAAGAACCAAGGAACTGCGATGAGGGAATATTGCCTGCTCATTGGGAAGTGACCTCCAATGAGGAATTGGATGAAAAGGTTTCCCATGCTTTACATATTTCTAGAAACGGTAAAGCCAATAACATACACCCACTATGCTGACCTGCTGTACATCTAATGTCATATTTTCCATTTGCTTAGTGTATTTTCTAGCAGTTTTGCTAAGAGTGATAGCTCAGCTAGTTACGTCTCCCAAAGGCTCATCCTTGCTGTGTTACACCACAGACATCATAGAAGAGACTGGCCACACAGCATCCATCTAGGTAACGTCCACGGGCAGTTATTTCTGGCTAACAAGGCAACTATCTAAATAAATGGGGAGAGAGCCATAACTGCACTTTCAATGGTCACCAGGACATAAAAACTGCATGTATAGAATCACCAGTCAAATCTGATCAAATATAGCGCTTACAAAATGCTTAAAACATTTATTGACTGTGCCCCAACATAATAAGCTTTAAAAAGCTCCCCCCCCACACACACACACACACAGGTTATACATGCATACAACCGCCACCTTTGGCGTTACGGACTTCTTCTCCCGTAGAGTTCTATTCAGGATTATTTTAGCGTTCTGTTTCTTCTATAACGGCTCTGGTTACCCCCCCCATCACATGTAGCTCAAAGTTGGGCCTGTTGAAACTCTTAGTTCTGACAGCTGAGTGGAAGTCCTAGATTGTCCTTGTTTGAAGGACGCAAGAGGTACGCACATGCAAACAGACACACACACACGCGTGCACACGCACACACACACACACACACACGCAGGCTGTCTTAACTCTGCTGAATGAGAATTAACCTGTGCTGCTCTTCGGCTGATAAGAGCTGCCAACGTGCAAACAAACATACACACACACACACACACACACACACACACACACACACACAATACAAAAGCACCTACCCATGTAGGAAAAACCCTGCAAACACACACACACCTCTTATCCAGTGAGCCTCATTGACTTCTTAATCCTTACCTTCCAGCATCCGCTGCCCCCCACGCCTCTCTGCCTAACACATGCAGGTAGAGGACAAAATGGCTAGATGCAGCAAGCCAAATGAGGCACCGTCCCACCTGCACTACGTTTTCCACGTTTTGATAACTGCCTGGATGTGCAGACATAAAGTGAATACAATTCACATTATGTCATTTAGCAGAGTACAATAGCAGGTATTAAGGGGGTTAGGGGCAAGAGACTGGAGCACCCAGACCACTACACCATAACGCCATAATACACAGTAATACATTGTAAACACAGCGGGCTACGTAGGCTTTTAAGATATATTTATTTACAATTTGTTCATTAAGTGTTAGTCGCTTTAATCCAAAAAACATACAAATGAGTACTGTGAGTGGGTAGGGGTCAGGCATCTTGCTCAAGGATGCTTACAGGTAGGCCAACTCCGGGACTCAAACCCACGACCTTCCGGCTGGGAGCCCAACACCCAGAGCACTAGGCTATCCTGCTCCCAGCCTCATGCTTTTTGATTAAAGAGTCCGGAAAATGGCACAACCCTTCTCTCTGTCTGGTGTGGCAATCTACTGTGAGCAGAATGGCGCGCTAATGAGTCGCTCATGGCATTTAACACTGCGATAGAATCATTTCTATTTCCTCTTTTCTCTGTTCGCACAATGTGGCTGTCATTCTGGGCATCCCACAGCCGCTGGTGTGTGCCAGGGGAGCTGGGCCTGACCCACTTCCATACAACACTGGACAGAGGATTATCCTCATTTTATTATTTATTTTCTCCCCGTGTCTCTCGTCCGATTTCCGTCTACAAAAAAACAGACCTTAGGATATGGCGCTAACTAGTCTTCTTTCCTAGGTGGAAAATTAGCAGCGCTCATACAGTGTACACCCATACAGTGCAAGCTGACTTAAGAAGTGACATGTTTTAGAAATGACTTATTCTGAAAGAATAAACAGAAAACACAATAGTGAGTTGGCTGGTCCTCAGTGGCTTTACTGGTTCTGGTGTCAACTGTCAACCGAACTAAGTTGGAACAATACAAATTAAATGTATTACAATACAATACAATGTAGAACAATAACAATATAATATCAAAATCCCAGTATCAAAATCTTAATATTTTAAAATGCTGTAATAACCATACATTCACTAGATGTTTAAAACCAAGGCTGTTCTATATGAATTAAAGAGACAGCACACGAAAGGAAGAACAAAAGCGAGGTCTGTGACAATATAATCTCTGACCGCTCGGTACACGCAAAGTGCACAATTTAACATCAAAGGAAACAAATGGGAAGCGGGACGTGAATTGCCTTTCATATGGTGTGCAGGAGATGATAAACTGGAAACTGTGGAGGAAAGCGCGAGGGAGAGAGAGAGAGAGAGAGAGAGAGAGGATTGAGTGAGTGTGGTAGACGACAGACGTATTGCCGTGTGCAGCAGAAC
>JAOEHI010000021.1:3719728-3736706 GCA_025447815.1 Percopsis transmontana
GTGTGTGTGTGTGTGTGTGTGTGTGTGTGTGTGTGTGTGTGTGTGTGTGTGTGTGTGTGTGTGTGTGTGTGTGATGGCGGCTGACCTATGGAGACCTTGCATGTCTAGGAAAGATACACTTACAACATCTCTTGTTGACAAACTGAATATACCTGAGGATGGTTTAAAGGGGGAGATGAGACATGACAGCATGTCTGAAATCTTGTTTTAGACACAAGGAAGACTTACACATGAACATGATGGACACTATGCCTTGCGAGGTGAAGTGTAAACACATATCTGTATGTACAGAAATGTTTTTGGGATGTTTTTTAAATGAAAACAGGCCTCTTCTGTGTGTGTTAGACCAATCCCAACCCCCTCAAACCACAACAGAAACCCAGAAACAGGCCCTATTTGGTGTATTGGTTCAGCCTTGGGACACGTATCTTTCCTGGGCCACCACAAACCTCCCTCCTCTCTCTTACCTTAAGTGTTCGTATGTATAGTGGATGTCCTACTTTCATCTCATCTGTGCTATACTGTGCTCTGCTCTGCAAACTCTGCTTTTTCATTATTAGTCATATTTATTACCATAGTACTATTAATAGCTATACAATATATAATGTATGCATCCATAAACTGTGTAGAATGTGTATGTGCATATGAGCATATGCATATACAAGCACAAGTTTGTGTGTGGGTTCGCAATTGTGTATGTGTGTGCATACGTACAGTATGTGTGTGCATGCGTGCCTGCCTGTGTGTGTGTATGAACCTGTGTGTGTGTGTGTGTGTGTGCATACGTATGCGTTGTGTGTGTGATAAATGTTCTTTGGAGCTGGACCAACACAGCAGTCAGATGGAGCTCAGGCTGGGCGATGTTGTAGCTCTGCCAAAAACAGTAAAGCAGCCCCTACTGATATCAGTTATTAATATTTAACTGTCCACTATTAAAGTTTAAGAGAGTTGAGATGGGCTTGGGGGGCTACTTCATGATCACTGGGCAAACAGCACTGTAAACACCTTCACTAAAGACCATGACAGTGTTACAGTGTGGATTTAAGAAGATAGCGGCAGTAGAGCACGAGAGTGAGGTACATTTTGGGAAAGATTTGGACATTGGTACAGTATTTTAGTTATGGCAGCAGCTGAAAGACACGACAGTTGTACGGCATCAAATTTACAAAATAATCTGGAAGTACTGTAGCTAGTGGCAAAAACTTCTGTATGAAAAAAGAGGGTTTATGCCCTCTGGGCTGCTCTGTTTCTAAAAGCATGTCTGTTCCATGTCGACAGGCAGAATTACTTGGCTTTTGATTGTCACATTTACTGGCCTCAGTCACCAGGGTGCACTGAAAAGCCTTGAGTGATTTCTTTTGTCATAAAACGCCTATGCATTTGCTTTTACTTGTCGCTGTAAACCTGCACTATAACAAATAAAAGCACCATATGGCTCATTGTGTTTTACATTCAATAAACATGCATAAATGCATGGTTTAATATGAAAACATACATGAATATATAGAGAGGGTTTCGCCTCGCAATGACTGCCAGTTACACAATCTTATATTTTGGTAGCGCTCAGCAGAAAACTATCATACAAAACAGCTTGCCAACCCTTGCGATGTTCACAACGTGTTTTTGTGCTGCTTTAAAATACAATAATGGTTTCTCCTATTTCTCTCCTAAATTCAATTTTTTTTAGAATCAAGTTACGCTATTGTAGGACAGCGAGGAAAGCAGGCATAGTAAAACCTGTTACCTCCAACGCCATCCACTGGTCTTTGTGCTTCTCCTCCCGCAAAGAGCCTGGAGCATGACCTGTCCCTGACGTTTTGAGGCAAACAAGTCAAACCAAGGTTAAAACAGGGAGAGATAGAGTGTGGGATTCAGCGATGTTCCTCCTCTCTTATGAAGTAGTTCTATAAAAGAATAGGCTGGCTGGCTAAAAGTGAGCATGAAAAATACCCCACCTCCACGCTGACCCATATCATCCATTATGTGTGGTGATTATGAGAACAGAACTGCCTTATGGGTAGCCATGGAGCTGGGGAACAATAGCTCACTGTCAGGCTACGTTTTAACCGAAGGATGACCAGTTTTATTATGGTCTGATTACAGGAGCATCACTGACCGCAGTTATTCTGGTTACTCCACTGAACTCCTCTGTCAGTCGATGACCTGCTTCAGTTTACCACACGCCGTCATTCTCGGAAAGGTCGAGACCACAAAGAGGCCACGAAGTGACAAGGCTTGTGCGAGATGTGGCTTACAGTTGATGTTGGATCATTTGTCTCTCTGGGCTCTCATATTAATAAAAAACACTTGACAAAAAAGGTGGGCCTTTTCCTAAACTGTCACAGCAGCTCTAATGCATAATGCATTCATGCAAATGACAATGTTCTGCTCTTAGAAATGCCAGGAGAACCCAAATCTTGGTCAAAATTAGTCTTTTAATGAAATTTCCATGAATGTAAATCCAGGCGAGGTCTGAAGGTAATTCTGTCCAGGAATTAAACTAAATAAGTGTGCCAGGTTTATCTTAATAGCTGATCTCGGCCCAGTGGGGCTGGTATTAAGCCTGATGGTTGCAGCGCACCGCTCAACGCAATCACGGCTTTGCCCTCTCTAGCGTAGCCCACTCCAGTGACCAGTGCAGAATTAACATGTGCGTGCGTGTGCGTGTGTGTGTGTGTGTGCAAGCGCATGCTCGCACACACACACACACACACGCACACACACACACACACACACAGAAACACATATGTGTACGCACGCCTCACTGCATTCCAAAATAACCTCTCTCTATTGATATTATGCAGGTAATTATATTATTAGAGAGGCTTTGGTTGTGGAATGTATCCTAAATCTAAATCTAAATGTGTTTATCCTCATATATCCTCCTCATGTCAGTGCAGAGACCCATTTTATTTTAACATGAACCTGTTTGTTGGTTTGTTGGTTGTTGTTTAAAGTTGGTTTAAATAAATGTCTGTTTACCGTGTGTGATTCAAATTCTAATAGAAAAGTATTCATTTATTGCTAATCTAATTAGAAAATGTATACCTTACATTGTGTTCATTGTTTTCTTAATGCCATATTTTCTATACACTACTTTGTGTCTTAACATATAAATTATAGCAATATATTTAGGTCACAATTTATGCAGTCTGATAATGAGCTCTGTATAAAGTGTGTGTGTGTGCATACGCGCTAGATGCTCTATTACCTAACGTATCACCTGACAGCGGGGGCCCTTGCAGGCAAACAGCACTTCATTATCAAGCTATTTGGATTATAACAGATTAGCCTATTATATAGATACGTATAAGGGCCTAATGCCTTGCTAATTAACACACCATTATGTTAGGCTCACATCTAGCTGAATGTAATGAATGTAATGTGTGTGTATGTGCGCGCGCGCGCATGCGTGTACATGCGCATACACAAGGCTGCGTATTGGAGTGTGCCTATATGCAGTATGTATCATTTGCACTAATGTCACCATAAGTAAAGCACTCTTTCCCCCATGTGTTTTGAACACAGTGCTGTCCTTCACATTGTGCTCTGGTAAAGGTGCAGCCCTCCTGAACCCCTCAGGTCGAATAGAGAGGATCTGTGTGCCGAGGTGAAGTGGTCCCATTGTTAACCTCGAAGTCCCATTGTATGCTTGGCACATAGCTGCCACTGTCGAAGAGACACCAGCGGTCCCGTTGCTCTATTCCAACAGAAAGTGACTGGGGCTAACTGCCAGCGATAACTAGTAATTACATCCATTTAAAATGTGCATTATTTTACCCCCGCGTTGAATAAACTAGTGAGGCAGAAAATTGTCCAGTTTTATCCTTTCCCTTAGAAACACACATTTTAGAGGGAAGCACTTATTTTTCACAGGTTTTATTCTTGACTGAGACTAAACATTCTTGAAGGGTTTTCATGTTAATTGGGATTGGGACAGATTGACGGAGTCGGACAGACAGACAGACAGACAGGAGACAGACAGACAGACAGACAGACAGACAGGAGACAGACAGACAGACAGACAGACAGACAGACAGGAGACAGACACTCTCACTCAGTCCCTGTGAAGAGCCTGGGGCCTAAATTAATCTCTGCAGTGCACATCAGTGAACCCTCCCCTCGGCCACTCAACCTGGGTGGAGGATTCATCTGAGTGAGACTCAGGCATTATAACCCAAATATTCATATATATATTATTTTGACCAATGCACAAAGAGGACACGGTTTCCTGGGCGGGAATACATTTGAGTGAACACGTTCCGTCTATTCAGAAGGAACACTCTCTTAATACCTGGTCTGGTTCGGCGCACGCGCATGTGTGGACTCATTGTGCACGTGTGGCACAAAGAGTGATAGGAGTCTTTATAAAAGAGCAGAGCTTTTCACAGATTAGACTCCATTAGCATTTAAGGTACTGTCATAAATTCCTCCCAAAGTGGAGGGGAGAGGCAGGACAAATGAAGTAGGATTAATAGGGGCGCGTGCCCCACCGATAGCGGTATTGGGCAGCTAGGTCACCTTGGGAGAGAGGCCCTGGGTGGGACGAGTGCACAGCGAAGATTGGGTGAGAGGGGTAAAGGAACAGAACGACGGACTTAGACACATGATATAGAGCCATGGAAATATTCCGTAGACTCAAATGTTGATAAAAAGGAGAATGGACATGAAAGGTAAAAGGTGAAAAACGGGGGGAACAGTCAGACAGGAGCTAAAACTGTACAGGGGCAGAAACCTGGTTGGTTAAGTCTGTGACCTTCCCTGTTTCTGACCCCCATACAGGTAATGAGGTCAACATGGGGAGAAAGATAGCTATGTGTGCGTGCGTGTGTGTGTGTGTGCGTGTGTGTGCGCGTGTGTGTGTGGCTGAGATCTAAGTCTTTAAAATTCAACTCTTTAACATGTTCTAATTTGAATGCAAGAGGATGATGCAATTTCCGTGAGTGTATTAACTCACTAACTGTATAAGTCAGTTGTTTGGCTTACTGGAGGAAGTGAAATATGTTAATGCGTGAACAAATTCTTCTAAATTCCATGTTAATTTATCTTGTGTATACGCTATGTATTTAGTAAGTAGTACATATTAAGGCAGCGATAAAGTCTGAATTTCCCCTAGACAACAAACAGTAAAATGGTGGTGGAAATAGTTGCTTTACACTGTACCATTATGCTCTGATGGCACGTGGTAAAAGCTTCTTCTTTACCCAGGTGTTTCACAGGTGTAGGACCTTCTTTTGCTGCAACTAAGACCCTACTATGACTGTTAAATGCTGAATCACTGACTTGCATGGCGCGGGAGGGCGGGTGGGGTGGGGGTGAGGGTCTATAACAAAGTTTCCCACCTCCGATCTGCAGCATGGAGTTTGGCTTGACTTTCAGCCAGCCCAGGAGGTGAGGGTGAACGTCTGCCTTTATGCAGCTTAACTCCCAGCCCTTACAGTAGCAGCAGGGGCAAGGTGACTCACAGGTAATCTATAGGAATAAGGAGCCAGGCGGGCGCCCTGGGCTTTTATTAGATCTCCGATACCTCCCCGGCCCCAACCCCAGTCCCCGCCTCGGCCCCAGATTGGCACTCGCTGGCTCCACCTGGAGAAGGGCTGCGTCGCAAATGACTCCAGACAGCCGCACGGTGACTTCCACCTGAAAACCCAGCATTCCTTTTTAGCAGAGGGCCGACGGAGAATGGAAGACGTCAGTGTCTAGCTGCTCTCACTCGCAGAAAAACTGGGGCGTAAGAGATAGAGGAAGAGGAGTTGGAGAGAGGGCTATAGAGAGCAGGAGAAAGAGTAAAGGGATCTATCCATCAGCGCTTAAGGAGTTTTCTAACAGTACATTGACCTTGAGTGCTCGCCATTGATTTCCAGTAACGCCTCCCAAACAGCGCTCCGAACCCCGCCGAGCACCATGGGGCGCTGATTGGGAACAGATTTCCCAAATTCCGATAGCGTGCCACCTGCCCAGGATGATGGATAGTGCTCCCGCATCCCATCAATCCTCACCTGCTGCCGAGGAGGTGACACCTGGGCCAGATTTATCATCATATACGACATCAAGCCAACCAGCCAATCAGAGAGGCATATACTAAACAGAGGCCCCTCCCCCCCGGCGGGTTCCATTATAGCGAGAAGCAGATTTATTCCACCACCGTAACAAGAGGAGGAGAAAGAGGAGGGAGGAGAGGAAGGCAGGAATAAATAAGAAGGACACAAGGGAGAGATTATACACCATGTAAAAAGGGTTAAAAAGAAAGATGTTGTGAAGACTTTAATAGGGAAGAGTGGATTATTAGAATGTGCGCCAAACTAGAGATGGAACAAAAGTTAGCTAGTTAAACTCCATGAACCTCTTCTTAAGAGCCACGTTTGCAGTTTTTCATGTGGTGCATTCATTTGTAGCTGTATGTTTAAAATATTTTTTGTCTGAACACACTATTAACACCCCATAGATCCACAGCCATGCTACGCCGGGTTGTTCACATGTATATAATTCACTGTATATCACATGATGAAGTGATCTAATTTCAATCTCCCCCTCCAAAAACGACCACGGAAGCAGAAGAGGTAATCACAGGAGCATGAATGCACTAATCTAATTAATATTCTCTTCCTGCCACTGATTTTATGACTAGTTAAGAACCGTCTGCTTCCTTTATAGCTATTAGAAGTCAAGTGTAAGCGATCTTTTATTTCGCTCTTTTTCCCTCTCCACTAACAGTTGGCCAGCCTAAAAATTAACAGCCTTCAGGGGGTTTAGAGTTCAGTGGACAAAGAAGCTCTGGATCATTGGAACAAACCTCCGAAGAGCGATTCAGAGTGCAACCAGACACATGACAAAAGCAGTGATATAGCCGCTGAACGTGCCAGGAGTTTCCATCATCAGAATCATTTAAAACCCGCCTGCCTTCCCCCAAAACCCCTTTCTTACACTCTTCTCTTCTCTTCTGTACAGCTCCCATCTTTACCCTCCTTTCACTTGGCATAGCCACACCGAGGCTTTCCAGGCGCAGTGCTTTAGCCCTGTGTAATCTTGCCAACCCTATTTCATTAGCCACGCGGACTAAAGAGCTTAAAGACACCCCAACCCCCCACTCCATTTCAAAAATGGAAAAAAAAATCTCCACTACACAAATTCCTCAGAATACACGGCCACTCAGCCAACATTTATTCTCTCTCTCTCTATATATGTCTCTCTCTCTCTCTATCTCTACGCCACACCTCTCTCCCCGACTTGCCATCCTGCGCAAAGGAGCCCAGAATGGATTAGAGATGGCATCAACGGGATGAGACATATTACCAATCGATTTAGAGGGAGAGCGCGCCATTGTTCTTCTTGAGAGGAAAACTTTGAATCTGGCCGATGTGCAGCGCCTAATGCGAAGCCTCTTCTGCCCTCCCTCCCTCTCTCTATCCCTCCCTCTCTCTCCTACTTCCCTTTATCCAAAGACTGCTTGTGTTTAATCAGTAAAGTCAATGAAAGTCACATTGTGGTTTGGATGCATTGTCTAGGAGAAACACGTTGGCAATAAGAGGCTATAAAGCAGCTTTGTTTGATCTTGGGAGAAAGGAGGATGAACAAGCAGATTGTGGGGGAATCCTGATCAGTGTTAATGGCGATGCTTTCTTCTTAAACTTTCTTCTTTCGTGGAAACCTTCTCCCTGACAGCTCAAAACACCATCCTACTGATTGGACGGTGTGCCTTAATTATAGGCTAGAGAATAAAATGGCCTACATATTTTACATTGCCCTATCTGTTGCATTAGATAAACCCAATACCACATCACATTCCTGTTTTGTCTTTTCAGAACCTGCACTGAAACAAATCATGGCTTTAGACCTAGAAGCCAACAGCAATTAACAGACAACTGTTGTCTACAGTGTAACTGTTGTCTACAGTGTAACCGTGGCGTGTCAGGAGGTGTGGTTCATGGGACTTGGGGATGGAAATACAGGTGTTGGCACTTGACTGTTTACCTGTAAAGGGTCGCGGGAGTAGACCTACGACAGAGGAGACACGAACACATGGAGGGAGCACGCTAACACCTCCAGGAGCAAGCTGCACGCCAGGAGACAGCCTTTTGTTTACACGTTGACCCGGTCGGTGTTGCACTGAACCCGTTGTGGTCTTAGCATCACATTTGGTGCCCAAACAGGGACAGAACGCGCTGGATTTTGGAATCAAACCATCCCGTTTTACTCCTGACCGAGATCCTACAGCGGGTGGGGGCCATGTAAGAGCGGCAGGCAGTCCTGCAGAACCAGCAAATGGAGGCGCTGAGTCCGCTGTGCAGACACAGGCGCTGCAACAACTGGTCCCGTGGCCAGCTGAGGAATGGGTGGTGCGGCTGCTTCCGCTGCAATCGGGCGTGGAGGACCACCGTCGGCGACTCCAGTAGGCGCGGCTGGGGGAAGGGGACCGGAGGTTTGCGTTTTCCTGGCAAGTCCTCGACGCGGTCACAAGATGGCTGCAGCCCGTGGGAAAAACGTCCCAGCAGGTGGTGGACCATGTCACCCTGGAACAATTTATCAATGGGCTGCCATCCCGCGGTCCCAAAGGTGCCTTTGCGCCCGTTACCGTTGGTGGAGGTACCATTCAATGGGTTGGGCATGGACCTCGTCAGGCCATTTGAGCAGAGTGCTCGCGGCTATCGCTTTGAATTAGTGTTGGTGGACTATGCAATACCCCGAAGCAGTGCCGCTGCACAGCATCTCCGCTAAGAGTGTTACGCAGGCACTGTTTTCGGTCATCTCTCGAGTCAAATTCCGAAAGAAATTCCAATTAACCAGGGTCAGGGTCAAGTTACACAATTTCCCACCAAGAGACAAGGTGCTTGTATTACTCCCGTCCTCTAGCTCCCTTCCCATACAGGCAGCGCTAAACCACAATGGCTGTAGAGCTGGATACCAAGGCGTGATCCGTGGGTTGGTGTCCTTCATGCGGTGTAGCCACTGGAGGAGCTGGTGTTGATATGGTGCTGCATGAGGGTTGTGCGTGGGGAGAGAACACGTCAGAAAATCACTGTTGTAATGCTGTTACATCCACCCCTTTGTGCCGGCGAGAGATGGTCATCTAACTGAGGCTGATTGTTTTGATTTTTGTACCTCAGGCCCCAACTCATCTCTTTCAGTCACCAAGGTCAGTAAAGCGACAGGCACCGTATCACTCCATAATTTTTGGAGGTTGATGTGGTTGGTAGATCTGTTTGGCCCCTCCCCTATCACTACGCACCACCTCACAATCAACATCGCCCACCCGCCGTGTGACCACAAAGGGCCCTTGACGAATAATTTGGAGTGAGGGAAATGTCGTTCATGGGACTTTGGGATGGGAATACAGGTGTGGGCAATTGACTAATGACCTGTTTACCTAGAAAAGGGATGTGGGAGCAGACCTACGACAGAGGAGACACAAACACATAGAAGGACGCTAACCCCTCCAGGAGCAAGCTGCACGAAAGACAACCTTTTGTTTACACAGACATTGTGTTGGTGGAAGAGTGGCATCCCAGGGAGGGAGGACCGCGGCCTGGACTGATTGTGTTGACAGCGAGGGGCCATGCAGGGGATGTACGGGATAAGAAGCTGGTCATGTTGTCAGCCGAGGGTACAGGGTGTGTGTGTGTGTGTGTGCGTGTGTGTGGGGGGAGGGGGGGAGGGCCGGGGCCTCTGACATATTTCTTCATGAGAGAGACAGTGACAAAGGAGCGACAATACGAATGGCCTGTCAAAGCAAATGAGGACGGATAGTTCCTGTGTTCCAGTGGCAGAGGAACCCTTCAAGCATCAATGTGAGGCTCTTTTAGAGGAGGACGTACCAGTGCCTAGACATGAGCTAGCAGAAATGCTAATCAATGAATGGCCCTGGTTACTATACCAATTACAATCAGGGCATTTAGCAGACACTTTTATCCAAAGCGACTACAAGTGACTTGTAGTGAGTATAATTACAGGCATTGAGGAGCAGGTGGGGGTTAGGCATCAGGCTCGAGAATGCTTACAGGTAGGATGTGCTGGTTGGGGATTGAACCCACAATCTTTCGGGTGGGAGTCAACCACCCTAACCACTAGACCTAGATTTACACAAGAATTCACCTTGGTACCACTGACCTCTCTACCTCATAGTACTCCTATTAACCAAAGGGCTCTATGGTAATAGAAAAAACAAATCTTTCCTGCTCAATGTTGTGTATATGTATGTGGATCAACTCTTAGAAGAGTTGAGCTTATGCCGATGAGCCAAAACATTAAGACCACTCACAGAAGCGAATAACATTGATTATCTCATAATAACAGCTCATGTCAAGTTCTGGGACATATTAGGCGGTAAGCGAACAGTCTGTTCTCGTGGTCAACGTGGTGGATGTGGGAGAAATGGGCAGACATGGGCTAAGCCACTTTGACAAGGGGCAAATCTTCACGGCCAGACGAGAGTCGGATCATCTCCCAAACAGCAAGGCTTGTGGAGTGTCCCGGTCAGCAGTGGTGAGTACCTTCCCTCAGTGGTCCGAGGAGGGACAAACCAACCGAGTGCCCATTATAACCACCCAGGTGGTCTTAATGTTTTGGCTAATCTCTGAATATATAAACTGTTGGCAGATATTCCGAGGATGTAATGTCACGTACAGTATGTTGTGAAATGTATAACGAAGTTATCCCTGATGACATGCTGATGTCAATATTCTAACAGAACGTTGTTTGCTTACGATGACTGGTGTATGACCTATTCAAATGTACTTATTGTAAGTCGCTTTAGATAAAAGCTAAATCCTCTAAATATATGTGCAGACTAATGTGCCCCACCCCCACCCCCTATGCTTTTTAGTTCCACCCCCAACCCCCCCCCACTTCCAGCTCTCCTCCTCTCTCTCTGCCCCATCATTAGTGGCTGTCCCATTTTGAGGGGAGAGTAATCTGAACTACGCGTCTCAGGGGCCCACTCCTTTACCTCCTGCTGTAGGAATAAGCGGCCTATTGATTAGTTATCAGCCCGTAATTGGGCAGCGATCTCTCTTGCCCTCAGATATCTACCAGATATATGACACTCATGTCAGCCTGCGAGAGGGGAACGAGGGGTAGAGGATGGTGTGTGTGTGTGTGTGTGGGGGTGGGGCGCGGGTTAGCTGCATGCTGCCAACACTTTACTCAACAAAATGTCTTTCTTACATGTCAACTGCTGCACTACTTTATGATAGAACGGTTAAAATATTATTTGAACCATTCCATCTCAGTTGACATGGCCCATCAGGAATGTGTGCACTGTGTTAAGCATGACCACACTTTTATCCCTACATTTCTTCCTTCAAGAAATAAACTCTGAAATTGTAATCAGAGTTTTAAAATTAAAACCGTGCGGCTTACTGAGAAAGAAACTTATATAAGCTCAGGGTACGAACACCGTTGGCGTACGGATAATTGCCTGTGAGGGATTTCAATACAAATTGAGGCTCAGAAAGCGGATAAGCAACAGGAAGGGTGTTTCCGCTCATGTGTAAGCATCCAAAACCACTGTGAGCGAGCAAAGAACCATGACTAACTCTTACTAAGTCTGTTTATGCATTTTTAGGGAGAGCTTAAAGATACTTTTCTCTCTTTCCCCAACTGTCTGCCTCTCTAGGGCTGACATAGCCCTCTTTATTCTGTGCCCACAATCTCTTTATTTTAGCGATGTTCTAGCGCTCCTCTTCTGAGCCAGGCTCATCGCCGGTGAGGTGTTTATGGTGAGAGCTCTGAGAGCTTGATCACAGCGCGCTCAGAGGAGATGAAGTGCAGCCAGTTTCCCCCTGTGGGTTTTCCCAGACAGACACAACATGTCAAACCCTCCATTTAGCAGCCAGATTAACGCCTGTCTCCAGCGTTCCCTTCCCTCCTGTGCGCTCCCTCAAAACCACATTTGACAAAGATCTCATTTCCACGCTCAATATTGCCATACTCAAACGTCCACTCATTACAGCCAGCCTGTTCATCATCCCGGCTTCACTCACCCTCCTCTGCCAATGGGTGGCGATTACAACCACCGAACCCCCCCTTCCCATGCATTCTCCTCCCCCCATTCTCCATCCTAGAATGGTGGAGATCCCAGTGGAGAAGCATTTGTCTTGTGGTGGTAATAGGACATTTCTAATGTAGTTATGAGGGATGAGGGCGGTGTGAGGCCCCAACGTCCCGCAGGGCCGAATTGTCTCGGCCTCCTCCTCTCTGACAGAGGACAGAGCTGGGCAGAGGGATGTGTCTTTAGTGGCCTCTCTCTCTCTCTCTCTCTCTCTCTCTCTCTCTCTCTCTCTCTCTCTCTCTCTCTCTCTCTCTCTCTCTCTCTCTCTATTCATCTAATGCACTTCTCCACCCACTAGAGCTATGAGGGAATGATTCTCCGCTAGCTTGAGAACGGACAAGGGGATTATCGGGATGAGAGAATTAATATTCACATTCGTCTGCTATAGTCTCAAATCACACTGAACACGGAGGCATTTAGATCCAAATCTTTCCCTCGACTGAGTCTCTCCTTGGTGTCTCCAGAGTGAGGAATAAAACGCCCTATATGTATTGTACACAGAGGTCTCGATCTTTTTCCCCCGCTCTGATCTGTAATCTCTACTAGACATGACCTGTGTGGCTAACTCTGTGCTTTATACGGGAACAGCCGCACAAACGCACACCAAATGTCTGTCTGTTTGTGAGTGTGTGGTTGACCTCACAACTACGGAGCCCGGAAAGGGTCAAAGTTGAATCTCATTCCTCCGGAATCAAGAGAAAGCACTGTGTGTGTGTATTTATCTACCTGAATAAATCATACTGCAACACAAACACATCAAATCTGTTTGTTTACACATATTTGAGGTTTAAATCCCAGATGATGATGAGGATGATGATGGTATGAGGGAGAAGGATGGGCCTCCTCCCCTTTATGTGATGACACAGTTAGTGTCTAACTAATAGGGGAACTCCTTATGTATATGAACCACATTATTAACAGCGCAGAGTGGACACTGTGGACATTAATAATAGCACACAGTTGCCAAGAGCATACGGCACGGTATGTTCAACACCCACATCAATAATAATTCACAACCTCCAGCTCCAACATGAATCATTGTGTCCAAGAGTACGCCGGCAGTGGATTGCACACGCGGGGGTCACAATGTGTACGCTATAAACTAGCTATGCAAAATACTAACAATGTTCACAGTAGGCCTACAGTACATATACCGATATACCTTCAGCAGTCAGCCTGTGCATACAAACACTGTACAGTATAGCTGTGGTGCAGGGTAAATACCTCCTTGCGTAATATCACTTGTGTTGGGAGTGGAGCTGCCTGCTACCTGCTCCTCCACATTCAGTGACGCTAGCTAGATAGGTAATGAGGCCAGTGATGTAGCACTGTGTGTCTAATTGGAGATGATGGGCTTACACTACACCGGGTGTGTTTGTGTGGATTAGGGTTAGGGCATCTGTGCATCTGTTTGTGTGAACACATTTGTGCACGCGTGGTTGTGCACATGAACATTTGGATTGTTCTGTCGAATCAGATTTTCTGATTTTAATGAAATTCTGCGGCCTCAGACACATCACTGCTTAATTTGTATTTCCCTCTAATGATTTAGCCTATTTATCCATGAACTCTTTATAAATCATTAAAAGACCACCTGCACTGTAAATTACTCATAGGCCTACCTCACCAACATATAGGTGCTCAGTTTATCAAAATGGCAAGTGAATTACAAATAGAGCTTTACATCCAAGTAAAGTGTGTCGATGTGTTTTTCGTTTTACACACAGATAGAAAGCACATGAGACTGATGCACCCCTGGTGTGAGAGACAATGACCAGATGTGAAGGAGAATGTTCGAGGCATGAAGTCTGTTCGGTATGGATAATTACCAGGTTGAAACAACTTGCTGGCATGCGACAAGCAAAAAAATTGTTTACATTTTCTCTTCAAGTCCACCTGTTTTTAAATGATGCAATAAACTGTTTAAAGTGGTAGTTCTTGTATCATTACACAATGTCATAAGTATTGATATCTCACATTTGGGGAGGGTAGCCTATATCCAAATATACATGCATGCATAATACCTTCATATATATTTCCAAGGTATGTTCCTCAGTTTGTGTCTGAAATTATGGTTGAAACAAGCCTGATAAAAATGTTGTTGTCCCCCTATAGCACTTGTATGTACTTAAAACATGAACAGTGAGCTGGGAGGGAAACTTGGGGTTCTGTGGGCACTATAACACAATTGAGGATTGTACCTTTAAGAGGAACTACTTTGGCGTTAAACTGCTACTGCATGCTAAGAAGATACAACAAACAAAATGATTTATTAAGGTCTGATAAGACTATCAAGATTAGGGAGCTTTAGAATCACAGACTGACACAAACTAAATGATTGGAAAGAGAAAGAGTAAAATTATCACAAGAGAGAGAAAGAGCAGATTAGGTGTGGTGTTTCAAATATGGCACCTTTTTCTTAATATGTAGTATTTTATTTCCTTCTTAAAACAGTAGCAAATAAGGGTGTGCTTCTGTTCCTTCAGCTGCTATTTGCAGCTTTTCGCAGTGTCTTTATTCTATTACAAAAGGTACACCAGTTAAGAACCCACAAAACAATAATTTTCTGCAATTTCATGTGCGCTGAAACACTTGCTCCACTAGGGTTTAATATATGGCATTAAACAGGGATTGAGAGTGAATATGAAGCCAACCTCCCATTGGGAATATAATGAATGATTATAGGGCATAATCTTGGTAATGGAGAAATCCTTTTGTTTAATATCTGTCACTTTGTTAATGTTACTGTCTGTGGTGAATTAGAAGAATATTTTTTGGCTATTTTAAAAATGTAGATTATATGAGCATTAGTAACTTAAATGCAATTTATCAATTACATTGTTTGAATAAAGCAATATTATGTTTACACCGCTTCAATAGAATTTTTTTTTAAACACAAAGTTTACTGTACCTCAGGCAAGCACTAAGTTATAACTATATTCAAAAAATTTAGCTGTGATGTGACATCAAAGTCATGATGTATTTATGTATTTAAAAGATGTAATAATTAGTGAACCCACACTAACAGTAAATCACAAAAATGTCCTGGAATACTGGTTATTCTTTACCCAGGATGCATCTGTGTTCTCCTGGGGTGAACTCTGAAAGGTCAGTCAGTCATTACATCACTCATAATTATCTCATTATTTAAGTGATATTGCACTTTTGTTAACCCCTTGACTGTATAGCTTACTAACCTCACTATAAATCAACACCATGGTATTCAGAATGAAATTAATCTTTTGGTCATGTGATGATACCTTTTCTTCATCTTCCATTGAAGTACATCATTTATCAAAAATGGACTTCTAGTGCTTATAGGAAGCTGCTCGAACTCTCTGCAGGTGGTATGCACTCTGAAGTTACCTCTTGAAGTCAGTCTAAAAGATATAACTGGTTTAGTTGCAGATATATTCCTGTTAGAAATGTAAACACCTGTACAACAATTGATTTTTGAGCATTACCTTCTGCGTATGTTTTTGAGAAACATTTACACAGCAAAGGATGCATGTAGTTTTCTGAGTTCTGGCATTAATTACATTTTATGATATAGATTAAATGAAAACACATGTGTCACCAATATTGAACAAAAACAACAAAAAGATAATCATTTACAAAATACCCCCATTAAGTTAGTTGTGTCCAGAGGAATATCTGACACCAACTTACACTCTAATTGAACTGGCCAGGTTGCAAAAGCATCAAGACAAGGTGTGGTCTCTATACTGTACAGTTGTGCTTGTGACTTGATTTGAATAATGTGGTATAATTATCACTAACTACATTACAAATGAATTGCAACCCTAGCAGTACAAGCTAATAATACTATATGTCAAGTGCAACCTGTCTATACCAACTAATAAAATGCATTTTAGTATCACAAAGACAGCAGTAAACTTCCTGGCAGTGAGCTGCCTACAGGAAACTCCAGAGGGAGGCAGAATGAGGTGCATACAGTGCTATTAGCTCATAGTAGCTGTGCTGATGTATTGAGTCTGGACGCTGCTTGTTAACCCTTGTGAGCCCCAGGCTGGTAAATGCTGTACGGATTGAGCTGCCAAAATAAAGTGTGCAAAGAGCTCACACAGTGAGGACAACTGTGTGGATACAGGAGGAGCTGTAACTAGCATTGGTGTGTACGTTGGTCAGCTATGTGTAAATATAAAACTCTTAATGTGAAAAAGGAATGCAAAAAGAAAATCACTGCTTTGGGGATTTTTTAACGCATGGCTAAAAACAAAAGAGAACAAAAAATAAAGCAGGATTTTAACATGTACAATGACAATACTTCCATTCCATATCAATCAAACATTACTTACAAAGGGAGATGGAATGCATTATAATTACCCCACCTTTAGTATTCTATTCTTACTATTCTAACAATTTACTTATACTATTTTGCAAGACAGGGAACGACACCAGTAAATAGTATAAGGCTGAAATGTAATCTTTGTATTGTTACAAAATATATTTTTATTATTACCCACTAGTTCATCCCCTCACAGCAATAACAATAACAATATATAGTATCACATCAGATGGGACACCTCATCTGTTTAATATTTATTCAAAGCATCAGAGGGGCCTGTGTCGTGTGCTCTAATGAATAAAACACTATGTTTATCCTGGCTGTTTAACGTTAAGTCCCCGTGAACAGTCACAGGGACCAGGAGAATATTTACTTGTGTTGGGACACTGGGGAGTTGGATTATCTGCTGGCGGCTTTGTAGTTTTCTGAAGCTTCCCCATGTGACATGTTCCAGGGAGAATGCTCTTATTTACTCTCCAGTCCTCTGTGTATAGCCCTGGTTATTGTTTGTTCTTATGTGCCACCACTCCAGAGGAATGTGCTCCAGGAGAGGGAGGGAGAGAGAGAGAGAGAGAGAGAGAGAGAGAGAGAGAGAGAGAGAGAGAGAGAGAGAGAGAGAGAGA
>JAOEHI010000021.1:3786376-3798886 GCA_025447815.1 Percopsis transmontana
CTCTCTCTCTCTCTCTCTCTCTCTCTCTCTCTCTCTCTCTCTCTCTCTCTCTCTCTCTCTCTCTCTCTCCCACCTCCGTTCTCCCTATCCTCACACAAAGGTTGAATAGAATAACTCAGGGTTTACAAGGTCACGTTGTCTAGCGGTGAGGAGGACACACTGGGGAGGTTTGGCTGCAGGAAGGATTTCCTCCAAGGTGCTGTGTTGAGGCCTCAATAAAAAAAAAAGCTAAACAGAGCACAAGTGCATCTGCGGAGGTAAATAAGGATGTTTGGTGGCGGAAAAAGAATCAATGCCATATGAAGCACAAATGTTATCATTGTGGTTTCAAAGAGTGTATAAAAAACAAACATGCACAACGATGCACACAAATCTTAGAGTGGACACATATTACATTACAACATGTATTATTTACTGTTATTAAATATAATTGCTAATACATTTGAGATAAGTTGGAATATTATGGATTGTTCCTGCACAATATGATTCCCGTGTGTCTCATATCTCAGTCTGTTACATGTAGCTGGTACGCTGTGTGCGTTTGTGTGTGTGTGTGTGTGTGTGTGTGTGCAGTGCCAGACAACAGGATGGCTATTTTAGCACTGCTGGTACGGCAAAGCTTGCAGCATAGCAAGAGTGCAGTCCCACCACAGTGTACAGCGCCAAAGCCTGTAACTGTCTCACACTCACACACTTATATATATACGACCCAGATCTTTATCTCATAAAGCATAACAAGCAATAGCGGCCACAACACTAAATTAGTCGATGTTGCATATGTTATGATAGGTGATTTTAAATCAGCACAACGGGCCGGAAAAACACTTCCTTTCCTTTCTTTGTATATTTCTTTCTTTCATCAACAAAAAAAATAGTACAAATTAAATCAAATAGAATCAGCTAAGTTTTGTCCATTGATTAAAAAAAACTGAAGCTAAGCACTTGTGCTGATGCTGGAGACAAATAATATTTCCATTGACCCTACAATTCATACTTTATGAAAATTGATCAACAGTTTTAATCACAATGTCATCCTCACAAGAGAGGGAAGGAAGAAAAGAAAAGAAAGAGAGAAATGGAGAGAGCACCAGAGTTTATTGCCTGGCATAGTTAGATGGTAAATTTCCTCTCAGCAGATATTTATTGAGTTTGTTGAGTCCAGAGAGAGCTTTAACATTGATTGTGATCATTAAATATATCCGCTCGAAATGGCAACATAGCATTCTCTCAGTCAATGGGACCAATAGGAGTGGAACAAAGGCATAATCAAATCAATCCCCCCATAATTATTCTTTGAGAGGTGAAATTAATCACGAAAAAGAAATAAAAACAATAATGGAAAATGAAATGGTCAGTCGTAAACAATTACAGTCCAAATTAAAACAAACACACTGAGCGAAGGGAAGGGAATAAAACAACAAATTTTAAATTCAATGAATGGAAACAACATTCTCATACAGTACATGCCGTTAATGTGGTTTACATATGGTTTATTTTATTACTCTGTAGTGGGAGTCAGAGAGAGAGAGACCTGCAGATAGAACGGGAGATACAGGGAAAGTCCATTTACATCCCGTAAATAGACTTTGCCTCGGCCCGCGAGGGGGTCAAAGTATTAAGGTCCCTTTTCGCTGTGCTCCTCCTCTCCTCGCTCCGTGAGAGGAAGTGTACTGTATTGATTAGCTATCAGATGATTCCGATAGGGGCTGATCAATAGGGCTTTGTGTGAAAGCCAAGCAGGACCCTCCCCTCTCTCTGTGCTAAGGAACACACCCGGAGATCAGCCGGGGAGGTAGCGCAGACATCTTACGACGTCCCGCTGTTCTCCGGCTGCCAGTTGTTCTCCCAGAGAGTCTCCCTTTGTGTCTTCACACCACTGTTGCAATCGAAGGCTTCGCCAGGTGCCTGGTGTATCTGTGTGTCCCGCGGTTTCCCTCGCGGGGTGTTATCGACTGGTTAAACCTGCTAGCTTAGCCGCTACACTGATGTCTCACTCACAGATGACAGCCATCATTGATTCACTTTGGTTTGGTTTTTGTGTGTGTGATAGTACATTTGTGTTCATCTCCTGCCCAGAATAGAATCTTTTGTAAAGTAAATCTATTGTTAAAAAAAAAAGGTCGAAACAATATTTTTAGAACTACAATATCAGACTAAATGACTTTCAGTATTGTATGTACTGGAAGCAGTACTGGGAAAAAGGGTGTGTGTGAAGCCTAATGTATCCTCCTATGGAACCCTGTCCTCCTGGGGTACGACTGTGCAACATGCCAGGACAGATATGCCTTGAACAAATGGTTGAATATTCTGTTTGCTGACTCAGATCCTCACTGGGCCCATGTGAGACATGGTCTCTGCGTTTGCAGTGTGTGTGTGTCTGCGTTTACAGTGTGTGTGTGTGTGTGTGAGTGTGTGTGTGTGTGTGTGTTTGTTAGGGATCTGTTCCAGATCTGTCCTGTGCTGTGAAAGGACAGCGATAAGACACCTGTACAGTGTGAACAGAGCAGCTTCTAACAGTACATAACAGGACACTCGTATCGATTTCATTGAAGACCACAGTTTCATCATAGGCATGGCATGTCTGCGTGCATTAGAGAGCAAAAGAGGAAGATGACAGGGTGAGAGAGGGATGTAAAGAACTAAAAAGAAAGGCAGCTATAATTCATGGTGAAACCCAGACGACACTGTGTTTGTGTGTGTGTGTGTGTGTGTGTGTTGTATGTGTGTGTGTGTGTGTGTGTGTGTGTGTGTGTGTGTGTGTGTGTGTGTGTGTGTGTGTGTGTGTGTATGCGTGGGAGGGGTACTTATTTTATACACAGATACCATCAGGCCTCCAATAATGTATGAGAATGCAGTATAGATTGGCTGTATGATCTGTCAATTAAACCATGCATTAGGCCTGCAATCTTCTGCCTTACAATCAAGAAATTAGGAGTGCAATATATACTTATATATACATATAAGATATACTTAAGTGACAGCCCTCATATGCTGTTACCACACTGTACACATTATATTTTACATTAGAGGAGTGATATTAATACTACTTTGAGATTATTATGTTGCCCACTTATCAGCTTCCTACACAAACATCTCCCCCTAATGGCCTTAGAAATGAACAGACCTCCACTTTATGCGTAAAAGAAGTGAAGCATTGCTGAGGCATTACTGTAAATCACACGCAGCTTTATTAACATTTTCTATCTTTCTCTTACAGATATCATATCACTAGATTCCTGATGTTTCAAGAGCCACCTACGGCAACCAGACTGCCATAAAGCACAATGTCTCAAAAGTGTCCCGACAGCATCTTCAGGACAGACAACCCACAACTACAAAGCAATGACAATACAGAACAGGGGATTGAAATCATGTAAAATACTTCAAACAATGGAAAAAACACAGAAATCACAGTTCCCGGACCCTGGAAGTCAAGACATGCTACTAAAGACACAGTATCTTCATCACAGAAATACCTCCATGTCGTAATTGACTGAGATCTTCGATTTAAAAGTAAAAAATCCGCAGACTAAGTTAAATAGCAGACAGGAAAAAATTATGTCCACACCCCTTTAGCGCACACCCAGCAATGACAATTTTGTAAATATTGTACAGAAAAACAACAAAGACGGCAACATAAATCAAAACTATTGCATTCTATTGTATATAGCCATGAGAAACCATACCTCGGGTATCTTTATATATCCATAAGTGTCCATTTATCCCTTATTTCTTCTAGACCCTGAAAAAAGTTAGCACAATGAAAATGTCATGCTCTCCGAACTTTCTGGAAAAAAACAGCATCTATGTAGAGTAAGACAAGAGGATAGTGAATATATTTGGGAATACCCATGATGTCATATATTGCACTAGTACTGGATTACATGCATACGCTGTGGCTAGGCCTCATAAGTAACCCTGTAGCCTGTTGTTAGCAGAGTTATTTATTTGCCTCTTCGAACATTACCCGTCTAAACAGCCAATGTTGACATTAGAACTAGTCTCAAGACTTCCACGCAGACAACAAGAGATCCATGACTGCAGGCCACAAGAGAAACCCCTGCTTAATCTTTTTCCTCCTGCTTATCTCTTGTTCTATTGTTCACTCCTGAGCTGAAAGCAGCCCTGGCTTGGATTAATGATGTAAAGTGTACACCAGAGTCTCTCCCCCCCACCCCGCCCAACCCCAAAACTGTACATGTACTGTGTTTCAGCCCCCCCCATAGTGATGTGACATGTCCACTCAGAGTTTCCTGGGTTGGCAGCTCTCTTGTATAGTGGAGTCCTTATTTATTCACTTCATATCCGTCATTTCATCGTGACACATCGTGACCTCTCTGACTCCTGTTTTGGCGGCTGGTGACGGCTGGTGGTGGGGGCTGGTGCCCCGTGCCCGTCAGAGGGCCTGTATTCCCTGGCCGGTCCTTTCCGAGACCAGACGCTCGCTTAGCTCCCAGAGGCTGGCGGCAGTGCTCTGGTCCTGGGCCTGGGGTGACGGCAGGCAGCGGAAGCAGTTGTTGAAATACATGGCTCCGATTCCCTCCAGCTCCGGAGCGACGGCACAATACACAGTGGTGGCCGCTCCCTGTTGCTGTGGAAACAGAGACACGTACACACGGCTCAGTGTGGGGGACACAGGGAACGTCACAAGGCAGCCTACGCGAGGACAGACACGGGAGGAGCAGAGACACTAAGGACAGACGGCGGAGACCACCTGCAGTACAGCACACCTTGTCCTCTGTTACACTGACACGCACACGCACACGCACGCACGCACACACACACACACACACACACACGGTGAAGGAGACAGGAGGACATAAAAAAAAATAATAAACTACACTCTACACAACTCGTACACACTGTCCCCATTCCCCCGCAGCCCATAATGACTGGGTCACGTTACCATGGGAACGTCAGGACCCTGTGCTGTACATATATTTATATACATACAGTATATTTATTTCTCTAAGCGGTATGTACAGGACTCTTGCCTATAGGACAATGTGCATGCCGATTCAGAGACTGGACATCCAAACCAGCTCCGCTCTGAATGAAATCGCCATGGATACCAAGGGTTTTATGTATACTGTTAAAAGAGGAGGTTTTAATGTCACGATAACAATGTATATTTTCACATGATGTTGGGCTTTCACCGTAGATAGTGTGTTGCAAAAGTTCTGTATGTCTGCTTGTGTTTTGCTCCGAGGTTACTGGGTAATATTTTCCGCTCGCTCAGTGGTTGCTAAAAGGGGGGGGGAATCACAGAATTTTTAGAATTTTTTTATTTAATTTTTAGTATACTTCATGCTTATTTTTTATTGATATGATAGTATTTTGGTGTGGATCATATTTTGTATTATTATTTTAGTTAAATTATTTAGAAATTTGGTGTAGCAAAATGTGGGGGCCATAGTGTTTTATAGCTCGCCACCAGGTCACAAGCTATAAAACACTTGTTTAGGAGGTCGCTAATAAAAGTTTGAAAACCACTGAGCTAGCCAAAAAGCAGTATTTTAACACATACATACATGCAAACATGCACACAGGCAAAACACACACAAGGCTTTTCCTCTGCCTCTCATACTCCCTCTGTAAATCCTCTTTTATTTTCTTCGCCAGCCTAAATCTGAGGATCACACAGCACTCCGATGGCCATAAAAAGACTCTTTCATGTGGTGTCACACCCAGACATACGGCATAAATAAGTAAAACAGCATTTAAACGAGACGTAACTTTCCTAATACACCCTGTCCTGTCAGTCAGTAATTAGCAGGGAGAGTGTGTTCAATGGCAGCAGAAGAAACACGTCAGAGAGAATTACACACAGAGCACGTTGCTGAAAAGCGGAGGGGAGGGGGGTCTTTCATGTTGCAGCTCGGGCTAAAAGCTGCTGTGACAGCTTCTACCAACTCTGCACTGGAGACAACTTCTGTACTGCGACATGAAATGGCTTGGCTATATCTCCCAATGAGAGAGAGGGAAAGAGAGAGGGAGAGAGAGAGGGAAAGAGAGAGGAAGAGAGAGAGGGAAAGAGAGAGGGAGAGGGAGAGAGAGAGAGAGAGAAAGAGAGAGAGAGAGAGAGAGAGGAAAAGAGAGAGAGAGAGAGGGAAAGAGAGAGAGAGATTGTGTGTTTGGGAGGTGCTGACTGTGGACTGGTGTTTAGCACAGAGCCCTGGCAGACACTGAGACTAACTCCATATGCATTCGAACACGCCACAACACACACACACACACACACACACACACACATAGATTCACGCATGGACCCACAATACAGGCACACCGTTTGAACAGCCTCCTAAAGCAGCTGTAGGCCAGGCAAGCCAGCGCTGACAAGTGAGAACGGCGCGCAAGAAGTGTAAAAGCGACTCTCAAGCCTTCCCTTTTACACAAACCAAAACTGCGCACACGAATGCAGCTCCAGTCACTGGAACAGAAAAAAAACAACAATAAACATTGAACAGAAAAACGAGAAACACATTTGCTAAGACATGCTAATAAGCAAGCATACAACCTTGTGTAAACTGAGCAGACCGCAGCCAGGCAGGGCCGTTGCCGCCGCCGCAGCAGCAGATTGGGTGTACGTTTGAAGTCGCGCGTGTGATGACAGAGCTGGTAAACAGCAGATAAAAAAGGCTGCATCTCTCTGTGAGCTGCTGCCTGTCTCACCTGCCAGCGGGGTGATAACTTCATCCCATTCACCATGTTGCCATATCAAAGGCCTCACAAATGCCAAGCACTGTCTCAGATTGGCAGGGTTCACACGCGGCCCGTTTCAGTCATCTCCCTCCGTTTAGGGCATCTGATTTAGGTCGTCTGAAAGCTAAATGCCGTCTAAACTCTACTGAAGGTTTCAGCGGGGCTCTAAGGGCTTTGTGGGCTGTGTCTCCCTCACAGCTCCTTGAACCTGGCTGGCTTTTAGAGCAAATTGGCGGTGTCCTGCACGCTAACGCAGCCCAAAGTCTCTTCGCGTTATGAGTGTTTATTTACCTACCACGTTTTTTTAGGGAAAAAAAACAAAAAACATAAACTTGTAAGTGGAGTTTTACAGAAAACAAAACCAATGTAAAAAAAGATAAGCAGTTTCTCTATGCCAGTGCAGGAGCTGTTGGCTGTGTTTACCACAGTGTGCTATCTTATTGGTCTTTAGCTCATCCCCCACAACACTTGACCTGACGACCTCTCTAAAGAGATAAGGCTGATGAGATTAGGCATTAACATGCTCAACCACCCACCAGCGCCATCTATCACAGTGTGTATGCGCTGGTTGTGTGTGTGTGATACAGGAAGGAGCTGGTTGGAGGAGCTGCAAGGTAGAGAGAGAGAGCGAGAGAGAGGAGGGGACTGCATTATGCATACATGTGCAGTGTACACACATTCACATGCGCAGCACACCTGAACACAAGCATATGTAAGCTCACACACACACACACACACACACACACACGCAAACACCTTGTACACTCTAAAATGAAGTGAGCTCCATTAGGTGGGTCAGTACCGTACAACAACAACAACCGTCTCTGGCCCGTGTAAACCTGTAGATAATGCCTGTACATTTAGGTGTCTACTAAATAATGGATTTCGCTGTGTGAAACTCATTAGCTGTGTACAGTATTTTTTCAGAGACGTATCAGTGGGAGATGAGAGAACCAATGAGTTGTACCAAAACGGTAAATATAAAATATTAACATTACAATAACAATATTGAATATAATACACAATACCAAATACTAATAATATTAATGATATTACATCCATAGCCCTTCCAGCACCACAGCAATATGACAAACCAAAGGAGCAGGGCAGCACCAACACATAGCAGATAATGCTGCATTGTGCAGAAATGCCACTGTGCAGCGGTACACAATAATTTGATGTCGACAACTCTTTACCGAGCGTATTCAAAAAGCAACGCTGCCGGCTGAGGCAGATGTGGTGTCAACTTGTCAGTCATGTCACCTTGCTGTGTTGTGTTCCATGTCTGCGTTCTCTGACCCCTATGCATGTGACCCCATTAAGCCCCGCCCCACATCTTTATGCCACCTTGAACTGGATGTAAATACACCAAGTACTGTAGAGCAGTCTGTTTATGGCCCATCCCTGTACATACGACCTGTAAATACCGAAACAGCTATGCATGCTGATAACCTAGCAATTCTTTCAGGTACTTTTATAACCTCAACATTCTCATATGGCATGTGCTGATAAAAAAACTATTGAAAAAGTAGAAAAAAGAAAAGATAAAGTGAAAAAAAAAAGAAATTGCGATAATACTGTCAGACAATATCCTCTCTTGGACAGTGTGTGTAGAGTCTTCCTGTTTTCTTGCTGTGGGTGGTTCTCTTCCTTTGCCTGTCCTTCTGTGGTTCTGCTCTCCATCTGTGTCACTTGTTGTCACTTGGCATTTGTACAGCAGTGAGGGCTGAGGCAGGGGAGGGAGGGGGGATGTGGGAGGGGTCGTTTATCAAATGACCGGATATTTTACGAACAATGCAAATCAACAGCATAGATGACTGAAACACATAGATGGCCAAAAGGCATAACCTGGACCACACCGACTCACCCATTTCCAACGAGATGACCAATTTGTGAAATTATCTCCCTGTTAATGATCCAGGAATCTTTACAGCAAGACAACGGCTAGTCCTGCCAAGATTCATGACATCCACAGCCATAGAACCGTATTTATAGATCTGAAATACATTTCTCTAATTGCAGTATTCGCTGCATTTCTTACACATATTACCAACAGTAAGTCTGCCAACCATAGAACAACCAAACGACTGACCATTACCGGTAACTGATAAAAACATCCACCTTCTGAAAATGACAGTTGGCCCTCTTTTACCCTTTGCCTCAGCCCTCCGCCCCAGTCTTGTGGACTAGTTATCCTGAACGTGGGACTCCAAAGGGATTGTGATTCTGTTTCAGGAATGTTTCTTCTCAACCCGTGGTGTTTAAAATAGATGGAGGTGTCTGATTTTTAATCTGTGCTAAAGATATTTTACATTTAATAAATAATCAGTGAAGAAAGAATTTTGGTGATTATTGTGAAGGTAGATTGTACAGTACAATACAGTGTGTGTGTGTGTGTGTGTGTGTGTGTGTGTGTGTGTGCATGCGTGTGTGTGCATGCGTGTGTGTGCATGCGTGTGTGTGCTAGCGTGCGCGCATTTGTGTATGTGTGCGCGCGCGCATGTGTCAGCGGTGGTAGCCTCGGCGAGCTGACAGCTCAGCTGAGCGTGCCTGGTCCAGCTGTAGAGGGAATCCTGGGTAATGCGGTCCTCCCAGATAAACAACCTCTCCCTCCATTCAGCCTGACCACTCAACCAAGAGGCCAGGAGATTAGCACAGCCCAGCACACGCCTCACACAGCACTCTCAGCCCTGTGACCCCTCCATAACCCCTCTATGACCTCCATGACCTGTACTGAGGTAGGCTGAGGGTCACAGGAGACAACATTATTCTGTTCAGCTTTAAAGATTTAAAGGGATAGTCTGGCTATTTTCTATTATATTCTATTCTATTTTCTACTCTACATGGAATGCTGGCAAACAGAAACCAATAATTTTCAAGGCAATCCATCCTTTAATGGACACACAAAGGTTTCTGCAGTGGAAACTAACAATTGGTCAAACCATTCAGCGCAAAGAAACCCACATACATCTTTATATTTAAAGATAAATAAGGTGTACAGTCCACGGTGTACATTAGGCAAACTGGCCAAAAATGCCACAGCCATCTACCCTGACCAATTCAATCAATAATTGAACACTAATAATAATCGGTCCGCTGCACAGGAGAACTACATTCCCAGCAAATGAGTTCTAAAAAAACACTATCCCTTTAAGTCAACCAAACATCCATAAACAGACAACCCAGTGTAAAGAAGAAAAAACGGTTTCGCTTAATTTTAGTCAGAAGCGAGAGCAGGCCTTCACTGGACTAGTGCCATGCCCGTACGAGGATGGAGAGCAGGGTGGAGATCCATCCTGCTGTGGCCCTGCCTGCCTGTAAGGCCCCCACATATTACCTCTCCGCCCGGTCATCTGTATGGACTCAACTCTATTACACTCCCTCCATTAGCCCACAGGCTGCTGGTTAATACTCACCTGCAGGCAGGGGGCTCCCCTGGGGGGCATTAGAAACCCCCCCCCCCCACACTACCCCTCCATCCTCCATCCTCCATGCACCCCCTCCACCACCCCTCCATCTCACTGCACCCTCCTCCTGACCACATAACAGGACGCGCCGTGCACTGGCCCAGGCACCTGGGGTCACTGGCCCTGGCCGGGAGGGGGCCCGGCTCAGAGAGGAGTCCGTCAACAGTCCCACATAGAGCAGACGCAAGCCGTGGAGGAGGAGGGGGGGAGAGACAGAAGCTGGGGGGATAAACTGTGCAGGAGTGACAGGAACAAGACACAAAGCACCACAGACCCCCATACCCCCCTCCTACACACACACACACACACACACACACACACACACACACACACACACATAGCCTTACTCTTCATCCCACCCTCTCACTTTTTTCGCGGCAGATAAGATCAACGGAGTGTCAGTCATCAACTCCCCCTAGTCACACTGGGATGAGGTGTGTGTGTGTGTGTGTGTGTGTGTGTGTGTGTGTGTGTGTGTGTGTGTGTGTGTGTACAGGCGCGGATACATTTATCGCATGCCTGTTCGGGGGAACAATGGGGAGTGAGAATGCGGGCGGAAGGATAGAGTAAACGGAACAAGAAGGGAGGGAACTGTGCGCGAGGGGAGAGGAATTAAGAGGACAGGGGGGACAAAGAAGGGAACGAGGTAAGGAGAGGAGGACACATGAAAGCGAGAAAGCGAGGAAGCGAGGAAGCGAGGCGTCCAAGGGGAGAGCGGCAGGGAGTGGGAAGGACTTGCGCAGCGACTGTGAAACTATCTCATTTTTAGCCTGCGAGAGGACTTCTGAGGTGATCCGCACAACCTCATTATTTTCCCCTAATAAAAGCAACATATGCTAAGACAATAAAAGCCCTTATTGGACACCTATTCATTAAAGAGCAGCCGTAAAGAGAGCGGGGCGCTGGTACAGGGATTAGCTTTTTAAAAGGGCTCTTTCTCTGGCTGGAATTGGCTTAGTCTTACTTTAGCACACCCATATGGGTGCATAGACCACCATAAAAGAGCTGAATTATACATGAAGAGGCCCGGCAGCTTTATTAGCCATGGCCTGCTCTTTCGCTCGCACCCGATTCAGCCGCCGTGCATGCGGGTTCCCTCCGCATTCGCGTTCTGTGGTGGGAACACAGCGCGCAGGCAGCCGAAGAAAGACTCAACACGTGGAAGTACATACTGGCTGAGACAAGCGCTCGGCGGCAATAAGATAACCCCTACAGTTGACGAATGTTGGTTAACGTAAGAAAACAGCTGATTGAGGAGAGAGAAGGGCCTGACAGTCTGCCATGCTGGAGTCATTACTCCATATGGTCAACGTAGCGCAAGTGTCAGTGGGATTCTATTAGCAGCAGTGCGGTGCTGTCGGTGTGTCGGCGTAATAGGGCCACGCACAGGTGTGTGTGTGTGTGTGTGTGTGTGTCTGTGTGTGCACGCGCTCACCTCCTCACCGACGCACCGGCTAATTGGTCTCCTGCGGCAACTTGACATATTCACACACACCTTGCTCACATGCATACTCATACACACACACACACACACTTACACGTCTCTGCAAGAGTTACACCCACATGTGAGTAGCGAGCGCAAATGTGCACACACGTGCACAAACGAGCGCAGGTAACCCGCAGTGTTCATCTCCAAATGAACTCATTATCACCGCGCTGACTCCAACTGCCAAATGACACGGTGACAGCCTTCTCACACTGCACACGCTGTGTAAAGGAGAATGAAAAACCAACGACCAGGGCATACTGTACGACAGGGTTTTTTAAAAAGCGACGCATCGAGCGAATGACTGAAAGGGACGGAACGCAAATTGCGTCGAAAAAAAAAAGTCCAACTCCAAACCCCACCCCCCCCCTTCCCTGTATTCTCCCACACAATAGAATAGCAGCAAAAGCCACGTAGCATCGCAACACGTGAAAACACAAAAGACATCGTTCTCTCTGGGGGTTTTGTTATGGTAAATACTGGCAGCGACAGCAACGGTCAATCCACCCCTTGCACACATATCCACCCGGCTGTAACAATGCCTGAGAATACAATCCCGAGCATTAACATCACAACTGGGAAGGTGGTGCCATTGTTCAACGGAGCATGGATACATTTGAACCTGTCGCGCAGAAACGCAGAGGGCAAATGCATTTCCGTCATTAATTCTCCGCACTGCAACATTGAGCCTCACCACCGACTGTAAACACCACAACACATCAATGGTATATCCTTATCCTTATATTCTTATCTTGATGTATTCTTTACTTAGAAAGGAACCGCCACACACACACACACACACACACACACACACACACACACACACACACACACACACACACACACACACACACA
>JAOEHI010000021.1:3804949-3820451 GCA_025447815.1 Percopsis transmontana
CGCTTTTGCTTACACACCCCCCCCCCCTGCCCCCCCCCCCCCCCCCAAAGTTCCCCTAGGTTACATTTCTTCTATGCAATTCCAAAATAAATGCATGAATAAAATATGGTATCCAAAGAGTTGTAAATCTCACTTTTCATCTGATCAATTTGTTAAATGACAATATACCATGGGAGGTTTACAGCATTCCCTCCTCCAATGATGAGGGTGGATGGTGGTGGGGTTAAAAGATGATGAAAAATGGAAATTCTTGCTTTGTTAAATAGGTCAGAAGGAGATTAATACATTTTATGCCATCTTACTTCGAAGCACATGTTCATATATTTCATGTTTATATTGAATTTCAATGTCAATCCGTGGGTAATTTGAATTCTATGCATGTTAATTTTTCTGTCTACGCGGTAATAACTCACTATTCATATGGCCCAGTGCAATTATGCAGTTAAGTGCAGAAATGATGGTTTAATCTTTTCGGCAATATTGTAATATTACTGGCCTATATATATAGCATAGCACTTCCATCCTCAGTGACACACAGGATGTATTGCATAGCTGTGAACACACAAAACAGAAGACAGCATGATGATGATGATGATGATGATGATGATAATAATAACAACAACAACCAAAACCTTTTGAAGATTTAAATAAAAAACATACTAATGATTTCCCATCCTACTGCCTCCACATTGTTGCCCACTGAAAAGAACAAACGTGAATTCATCTTAAATGGCAAGTCGCAGTACCACATTCCTCCTCGGTCTCTGTCCTATACAGCCATCTATGACGTGGTGGAGGAGAAGGTGGACTCAGAGCCAGACTTTCAGTACATCCCAGAGAAGTCTCCCCAGGACCCCACCCAGCTAGACCAGCATGCCTGGAGGGACTCCATGGTCGCACTGAAGGAAGGCCTCTCCAGTGGAGCCATACTAGCACAGTTTGATGTGAGGAAACCTATATGGAAAACCTATAGACACACACTGCATTTACTTTTGATTTGTTTTTACACCAGGCCTACACACACATACGGTTAAATAACTGCCCCGAGATTGCCAAATACCATTGTATTATGTATGAAATACAACTGTCCATAAAAAGTGTGAGTGAATCTACAGGGTTAGAATACTGTTGTTAGGTTAGAACTCTGTTGTTTTGGTTGGAGGCGCTGGTTCACAAGGGTTATTCCAAACACAAATTAAGGAGTGACCCTTTTAAAGTAGCCTCTTATAGACAGACACACTCACACACACAATCTCTTCGCCAAATTCCTATGACTTCCTGACTTGTTTTTATCAATAACACTTATCTGCTTCCTGTTTGGGTGTTCTGACGTTTTATTAGCGGAGAGGAATGTTAAACACACACACACAGTTGGCAAATGCCAAACTGAAATGAAAGCGGAAGTCTGGAACATCGCGCACACTCAACGCCTAGAAATATTGAAAGACGGAGAGAATGTGCCACAGTGTGGCGTTTGTTTTTGTGTCAGCACACGCACAACGCGGTAAGCCCATGTGATGTGGGTGTTACATCAGCCTGTGGGGTTTTAACGGCTGTGCTGTACGCTCGCCTTATGGTTTTGAAGCTCTAGCTCTTATACATGCTTTGTTCCTGTTGCTGTGCGTTATTGAATACAGCTTGCAGGGAGAAGCAGGTCTGTCACACATAGCAGGCATTCTCAGACATACTGTATTCCTTTCCCTGTGCTCATGTAAACAGTACAGCTCAGCGCACACGCATGCATGCATGGATACAGGGAAACGCCACACACACATTGCTTCAAAGACACCCCCACGCCCTCCTACACACAGATATGTAGGTCAAATGTGCTTATGTGCTACAGTGGTGCGCAACCTTTTTGACCCATGGCGTTTCCTATGTGTTCCCCTCCCTACAGCAACTATACAGGAAGAGGCCGGGCATGTCCATGCTGTGTGCCAAATTACCTCAGAATGTCTCCAAAAACCGCTACCGAGACATCTCTCCCTGTACGTATAAACGCCATGTCACAGCCAAGTGTGTGTGTGTGTGTGTGTGTGTGTGTGTGTGTGTGTGCGCGTATCTGGTCCTCTGCTTTAATGTCCCTGTGTCTGTCATTCTCTCTAGACGATGCCACGCGGGTCATTCTCAAAAGCACAGATGACTACATCAATGCAAATTACATTAACGTGAGTCTGTTACCCTCTCTGGCTGGCGTTCTCCAAACATAAAGTCTATACGCATTCAGCAAATCCTGCCCCATGCGGTGAAGGGGTTGAATGATAATGGATAGTGTGTTGCGGCTAGAAAGCGTACAGTAGTTGTCAGTGTTTTCAATGGATTAATCACATAGTATACTAAATAATTACGTATACTAAATGCTAATGGGATACTTACAATGACTCCAGTCATTGTAAGTGTTGACTCGAGTCAATCACAAGTGACATTCACACCCTGTGACCCGAGTATGCATCATTACCAATATAACCGGTCTAGCAGTGTTTTTCTAAATTGAAATGTAACCATTTGGCTCTTGATGTGTGGTTCCTCTAAAACGCAACGTTTCTCACAGACAGAAGTATGTGACAACATTTTTTTGATAATGCTGAGGGGGAAAAAAGAGCCTTGGTTAAAATGTAATCTATTAGCTGTCAGTCCTAAGATGTAAATGTCTCTCTCTCCCTCTCCTGTCTCCTATCTCTCTCTCTCTCTCCTATCTCTCTCTATCTATCTCCTATCACTCTAGATGGAGATCCCAGCATCCAGTCTTATTAACCGCTACATAGCGTGCCAGGGCCCTCTGCCCAATACCTGCCCTGACTTCTGGCAGATGACGTGGGAACAGGGCTCCTCGCTGGTGGTCATGTTGACCACACAGGTGGAGAGAGGACGGGTATGCACACTAACTAACCGGCACCATGGACATTCAGAGACTAATGTGTTATCAAATGGGTTATTAAAACATACTAACACTGAATACTGTATTTTCGTTGTCCAAGGCTACAAACAATGGCATCTTGTTCGCAGCTCACGTACGGTAGTAGCCTGCAGAATCCGTTTGGGTCACGTCAGGATATAGTCTTCAAGTGGGAGTCCCATGGCTGGGACTTTTGATGGGACAAAGTCCCTCAGCCCTTGTGTTAAATATTCAGTTTGGGCCAACTGGGAGCAAAGCTCATTATTATTGGCTATGCCAATTCGTCACACCTTGGCTTTTAAAGAGACGGATAGGTCTGAACTAATTTCTCTACGATTGGGGTGTAGGAACTAATACTTTACATTTATCAACGCAATGTCATATGTTTGATTCCTAGGTGAAATGTCACCAGTACTGGCCCAACCCTGACAGCAGCGCCACCTATGGGGAGTTTGCGGTGACGTGCCACACCGAGGATGGTAATACCGCTTTCCTGGTCCGAGAGATGACCCTGGCACACACGCAGGTACACACACTCATAACACTGCATACCCACACACACACACACACACACACACACACACGCTGGCACTCGCATTACGTCACCAAGACAGAGGGCAGGAGAAAAAGAGGGAGCGTAAAAGGCAGACAGGGAAAAGAGAGTGTGACAGATGGAGACAAAGCGTATTAAAAAAACGTGACGGCATTTCCTCCGAGAAAAGCGGGAAGAGGCCATCGCGGAGAGACGGACACCGGGCAGAAAGAAAGGGCGCGCTGGTATCTGGTGGAGTCGCTGCAGTCTCCACGAGGGGTGTTGCCATGGCGACCGGTGTGGGCTGTTCTTTTTCTGGCTCCTGCTGCTGCATGCGGGACACATATTGGACTCCCATTACCATAGCAACTCAAACACAGCAGTCAGTCACACTGCTGAAACTAAAAGAGACAACAAAAAGTAAAAGAGAAGGAGTGTGTGTGTGTGTGTGTGTGTGTGTGTGTGTTATGAGAACCCATTCTGAGTTTATGCAATGTTGTAACGCTAGGAGTCCATTCATTTCATGACTGCTTCTTCATCCATGTAGGAGATTCCAAATGGTGCAGGTCAAGCCTCTTCACAGTTCATCAAACAGAAAGCTCTGCTATTTCATAGTGTGACCTTAAATGTCTATTCGCACCGTTAACCATGGTAACGAATGAATCAGCACCAGGTCAAAACCTTTGTTTTGCTCAGTGGCTCCAGGCTCCCCGTGAGGTCAAACAGCGATAATGCAGAGGGCTTGATACCGGCTCTAAAGATGTCATGTGACCGCTCGTACTGGTCTCCCTGCCTGCTGTGATATTCCATTATTGCTGTGAAAAACCTCTTAAAATGGATGTCAAGGGCTTTTAGTTGCACCATATTTGTGCACAGTAGATAATATACACAACTCAAGATGAGTAAAGAGATATTTAATATGTAAAATGAATGTTCTTTGGTTCTTCTTTGGTATTGATATGTGCACGTTTTAGGCCATGTAAGATTGATTGATTGATTGATTTACTCAAAGGGCGATGGCAGTTTTCCTCCACCCCCCATGTAACTATGGTCTGTTTTCTGTGTCGCCCCAGACCGCCTCCCTGAATAAAGCCGTATATTGTGACCTTTAAAATATGTCTCGGGGAGGAGGCAATTAGCATTCTGCTCTGCCTGTGATGGTTGCCATGGTGATGCAAAGAGGAACGTTAAAGAGGAACACGGGGGGGCTCTGACTCACTCACACGCACACACATGCACACGCACGCACACGTACACACACACACGCACACGCACGCACGCACACACACACACACAAAGTGGTCGTTACTGCTGTTTGTCATCACATTGGCGGTGCCAGATGATTGTGGTAGAAGACGCTAAGGGGGAGCTTAATTTTCCAGGGCAGGTGCTAACTTTCTTTACCAAGTAGTAGTAGAATATACACTACAGGGTGCAAATGGTAGATCACACAGTACTTTATGGGCTCAAAAGTGAGACCAAGATTGAAATGAGCTACTGTAGTTGAGCGCCACAGTAGTAAACCTTTATAACAACGCAAACATCCGCTATTAAATTAGCAACCAATTTAACCATACTTGGCATACATTGGGGTTAATTGTCTAATGCAAAACAGAAAAAAAGAAGAAAAAATTATATAAATTGGTCTTGTTTTACTCTAATCCATGACGTTTTAAACCAAACAACAATACACGTACAAAATGACTAAGAATAGTTCAGGGTAGCATAAATGCCCCCTCCCTCCACACCTGGCTCTGTGGTTAATTGCGTGCATTTAAATGTGTGCATGAACAAGTACTGCTCTGTCTCCGCTTCAGCGCTTATTAAAGCTCCTCTCAAACCCTGTATATACAGTAAAATCACCGTAGTAATAGTAGATATTCCACTAGTTAATAAAGCATAATGTTAAACTGTACAGTTTAACATTCTCCTTTGGTCTCCTTTGGTCTTAACCCCTGTAAGTGATATGTGTATGTGCAAAACTATTTTCTTTTGTATGTGCATTTGTGGTAGCAGAGCGAGCAGAAGAGAGAGCTGACTCAGATCCAGTACCTGGCCTGGCCAGACCATGGCGTTCCCGACGACTCCACTGACTTCCTGGACTTTGTGGCTCTGGTACGAAGCAAACGGGCCGGCAGAGATCAGCCCATGGTGGTACACTGCAGGTACAAGGGGGTTCCTGGACACACACACACACACACACACACACACACACACACATACACACCAGTGTACCGGGTTATATATATCCATAACTGTTCCTCCATCCATTCTCTCTCTTCTCTCTCTTTTTTTTTTTTTTTCCTCCCAGCGCGGGGATTGGTCGAACGGGGGTGCTGATCACCATGGAGACGGCATTGTGTCTGATGGAGTGCGGTCAGCCGGTCTATCCCCTAGAGATCGTCCGGACCATGAGAGACCAGAGGGCCATGATGATCCAGACGCCGGTACGTACACACTCTCTCTCCCCTTGTCTTCTGTCTCGGAAATCCACTTCCTGAACTCTGACCTCAGTTGGCCCTAGCCTCGCTGAGAACCTACCCATGCACGACCATGCACAGTGGAGACATTCATAAGTGCCGAGGGAGAAATGCGTGCCGAAGTGCACGCATTTCTACTTGCAACCGGCACTCTCACTGTTTGTGTGCCTTTCTCAGAGCCAGTACCGCTTTGTGTGCGAGGCCATTCTGAGGGTGTACGAGGAGGGGCTGGTCCGACCGCTCAAGAGTGCCCTCTACCAGCAGAGGGAGAAGGAGGACCGAGGAGAGGAGGAGGAGGAGGAGAAGCAGCAGAAGGAGCGGCAGAGCGACGGAGAGGAGGTGGTTGATGCAGTGGATGCAGGGGAAGAGGAGGCGTCAGAGTTACTAGAAGGAGGGCTAGACGAAGAGGATGATGATGATGATGATGTGGAGGTGTTGGACGTGGGAGGGGTGGAGGAGGAGGAGGAGGACGACGAAGAGGAGGATGTGGAAGAGCCGAGCGTCGCCAGTGCCATCAGTGGCGTCAGTGAGACCAGCTTGAACCCAGAACCTGAGCCCGTTAATCCTTGACCTTTGACCTTGGAGGTTGCTTCGGGGCAGGGCGGGGCAGGGAGGAGGGGGCGGACGAGAGAACAAAAGCACTGTTGCACTTTATGCCGACAAAAATGAAAAAAAAAAGGTGAAAAAGAACAAAAAAAAAGACCACGAACAAACTGGACAAATAAACGAAGAAAAATATCCAGCTGTGTTGAATACGTACCATTAGGGAGCATTGTGTGTTCAGGGTAAACAGTGAGATTGACTGAAAGAAAAGGGTAAAAGGCAGGTATGAGAAAACATTATGTCATGGAATTGCTGTAGTGCCATAAGTATGGGAGGGGGGCCTTGCTATCACAGATGGATCAGGATTATTTTTTAAAGGATGTCCCTCTCCACTTTTTGAGTCTGCCAGATGGACATACCTTTTTTTTTTTCTCTTTTTTTTTTTTTTTAATTTTTTTTTTTTTTTTTTACTGTGTCTCCTAGCTGATAAAGATATAAAATTTTCCCCCCCTCAAGAGTATTTATTGTGTTTTTAGTTAGTGTCAAAAAATGTGTATGTTTTGTTTGTACGAGTCTAGCTTCACGCTCCCTAACAGTGAAATCTTAGCTAGTAAAGTTTCCTCTTCTACTTCTTTATTCCTTTTACTTTTAATGCAAAACAGTGGTTTAATTTATTGTTCTTGATTTGATCTTTTTTGGCTTTGTTGTCTTAGCTTTTGACAGTGCAGACAGGTGGATGGACAGTCAAATACTTTTTGTCTCCCTGTATTGTGCTGTAAATTTGTTTCCAAATCCCTCTTTGTGCTTTTTTAACAAACACAATATATAGACTGGTTTACAGGCTTGTGCCTGTCAAGCACCACTCAACATTAGGGGCCTAGTAAAGATTGCATTATGTATCATAAACTGCATACCCGAATTTGAATTTGAACCTGAAAAAAGGACTTAAATGAATCCGCAAGTCCCAATCCTACCAACATTTTGAAGTGGGTCAAACTTCCTCAGTTAACACTGAATTGTCCCCAACCTTGCAGAGATCACACATACCAAACAGTAAGGTAAAGCTCTACTTTGCTGACCCAAACCCAGTCCTAATTTTTCATTACTAGGTGCTATAGATGTAATTTTTGGAGGGGGCGGGGTGAGGTGGCCGTAAACAAGTTTCAGAAAAGTTCCTTCATTCAATTGTTTTTTAATAATTATTCTGGCTGGGCAATGAGGTCACTAGAGGGGAGCTTTAAAACAACCTCTTAAGCTATTTTACTGTCTCTTTTCAGAGAGCCATTCAGAGAATTCAAGCCAGCAACACACAACATTTAACCATATTCATTGATCCCTTTCAACGTTACTTTCTTTTTTTAAAGCAAGTTGGATGATGATGATGATAATAGTCATAATGTTGATGATGACAATTCACAAACTCCACCATCCAACTTAGTGTTTGTATTACTGGCTAAGTTGTCATTTGAATATGTATATTGGAATTCAATTGCTTGTTGAGGTTTCAGCTACTCTTCTCATAGGCTACATCCATGCATACTGTCATTGGCTCCTTTTAAGTCCTCCTAAAGCCCATATCAGACAGCCCGTGGTGTGTACCGCCCTTGCCCCTTGGTACAGCCCAGAGCAGTTCTTGCGCCACGCAAGCCATAGAAAATAATGAGAGTTTACAGCTAGCTCGGCAGATGCTGCAGGCTATCTGAAAGGGCTTAATGGACAAAACCACTGCCGTGAGTGTGCTGGTACTCTATTTCGGTTTCTGAAACTCTCTCTTCCCCTTCTCTCTATCATTTTTACCATACTGGCGTTAGCTGTCTTGTCTAAGCCTGCTTGTCCATTAACTGGAATGAAGTTGTGAATTGTGTCATAAACCCACGTACCTGAGTTAAGATGGGGTTTCATTTATTGAGACATATTATAGTCTTTTTCACAAGTAAAATGTTTGTCTTAAGCAGGCTTACCCTGTGATCCAACAATTCAAACAATGCTTGCATTCTCCTTTTTAAACAGCTCATATACAGTACCGGGCGCATGGAGAGGTGGATTAAAGAGGATTTATTTCTGTGTATTGTGGCGCCTTTGTTTCAGTATTTACCCAACTCCCTCACTACTTAGATCTCGTTCTTCCTGGGGCTACATCTATCATCTCAGCAAAGCCCACGCAAACCTTTCCAGACCATTCTTTTAGTGTGTTCTTTCCCCAAATTCCTCATTTGAATCTTGATACATAGAGCCTGCTCTTATTTTCATCATGGCCTCAAGGCCAGTGACACATCTCAACAGAATATTGAGTGGATAGACTCTCGGATAGATCTAATAACAGCTTGATTTCAGTCGAAAGGACTAGTTGAGCAAAGGCAGTGATTGGTTGAATGGTTGATTTATTGCAATTCTTTATGGACATTTAAAAACACAAGGTATTCCTTGCTGTAGACCCTTCTATAAACCAATCAGTGGGATTATAAATTATTCCCAATGCTGTAATTAGCATTTGGGCAGTAAAACAAAATTATGATGATTATTGGCTTTTCTGACCACCTTGGACATTTTGAGAGGAATTATTATGCTATAGTTACACTCCTAAATGTGTGTTTGCAGCTTCCTTTGTGGTTGCACCCAGCATTGCAAAAATGTTCTGGTTTGAATCTCAGATAGCGCATACCACTCTTTTACCAGAGTGCTAAAATGCCGGCACTCCTCTCTACTTCTCCCCCTTAAAAAGCTCCTAGGCTCACGTTTTTTTTTTTTTTGACAATGTGTGGTTCTGGGGTGCACTATAATTAAATCAAGGAGTGTACCTTCATAGATAATAACTAGATACAGTAGATACAGTGCATTTTTGATGAGAAAGGATGACTCCCAGGGACAGTTAAACAGTTTGACAAAAAAAAAAAAAAACTGATACCAGGGTTACCGAAGTTTGAGCCTCTATGTTCAAAGTGTTTGTGTTAGCATACTCATGGGTACTGTTAGCTTGTTAAAGGTACTGATCAACAGTAGTCTGGAGTGTACGGGGAAAGGGGAGGGTCAGGGTTTGGGGTTAGGCCAGTTGTATTTTTGTAACGATGATACCGCTCTAGCTGGGTAGGGACAGGACAGCACTTTGCAGAAGGCTGGGTGGCAGGTACTGTAGTGCTACTGAAAAAAAAGTCAGACAGAAACTGGTGTTAAAAGTAAGTTGTCTTTTTTTATTTATCAGTTTTATTTTGTTTTAAAAGACACCTGTAGGGAACAAAAAGAAAAGAGTACTCCTTACTACACAGTGCCACTTGTTAATTTTGTGTAAATAATACTAGACCATGTAAATACAATGTTGTATATGAAAAAAATCTTTAAAATAAAAGGGAAAATCATTTGTGAGTTGAAATATTTTGTTTTTCTATTTTTCTTTTTTTTTCTTTCCCTTTTTGTTGCCGATTCTGATGTGACACAAATGGTCTGTATTTCAAAAATGATATTTCAAAAGTTTGTTTTTATTTGAAGATTAACCTACGAGTGTGTGTGTGTGATGGCATCTGTATGTTCGTGTGTGTGCGTGCACTTCAACATGGAGTGTGTGCATGTGTGTGTGTGTGTGTGTGTGTGTGTGTGTGTGTGTGCGTGTGTGTGTGTGTGTCCAGTGCATGTGATAAGCCTGTGGTAGCAGTGGTCCTGTGAGGGACCCCGGGGCCCGCTCTCTTGATTAGTCATTTATCAGGCCTGGCAGCCCAGACCCGCCATAATCACTCTTCTCTCACCTCCTCCTCCTCTCCCCTCTCTGTGTTGATCCCACCCTGTCCCTCCAGATCCCCCCAGCACATACACCCCCCACACCGGGGTCTGCAGCACCAACCTCCGTCCCCTCCAGCCAGTCGGCTGTCTCTGGGTGGGTCCAGACACAAGCCCCCCCAAAATGTTCCCCTTGAACCCCAAACCATGTATCGCATCCTCCCTGTTATTTAGCACGTGATCTTACACACGCACGCACGCACACGCACGCACACACACAGCTTACCGTTACCGCGATGACCCCAGGCGGTTTGCTTTGCTGTTTTTCTATTTTTAGTGCCGTCGTGCTTACAAATTACTTTAATTTGACTATCTTGTACTCTCTCTCTCTCTCTCTCTCTCTCTCTCTCTCTCTCTCTCTCTCTCTCTCTCTCTCTAACTATGTGGTGGCTGAGCCGCTAGCTGGTAGCTAACGCTAATGACAATTTTCCAGTTTTGGCTCCAACAAAGTGTTTAAATTGGATGTGTGTGTGTGTGTGTGGGAGGGGGGGGGGTTGTTTGATGATGAGAGGGAAAAGGGGGACGAGCGGCTGTCCTCTAGACTGACAGGAGATCCTCTCTCTCCAGCCACGCGCTGCAACGGGGGGGGGATTACAGCTACGAATGCATTTGAAGAGGCCGAAATGAGTTAGCGTAGTTAACCAGCTGTCTCTGTGCCTCTTCTCGCCCATCTTTCCTCGGCTGGGAAAAATAAAAAAAAATTGGAAAATCCTGCCGAGCTGGTGACAGGGAATGTAATCTGGAATATGCAGACCGGTGGGTGACGGAGACATGAAAGAGCTGCCCCCCCCCCACCCCACCCCACCCTAGCAACCCCCTGCCCAAGTCATCCCCTTCCTCCACCCCTATCTTCCTCCCACAACATGAAGGGTGGAGGGTAAAAACAGATAGAAACACATAATATTTATAAAAACTCACACAGATGTGGCCAAACACAATGTGGGTTTAAAAGAAATAATATGGACACAGAGTGAAGCTAAAGGAGCATGAAAGAAGATATAAATGGGGCAAAAAAGATAAAGAGCAAAGGAACAAAGCAAGTGTGTGTGTTTGCGTGTGTGTGTGCGTGCATAAGAGCGGTGTATGCGCTATTACAGTGTATGACAGCTGTTTGAACCCCCGGGGAGATAACAGCTGGGCCTCCGCTGAAAACACATACACATACACACACACACTCGTCTACCTCCCTCACTTTCGTTTCTCCTTAACCATCTCCATATCCCTCCATCCCCAGCCTCATCTACTCCTTCAGCTTCTGCTTCCAACTATTCATTTCCTTTCTTCCCCCCCTGCTCCACCTCGCTCCCCGTACACAAGTTGTCATTTCACTCCACAAATACTTTACAGAGCATTGTGTTGTTTGTCCCGGCGCGCTGCTGATGGGACCACAGAATCCAATCTGGGGTCTATCTGGCATCCTTCACTTCAGGTGCATTAATACTAGCTACAGTACTGTATATACAGGGGGTAGGGGGTTAGAATGGTATTTTAGAGTGATCCCTTTTGAGTATCCTGATGGTTAGCCTACTCTGTTAAACCAATGGGAGTGAACTAATCCAAAATAACTAATTAAACCTGGATTACTCAATCAGATCTCATTGTGGAAGATAAGACCATTGCATATTTTTCAGTTTCTCCGGTATTACTAAATATAATAAAAGTGTATTATATTAAATATATTTATATTTACATTTTTAAATATATATATTTTTTATATTTTTATTTTACAAATTTTGAGTGGTCTCTTAATTTTTTCCAGAACCGTTTTGGTATAATGGTCTAACTTAACCCTATTTTAAACCAGTGTGAAAAATGTCTGTGTGGAATTACTATTTAAACTAACTCAGCAGGGTGACAGTGTCTAAATGGGGGTGTCATAGCACAATTATGGACCAGGCCTTTAACCACGCATCTCCAACCCCCCATGTGTCCGTTTACTGTGTAATAGAAGCCTTCTTATAAAATACAGCACCATGTCTCTCTGTCTCTCTCTCTCTCTCTCTCTCTCTCTCTCTCTCTCTCTCTCACTCACTCACTCACATTACTCAGCCCACCACCCCCTTAAATGATCCAAAGATGTATGAGACCATCTGTAGGCCGCAATTAAATACCAGCCTGCTTAATGCAGCCGCATGCTACATTATTAGCCTCTGTCCGAAACCCTGTAGCACAGGTTCACATGACACAATACAGTTAAGACTGCTTATTAGGCATTCAACCCACAGATCCAGCAGGGTGATATAATGTATGTTGATCCTATCGACTTTCAGGAGATTTCTTGAATTAAGTGACAATTACTTGATACTAGTGGCATGACCCTAATTTAAGATGTCGCTTCCAGAAAATTCTTTATGGGCAAATTCCTTTCTTTTCATTTTAATGGATAGTATAGATACAGTATGTTTTTGCAAGGTACTGTACACTTCCCTTCTCTCACAAATGAAGAGAAAACAAAGATGGTTCTCAGCCTAAGACATAAGGAAAGCTCATTCCTATTTTATTTTTCTGTCCATAAAAAGTACCTCAACCCAGCTCATCATCCAAAATACAGTTAGCTGACAGTTAGCCACCAGGGCAGGGAGACGGCAGTTCATGAAATCAGTCTGCTGTTCAAAACACGGCCGTTCATTCTCTTCTTTCAATTCAGTCCAATCTAATGGCATTTTATTGTCAACCTCATAATAGTCACTTTCACTTTCTCTCTCACTCTCATCTGAAACCTCTCTCTCACTCTCTCTCTCTCTCTCTCTCTCTCTCTCTCATCTGAAAAGATATTTCCTGCACTCTCTCCTTATGAGTGTATTCCTCAGCTAAATTGTCTCACCCCACGCGGCCATTCCCAGTGCATTGACTGCTCTGGCCCTGTCTCGCAGCACTAATTGTCTCATTCTGAGGACTTGAGAATGCTATAGGCACTAGATGTGTTAAGGATACAGACTGCGGAGCCAGTGTGTGACTGGTAAAAAACATCCCTGGCCTTTCTATGCTTGGCAAAGACACTTAATAAGCTCTCGCTGTGTTCAACTGCTAGGTGAATAGTTCACTGCTCTGTTGAAGCTCTGCAGCGCATTGTGTGGGTATGTGTGTGTGTGTGCGTGTGCGTGTGCGTGTGCGTGCGTGTGTGTGCGTGTGCGTGCGAATGCGTGCGTGCGTGGCTGCCTTCGATCCGTGCGGCTCTGTTTGTATTCTCAGTGCAGTCGACCTGAGGTTCTTGCCGGTGACAGGTAGGGGGCAGATCAGCGCTCGCTTAAAGAACAACTCACCTGAGGAAAAACTCTCCTCTCCTCTGCTCTCTCTCCCTGGTTTTCTGACGTTCTGCTACTTTCTCTCGACCCAGACAGACATCCCCCAGAGCCAGAGCCAGAGCACTCTGCTCTCTCTCTCTCTCTCCATTCAGTTTTTCTTCGCTAACCCTACCTGTCTCTTTGCATAATGCCAGCCCCATAACAGGTGCCCTGCGGGAGGCCTATATACAGTGCTGCTATCCATGCATCTATATAATGTATAGATATCTATGTGTATAGAGACACATGCATTCAGCCACAGTGTGTCGTTGCTATCTTTTCCTTTCATCGCTCCCTCCTTCTATATCCATCTATCTTTCTATCCGTTTCTTCCTCTCATTCACTCCTTTTCACCTTCTCTCTCTCTCTTTCTCTCTCTCTCTCTCACACACACACACACACACACACACACTATACCAAATGCTCTATTTTCCGTTGCTGAGCAGTGATTTATCACAGGTGTTTCTCACAGTAGGCAGATAGTGCTGTTTGGAAGGCCTCTTTTCATAAATCTCTCTCTCTCTCTCTCTCTCTCTCTCTTTCCTCTGCATTCTCGCCAGCGCCGTCCTCTACTCTCTCCTCCTTCAGTGCGCTGCGCAGGACTCCCTCAGCCGCTGCGTGTGCACGTGCATGGGCGTGTACGTGAATGTGCGTGCGCGCGTGTGTGTGTGTGTGTGTAAGGGGAGGGCAAAACGTAAGTAGGCTTTGTCTGCAGTCGGGGTAATGATGCAGGAACTACCAAAGCTCCCTGCACAAGCACCATTCTCCGGGGGTCACTCGCTCTGTCTCTCTCTCTCTCGCCTGCCCCCCACACACTCTCTCTGACACACACACACACAAACTGAGTCAAGCAGCGTTGACTTGTGTAAACAAAAGCAAGACATAATCAACACAGAAGCAACTCCCAAATGATGTCCCATATTACACACACACCGACACACACACACACACACACACACACACACACACAAAGGACACAGGACAGGTTTGTGGTTGTTAGGAATTACTAACAGGGCAAAACAGAGCAGTTCTATGTGTGAAGGTAGTCAAATTAAAAGACTTTAAGACACAGATCCATCAACATGTTCATTCACACATTTCTCCCAAATTGTAGATTATTAGAATTCAGTAACAACAGAGCTAGGAGCAGCATCACTGTATTGGTGAATTCAAATGTATAATAATTATTATAATTAGGATTATAAATTAGATATTAGATTCATTTCTGTATTGAGAAGTAAAGATAACAAATATTTCTTAGTACGAACCACAAAGAATGTAGACTGGTAAACCCATAGTGATTTGTCAACCAGGCAGTGCCTATAGGTGTCACTCAAATCATTAGCAGGCTATTGGACCACCTTCAACCAATCGGAACAAGGTTTTCAATTGAGAGTTCCCAGACTGATACGCAGAGCGACGCAAATGGTAGAGGCGGAGCTTGCAGAGTCGGGATGGCTTTATCCACCCCCTGCAGGAAGTTGGGACGTCGCAGCCCCACAGAATGAGGGCATATAGCAGAGAGTGAAGAATATAACAACCCCCCCCCCACCCCCCACCCCCACACACACACCCATTATCACTGACATACTGTACTGTAAATTCACAGGCACATATTCTGTAAACAGCAGAAAGCCCATTTGTTGAGCTGTGGCCCACGTGCATGCTGTTCTATGCAAGCCCGTCCAATCCAGCGAGGTGTAAGTGTGGTACTGACGCAGTGAGGACACCCAGCCTGTACTTAAGTGTGTGTTCTGGGTGCATCCTGACCACAGGTCATCAGATAAAGAGATGGGAGGGAGGGGGGGAGGCAGGGAAGGAGGGAGGAGAGAGACGGAGAGAGAGAGGATAAGAGAAGGAACTAGAGAGAAGGGAAGGCGAAAGAGGGAGAGAAAGGAAGGCTTGGGAGGCAGCGAGAGAACGAGGGAGAGAGAGAGAGAGAGAGAGAGAGAGAGAGAGAGAAAGAGAGAGAGAGAGAGAGAGAGAGAGAGAGAGAGAG
>JAOEHI010000021.1:3890920-3904147 GCA_025447815.1 Percopsis transmontana
CCCACACCCACCCGCCGTGGTGGCACCCCCCGCGTCCCCCCCCCCCCCCCCCCCCCCCCCCCCCCCCCCCCCACCGCAGATTGAAGTCTTGCGAAGAAAATAAAGTTTATTGCCTGGAAAGAGGAGGGGGGAAAAGCATGTAAAAAGCATTAAAGCGATGGAGGTGAACAATTAGACAGATGGCCAGGTTTTGGAAAGGAGTAGTGGGGGATGGGGGGGGGGGAGACGAACGAGGGAGACAAAAGAGAAAGGGAGAAAAGAGCGGAGGCAATCGTTCGGGGCGTTTTTTTTACGAGGACCCTGACAACTCCTGGTCTCTTCAAGGGCGAAGGGGAAAGTGAGAGGCAGCGAAGCCTCTCTGGTTAACTCCGGAGTTATCGCTGAGTGTGCAACACCGCGGCGCTCAGCTCGAGGGGCGCGGGGGGGGGGGGGGACGGAGCTCACGTGTGCGCTCTCCCCCGCGCACCCTAAATAGAAATGGATAATTAGTAGTGTCTTAAGAGAACGCAAAAGTGTAAATATGGCTCGCGGCAGAAGACAACATAAACCGGGCTGACCATATGTCCTCCTCTCACCAGGTCCTGTAAGGAAGCACGATGAAGATGGGGGGAATATGCCAAGGTCGCCGTGACGACAGCGGTCGACCCCCCCGTACACACACACCCATAGCGGTCCACCGAAGACAACAGCTGTCTGTAACATGACAATGACCTTTACGACTTTCACCGGGGAGGGAAAGAGGGAGGAAGGAAAAAAGAAAGGCGGGAAGGAAAGAAAGAAGGAAGGAAGGTAACTGAGGAGGAGGCATGGAGCGAATAAGGTAAAATGCAGTATGTCCATGTGGGACTGGTCAGTGCTGTGGCCATATGGGGGGATGGCGACGTTGAGGCTGTAATGCAATTATACCCAGGGCCATCCAAACCAATCAAACGAAGAGGTATTAGAGCAGGAGAGCCCCGTCCTGGTCAATAAGACACGGAACCACTCTAGTGACACTCTAGCGTGCGTGTGTGTACACACACGCACGCACATATCCCCGCACAAACACTGGTGCTCGCACAGGTACACACTCTGTTGACCCCTTTAATAGCACGGCAACCACCCTTAATGGACGCAAGCGAGTGGAACCGCCAAATAATACACTGTCTTAATGCACTAGTCCCTCTTCATCTCACACCCCCCTCCTACCCCCTCTCCCTCCTAACTTCTCCCACTTTTTAACCTCTCTTTCCATCTCCCCTCACCCCTGAGCTGAGGGGACCCACCTTGACCTCAGCTGCCCCTATAGATCACCCAAGATGATTGAATACGCCGCGAATATATTATTATTATATTTATATATAACACATACCCCAAGCCACCAGGCAACCGCTCAGAACTTAAAGTGAGGTAGGATAAAGCAGGTTGATAAAGGAATTCAAAGAGGAAGTTTATAAAAAGAGGTTACAGGACAGGAAACTCAACTTTTGTAAAAGCCTATTCATATTACGGCCGGTCTACCCCGAGCTTCTCCGGCTGCTCATGAATATGAAACACATCGCGGCGGAATAAAGCAATAGCGGCGCCGTGGAGCGGCGTTTTTAGCTGCAGGTGCGGAGGAGGCGCTGTAATGGTGGTGAAAGTGAATGAGCAGCGAAGACACGGTGTGCAAAGGGCACCTTATAAAAGCAATTAGAGAAATGACTTTGAGCCCCTCTTCTTGCTCCGCAGATTAGAACAGGCCTCGGAGGAAGGAACGCGGGCCCACTCAGATCCCGGTTGACCTTGTCCGCGCCACACCACACTAAATTGGTCATCAGCTTTTAAGACTGTATTTTATCATAGATATATATTTTTAGCGAAAAGGAAAAAGAGAAATGGGAGGAGGGGGGGGACCGTGGAACGCACCGGTCGTATATCATCCTGTCACAATTATGACGTTCGTTCATAAATACCAACCAATCTCCTCTCCACCTGGCTAAGTCACACGAGCTTAAACACACACACACACACACACACACACACTCACGCGCTCCCATCTGACGCAGGGAATAAGCATTGCCAGGCCACACAAGCGCGCACGACGTAGCGCGCACCGGCAAAAGAAAGTGGACACGCAGCACAAGGAGCCCAAAACGCACACACGTACCAGAGCGCACAGTGCACACACACACACACACACACACACCTCAAACTCAATGTACACATCTGGCCCGGGTGTCCTGCTACAGACCTGATAACTGACCTCCATACAGACAAAGAGCCAGAAAAAACGCGCGCACACACAGGCAAGATACTCCCTGCCACATAACACACGAACCAGTGCACACTACAGGCACACAAATATATACAAACACACACACACACACACGCGCACACACACACAAACAAACAAAGGCACATACACATTGACTCACCCGCCCACATGCGCACACACACCGCAATTAATAGGGAGGCAGGTCTCTGGCGGGGAAGAGAAACTGCCTGTTCAGCACATACAGACAGAATATGCAATTTCCTCCAGTTAAGTCTGTATTAAATTGATTTCTTCTTTCTCTGACACGGACTGGGTTCCCCCCCCCCCCCCTAATGAAAGCTGGATAATCTACAGGTTTTCCCCTTTTCCTGAAATCAAGTTACAAATCAAGCAAGTGTGGGGACAGATATGGGAAAGGTGAAGGAAGGACGTGGGATGATTTTCCAGATGAGAAACATGGAGAATGAGGCACATACGTTCCCACACTCGCAACGTGCGCACACCAGGGGCAGCCCGCGTTCAGGGTAAAGGCTCTGCAGGGCTGTGTTAGTAAACACTGTGCTAATGGTTATAATTAATGAAACACATTAATAAGTACCCGCTTTAATCAGTTAATCACTCACTCAGGCCGGGCAGGGCTGGGCAGGGCAGTAGACAACAGTATATAGAATAAAACTATCTATACAGTTTTTAAATGTTTTATTTTTTAAATTAAACTTCGAAGAACAGTTCCAAGCCCATGATTTACCCCAGATCGACCAACGCATCATTTCCCACTTCTCCTTAAGGTTTTCCAAGCACGCCATCTACGGAAGAGCTGATGCAGCATGGAACCCATTTGTCGAGGTCCGAGAGGAAACGTAGAGTAAAGTCAAATCTACTGTGGCCAGCCGGGTCATGTCCGTACCTCCTGCCCCGAACAGTCCTCAGGAGACTACTCCTATCAGCCCGAGAGACAGCGCAACTGAAGGACTACCTCAGGAACTTTCAAGGTTCTGGAAGGCATACCCTCCTCGGTGCCTCTGCTAGCCTGTCCTCGGGATTCCACCCCCAATCCAATGGATAGACGTTAACCAAGACCCGGAAGTGGTTCTGAGGTGTGATGTGTCCAACAAACCTTCGTCCTCCCTTTGAGTGGCAGTATGGCTTCCAGCCTCCTTTGTTTCCTGATCAGGAAGTGGAGGTGGAGGTCAACCTGCCCCTGTGTTTCTTCCAGGACAAAAGGTATGGCTGTCTACCAGAGATCTGCCTCTCCAGGTAGAGTTCAGGAAATTGTCCCCTCGCCTCATTGGTCCCTTCAAAATTTCCCATTGTGTCAACCCGGTGTCCTACCGGGATACACTAAAATACATTTTTCAAAGATTTACTCTGAACTTAACTCTGAAATTGTTAAGCTGATATTATTATTATTATTATTTGTAATGAAAACATTAGTATTACAATCAGGATATTCTAGTGAGGGGCAGGATAGTCTAGTGGTCTAGGTGTTGGACTCCCAGCCGTAAGGTCGTGGCTTCGAGCCCCAGAGTTGGCTTACCTGTAAGCATCCTTGAGCAATATGCCTAACCCCTATCTGCTCCATGTAATAGAATAATGTAATTGTTAGTCGATTTGGATAAAAGCGTCTGCTAAATGCTGTAACTGTAACAATCGAAACAAATGCAAACTAGAAGTATCTTGACTAGTGGTCTCAGATTTTTGGACCCCACTGTGTGTGTGTATATCTCATACCACAAAGACCTACAACAGAAACATTATAAAAAAGACTGGCCACTTGGCAGCCATCTTGATAACGCCCCTATATAAATGAATGGAGAGAGTGCCATAGCTGCAGTTTCAATGATCACTGGGACATAAAAACTGCATACATAGAATCACCAGTCAATTCTGAAAAAGTTTGGTGACTTTTCCCCGAAATGAGGTTTAAAAAGGTCAGTGCAACGACACGATTGGCTTAATAGGTTTACCCATCGGCCGTTATAAAGCAGACGATTGGCTCTTTGGGGGGAGTGACAGGATATGTGCATACAGCCGCGTTTGGCGTTAAGGACTTCTCCCATAGAGTTCTATTCAGGATTCTTTAAGTGGTCTGTCTCTTCTATAATGTCTCTGCCTACAGTCTATGTAGAGAGGCTGACTCAGTATGCTATAGCACGCGTCTCCATCACTTAAACATAAGAATAAGATAAGTCTTTAGACACTACAGTCCTAACTACAATTAGGACAGGCACACAAAGAGACAAAAAAGACTGACAGAAAGCAAGCGGAAAACAGAGAGAGAGAGAGAGAGAGAGAGAGAGAGAGAGAGAGAGAGAGATGGGAAATGAAAAGGACAGGGCGGTCATCATAATTGCAGAGTTTGCTTTTCGGAGGCAGACAGAGCAGGGCCATGGGGCCCGGGGCTGATATCATATTCCACACAAACACACACGTGCACACGAGCATGCACGTAACTATCAGACAAGCATGCACACGCACACACAGAAATACACGCACGCTGTGCAACTGTTTGTCTATTCTGCTATAGCACGTCAACATGGGTTTTGGGTATTTCTATACTGTAAAGATGTAAAGAAGATTTAACCGTAAAGTTCAGTTTTCAACCCCGAGCTAAGATGTGTATTTATTTCTCTCTCTGTCCCTGTGTTTTCAAGTAGCTTGACTAGACAGGCTGCTTGGATTTAGATAAAAAAGAGTGACTTGAGATTTAAATGACGTCTCTGTGTTCTTAGAAAGACACGAAGAGATTTTCATCTTCCTTTCTCCCTATGTCTCTTCCTCTCCATTTCCTCACCCCCTTTCCTGCTCCTATCTTCACCCTCATCTCACTCTCTCCATCTCCGCCAGATTCGCAGACGGTGCACATTTTCCTGCATGTCTTCAATGTAACCGATACCCCTAACAACCAGGATTTTAATGCGATCCATATTGCTCCCTAATATTTCAGATCTCAGAATAAGCACTGGCAATTACATATTTACACCCAGCTTATTTTGCAATTCCACACGGGGGGCTTTGGTGTCTGGGTGCGCAGCACACACAGATGCTGATTATGTCTCAGGTAGATAACAACAAACTCAAAGAGAAAGTCCTAGACCCCGTGCACTTACACAAACAACTTTCTGTTTGGGGGTGTCAGCAATAAAGCTTGCTTTTCTCAACTACAAAATAATGTGTTCTTTTCAAGTGCAACGGTAATGTGATTGCCTTATCTAAACCTGCTGGTTTAAGTCTGTTTAATTTCTTCTGAAATAGTTATGCCTCGCATCGCTTTGCTATTTGCAGGGCTACTGATGTAACAAACAGACTTGCAGAAATGCCCATATTTATGCACATCAAGTAGCGCAGGACACACATAGCTACACAGAGATAGCGAATCAATTTGCTTTGATTCAGTTACTCAACCCATTTGAGTTCCTGCTTTGTAATAACATAAGAAATGATAATTGAATAAGAAAGGGGTCTGTAAATTAGGGAATACACAGGCCTTTGATCTGAGTAAGTGTATAAAAGGCCTTTTGATGAGGGAGTGTTAAACACTCTGCGGGGCATTTTAAATAAAACCGCTTTTGTTGGGCAATATTCTAAATAGTTTAGCACTTTCCACTTCACAATAGTGAAACCAGGATATAACTTTCTTTTTGTTTTTTTTAAACCAATCTACATTCTGTGGTTATAAATCGCACAGGCCTGGCAGTAACCATAACATTGAACTATAGTGAAAAAGACACAGCGTAAAATGCCTCATAGGAAAACATTTGCCATTAAAACAGAAGGTTAACATTGACAAAGAGGTACAAACAACAGAACGAAAAAAATCAAGTTCATTCCAGTTAAGTGTATTTGTTAAGACATTATCTGTAGGATTTACCCTCTCTGTTGATAAGGTCATTGGTACATTTTGCATTCTGTCACGATGTCTCACAGATTTGAATAATAGGATTCTCATCATGGATCCTTAGCCCCTTGTCGCCTGATAATTGTCGCCTGAAAGACATACGTGGAGCAATGTAATAAATCTGTCATGTGACCTGGGCCAAGGTGAGGGGTCAGCGAGCCACAGACTGTCGAGTGAGCCACGCTTGACAGAGAATAAATGATGCCTTGTAAACAAATTGTGTTATTGCTTTAATTCATGCGGTCTGATTCGATTTGCTGGGAGACGAGTCCTTCACCAGAGAATGGATGGACAGGGGAGGGACAGCGGAGGTGGGAGAAGAGAGGAGAGAGGAGAGGAGTAGAAGCAGGGGACCCCTACCTCACCCCCCCTCCGTCCCACGCCTCCACCCCTCCGTCCCCACCTTACAAGTGTAACCACATTAAAAAGTCCTGATCATCTCACAAGGGCCTGCGCTCCATACATACGCGAGTTGTCCTCTCGTCTTCTAGCTAAACGCATTAAGGCTGTGTGTAAATTGAGTTGTGCTGGGTCACTGTCCTGGCACGGTCTGACTGACAATAAGCAGGTAGGAATATCATGAGCGCAGAGATGGGCACCGAGACAAAGACAAATCTGTTTAGGGCGACCGCGAAGGTCCACTTCCCCCTGTACATAGTCGTAAACCTACAAAAAAACCTCAATGAAACATCTGCATGGAGTTTAGTCTGCCGCACAAAAGCTACATTAGGTCTGCCCTCACCCTGCCCCTTAATTCCATCGGAGTAATCCCACATTATTGCCCTCTAACAGTGCCCTAAATGGGAAATAAAAAGTTTGCTTCCCTCTAGCACTGTATTACCAGGAGACAACAGGCCCTATCCTCATTAAGTTATAGATATAAATGCTTCAAAGCATGAAATTACCCCCGAGCCTCCCTCTCCAAATAACCTGGTTTGCAAACAAATGATCCGAGCACAAGCAGTAAAAGGCAGATTATTAAAATAATAGGAGGGATTTAAATTTGCATCCACAGAACAATTCAGCAAAGGACTGTGCAATTACTCCCCCCTTACTCCTTTTCCTCCTCCTCTGTTCACCCCACCTCTCTGTCGGCACCCCGAGTTCCTGCGCTGTTCACCATCCATCTGCTCCTACTAAGAAAAGAAAGGGGAGCAACCAGACTTGCAGTTAAGAGTTTGTGTGTGTGTGTGTGTGTGTGTGTGTGTTTCTTTGTGTCTGTAAAAAGGGTATGCAGTACGATATGGTGTGATACACCTGTTTGGCGGTATCAACGGAGTCAATATCCCAGTTGAAAGGTCATGGGTTCGCTCCCAACCCACAGTTTGAAAGACACTGCTTCACATCCTCATACTCAGTCAGACATCTCGACGTCTCGTCCCCTCTCTGACACACAGTGCTTCTCCTTTCCTGTCTCAGATTGTGACGGATCTCTTCCTTTAGCCCCAGACAATATCACTTCCCCCTGCCAAGCTGTGGTGAATGGAGAGGTTGAGGGGGAATGGGCAATGCAGGGGGAGCTCAGGTCTGCATTACCTCTGAGTTATGGCCCCCATTTGCATCTCATTCAGGATCTTCGGAGAGCCCACCGCCTTGCTAACACTCCCATCACATCACACCCACCACTGGCAATCAGGGAGATTTAGTGGCACTGGCAGCCCACTGTGGGCACCCCCGGCTGGGGCTCAAGGCCCATTCCCAGGCCCAGGCCTCGCTAAGGGCCCTCTGGGTCACATCCAAACACAGGAGAATGGCAGCACTTAACAAGGCGGAGGACGACCAAAACAGACAACCAGCAGGGGCAGGCCATAAAACCAAAGGAAAAACAAAGCACTAGTATGATTTTAATAGATGGTGTCAGCCTAGATGTGTGCATATTGCTCTGTGGAGCTGCCTCATTATGTCGCCACAGAAAAAGAAAAAAAGACGACAAATGTGAACTTGTGACCCTTAGGTGAAATTGTTTTATCTCAAGAGTTGATGATGACACTGACGACGTCCCAGTGCTCCCCGGCAGCAAAAACAGGCTGCCTGTACAGATAATGGGACTGCATGAACACGCACACGCACACACACACACACACACAGTGCGATTTGCAGAGTGTCCTCTCTAGTTAGCACTGTCTCATGGCTGAACCCTTGCTAAGGTATTATTACCCACACTCAGCCCTATTGATATTGTGACTCCAACATCTGTTCACCTCCTTGTTACTGCCTGAACCCCAGCACAGCCTCCCATCTGACTTTGTGCATGCTGTGTGTGCATGTGCATGTGTGTGTGTGTGTGTGTGTGTGTGTGTGTGTGCGTGTGTGCGTGTGTGTGTCCCAGCTCTCTGGAGCAGAAAGTAGTCACTGTACACAGAAGGAGAAAGGCAAGGCTGAGGAGGCTAATAGAGAAATCTAGCAGACACACCAGGGGCCTAATCAACTGCAGAGGAAACTACCCGGCGGCCCCAGAGCCTTCTGCTTCACATCCACACTCTGGCCCAGCTTCCTCTCAGCCCCGACACTCCTCCGACCTCAGCACAGCCTGCTGCCGCCAGACGTCACATGGTACACACGCTTTCTGAATGGCAGCGCGTGTCGTGGACTGAGACGGGAGGCTCGCAGAGATATACAAGGAAATGTTAACAATCGCACACGGCGTCAAAATGGACCTGGTGAACCCTGGACGGAGCGGGCGGCTAGACAAAGAGAAAATGAGAAGAGAGCCACGGTGAAGATGGGAAGAGAGCGGAGACTCTGTTATCAGAATCAAATATTAGGGAGAGAAAAAAACAAAACCGGGGAGTGGGCAACATTAATCACAGTGTTCACCTAGTGGGCAGCCATATGGCAGATCAGCATGCCAACAGAGCAAACTTGCTGATCTTCAGTAACGGGGTGCAATTAATTCCACTGGCTGCATCCATCTCTTCCTCACACGTTACGGGAAGAGCAGCGGAGACGATAGGAACAGAGTGTTTTTTTATCCTTCTCTCCTTTTCTCTCTCTCTCACTATCATATTTTCTTGGAGTAAGGAATCAAAGCCAGGTGATGAATGAGGTGGACACCAGGGTCTCAGGTAAGTCCTGCGGTGATGGTCAGATAGGGGGGAAAAGAGGGAGGACAGGGGGGGATTAGGAAGGGGACTGAGGAGGGGAAAGTGGTGGGCAGATCCACTTTGCCACAGTTACCCAATTAAATACACTTGCAACTCTAGAAGCCATTTTTACATTTTAGCACCCAACGTTCCAACAAAGCAGCCAATCAGAGCAGCAGTTTAAATAAGACAAAACACTGGTCACAAAAAGAAAGAACGAACTCCATGTAATGATTTTAGGTCCGCAGCCATCACATCACATCCTCTGAGAAGAAGGATGTGATGGACCAACATTGAGCCTGCATTTCAGCAAAACGTAACTCTACTCCCCATAATTCCAGAAAAACAGATCTTCATTCTATATTAGTCTCTAGTGACATTTCACCCACCACGGCAACCTCGCACCCCATGACCTCTCAGCCTGATAAGGATTTATACATAGACTGGCTGCTGTCTACGAGATCGCAAACCAGCTGACCAACATCAGCACAATCACTCGGACCCCTGAACTCAGACTAAACTAAGAGAACCCTTGCACGGGAATGCGAGGGCTTGACTCGCTGTGGATGCACATCAGCTTGAACACGAGCCGTCACAAGCTGTCGCCATAGTAACGGGTCTACAGCTGAAAAGGTGGTGTGGATGCTGTCTCTTCTGTGATGCCGTCGAGACGCTCCTGGGGCCTGTCGCTGGTGAGAAGCCACGGCTGCTGCAGCTGCCAAAGTCCAAAGAGGACGAAACTCCTATGACGCAGGCCAACTGTTCCTGCACCACCAGGATGACACATCTCAAACCTTAAGCGCACAATCAATAAATTCTGTAAATATCGGCTGGTGCATTCCTTAAGATTGGCAAGGGAATCCTCTCATTCTATTTATTTTCCATCTCCTTCACATACTCCCCTAATTATAGCAGGTTTAGTTAGTAAAATAAACGAATTAGATAATCCATTAGTCAAGTATTAATTCGGACTAAATGCATACCAAGGGTTGTTGTTGCTTTCTCACATTCATCCATTGAGATGTTTGGTTTATTGAAACTGATCACGTGTTGACGTGTGCTGCTCATACATATTACTCAATGTATATTTTCGTGCGTTTTTCTGTGTGCATCTAATACAAATATTATTGTATAAAGCATTATTTCTTTGTTGTTTCATATCCCAGACAACTAATCACTTTTCTGTGTTAAGTGTCACCATTCAGATTAAATTAGACTGATTTTGACAAGAGTCTTCTTTGTCATGTATTCCTGGTTACATTCTCATTTCTCAACTTCAAAAAAGTAAATGCAAACAGAGTGCGTATGCATCCCCTAAGCCCTTGTGTATATACCATCCTGCATCTGCAAGCCCACGTCCATACCTTCGTAATGGTCCTCCCATAGGCCTAGTCACCGCCCAGCCATACCAATAACAGAAACAACTGCGGGGGAAAGACTTCATTAGGGCATCCGTGCCCCTACGTCCCCCTAATCGTGGCATTTTCCTACTGCGTTTTGGGACGTTGCTTTTATACCCTGACGGGACCCTGGTAATGAGGTGGTACGCATCTCCATTTCCTGTCTAGCCAGGTCTGCAGTTCCTGTATTCTGCTGTGTGATAATCACAAAGCCACTTAATGAGCTGTATTCATCTTGGTTGGGCATCAGACTCAGAGGCTATGAACTCTAGCAATCAATGACAAAAAAGGAAGAACAAATTAGCACCTGCACCTCACATATGCACTAGGGGTGGGCGATATATCGAATATATTCCATATATCAGGGGCAGGATAATCTAGTGAGGGGGGGGCAGGATAGTCTAGTGGTATAGGTGTTGGACTCAGCCGGAAGGTTGTGGGTTTAAGCCCCAGAGTCGGCCTACCTGTAAGCATCCTTGAGCATGATGCTCTATCTGCTCCTTGTAATAGCACCATGTAATTATAAGTCGTGCTGGATAAAAGTGTCTGCTAAATGACCTAATTGTAATTGTATATCACCCAGCAGGAAAGGAACACCTGTATGTTTACTCTTTAAATCAGTCTGTTATGTTAATAACTGAAGGAGTATTGTTAGATATATATCTATGTAATCTTTTATTTAAATTTAGATATTTACACAGTGGTGTATTCTCAGAGAGAGGAACTCTGTATTTGCACACTATTTTGAACAAAGTCTTATTGATAAAGGTGTATGTGACATATCACATGTAGCTGGCTTACTACTGAGAATTTAACCCACATAAAAAAAAATCAAGATATATATCGTATATATCACCATTCAAACCAAAAACATTGAGATATGACTTTTGGTCCATATCGCCCAGCCCTAATACGCACTACTGACCTTAACACGCACAACAGTGGAGTCCCGCTTCTTTCCACCCTTTAGGAAGACAAAGCGAGTGTGTGTATGGACATCTACATGCATGTCCATAGATCCCTGCGATAAAGGAGTCAGAAGACAGTGTGTGTCCACTCACTCACTGGACCTCAGGCAGCACAGGGTTCATACCCACACAATGACTACTGGATCACTGTAATGTCCTGTAGAAAATGTGCACTGTTCGACCAAAACCTGTGCTCTTACCATGCCCCCGGCTGTCTCTTCGTCCCTCCATCTCAATCCCTCTACTGCACCCTTCATTCACCTCTCTTTTTTTTTCTTTTTTTTAGGTCTCTCCCCTCCCCGCCGCCCCCCGCCATGGGGAACGTAGGGCGCGGCGAGTCGACTGTCTCCCTTCAATCATCGCCTTTTCACTCTCAGGCCTCGTTGACATTAACCTGGAGCACTCACATTTTCCCGCCGTTCTCTGTGTTGCTCTCCACATGTCGGAGCGGGCGCCTTTATGGCCCACATCCATCAGTGTCACACACGCCGGGATTTATGGGAGATGGAGTCCAGAGCTGACTGCCGTGAATCAGTCTTGCTGAAGCCGACCCCCCCAGGCCACCATGGGGCGTAATGGATGAGCGTCGCCGCGCACTCCTTCTCTGCTTTCACCCCCCCACCCCTCCTCCTCCTCCTCCTCCTCCTCCTCCTCCTCCTCCTCCTCCTCAGGTTTCATAGCAGCCTCTCTCCTTTCAACCTGGCCTGCCCTGTTGTTAGCTATTCATTTTGACAAAGTGGAGATTGGGGTCTAATTCCCACTTTGGTGGAAATACCCTGTACGATGCCCTCTTTCTATTCCAATTCCCCAGTATCAATCGCACACACACAAAGCAGACACCAGCCCATCCGTCATCATTGTGTGCAGGGCTTTATTTAGGCTAATTTATCACGACACAGTGTTAATAGGCAGCAGTGTCCTTCAGAGGGAAGACGAGAGGCACCAATTAACTGTGTTCAGTGCCACAGAGAGGCCTGTAGGAGTGACAGAGGTCTGTCAATTACTCTGCCCCATATTAACTCCCTGCGCATCAGAGGACGTCGCCGTAAATGAGGAGGGAGAGGCACGCACAAATGATGATGGAATGGCACTAGGTGAAGAGACACTTCATTGTAATGTTTTCCAAAAGGCACTGCTCTGATAAAGAACTTAAAACATGTTCATAAAATTGTTTAGTTTTTGTGTAGAATGTCTTTATATGAAATGTATATCACCCTTATTTACTGCAGGAGTTCCTGTTTCTAATCTGTACACTTCCACAAAACATAAATACTTTATTTTTTAATCGATTTTCAGATATTTTATATATGTATATAATAATTTTTTTTATTTACGGTCTGTGTGGAGGAAAAAGGTTCAGTACAGTTTACCACAGCATGCCCAGCCCACTTCACTATTAAGTATCTGTGGTCAACATATAGGAGCTGTGGGTGAGGGACTCACAGAGGTCAAAGGTGAAACTGTGTTCAGTGGTTTATGGCAGCTTTCATTACACAGTTATTTGATTTATTTACCCTACCTGGTCAACCCCTAAACTGCCACAAATATGAAGCTGGTTAGTTGTGTAACAAACACACACACACACACACACACACACACACACACACACACACACACACACACACACACACACACACACACA
>JAOEHI010000021.1:3912737-3929373 GCA_025447815.1 Percopsis transmontana
TTCAATTGTTGACAAATGTACTAATTGTAAGTCGCTTTGGATAAAAGCGTCTGCTAAATGCTGTAAATGTAAATGTATGGATGTTTCAATCTATTTGAGTCATATTCTCTATTCGTCTTCCTCCGTCTTTCACGTTCCACAATTTCTCTCCTTCTTACCCACAATCCATCTGCTGGTTTGTCCCCTCCCAGTTTTACTGTGGCTTCATCACAGCCTGTAAAAGCAGCCCCCCTTGAACCCTATAAAAACAACTAGCATCAGGCCTGTTGTAAAACACAATCATAAGGTAAATGTTTATCCCCGCTGGGCCACTCCAAAGTCCCCTAATGAGCCTGCTGGAGGTGCTGCGCAGCGCTGCGCACACAGGCAGAGAGAAGAAGGTGAATGTTCCACAGAAGACTTTGGACATGTGGTATGAGCCCCCTTAACACAATAACAGAAAATGAAAAACAAGGCCATGCTGGTAAAACAACACTGAATCTGTTTAAAATACTAGTTATTACTGTATATTGGCGCTTTTCCACTGCATAGTACCGGATCGACTCAACTTTTTGTCTTTTTTTGGTATCACCTCCGTCAAGGTTCCAATGGGGCTGAATGGAGCCATTCACGTAATGAGAAGGTCTAACGCCCAGTTACATTGTGCAGGTACTATCTGCAGTGGAAAACGAAGTACCTGGTACCAAAAGCGTGTTGAGTTGAGTCGAGCCGAGTTGAGCCGAGTCCAACTGATATTACGCAGTGGAAAAGCGCCATATGCCAAGACAAATTAAAAGGTATTAAATAAAAATTATCTTACCATCTGTATTTATCTTGCTTTTATTCTTATTTGGCTGCAATATTTGAATTTCCCTACAGGGATCAATACATCTAACGTCATATTAATATACTGTATTATTATTATATTGAATTATTTACACGTCTATATGCCAGTATTTTCTTCTCTTGGGTGTGCACTGTACAGTTTCCTGTATTGTTCCATTTTTACAGTAAGTGCGGGCAGAGCGGCGCATGATTGGCTGGGAAGGATATGCCCTCTGACCATGCTCTTCCTAACAGCCAGTAGCTGTGTGACATTCCCATTATCCATCTGTGACCTCCCTATCCCAAACTGTCAGAACACAGCGCTACGCTGAACCACGTACGAGCAATCACTCTGCCACACGCAGCGGGACAAGGAGAGAGAGGAAGGAGAGCAGCTGAGGTGTATTAAACGTATACAGGTAGCTGGAAGGTCAAGGGGTCGTGTGCTCCACTTCTCTCAGCCTGGCTGGAACTCTGAGAGGGACCTGGAAGTAGATATGATGACCTTTTGTACAGAGGACCCCAAAATATACCCTTTTATCAAAATGACCTTAACGTGAGGGCATGGGAAGGCGAGGAGAGTCCATCCATCATCTTAAAGATTAATCCTCCGCTCTATTCTTCTCCTGAATCTATTAATAATGTCCCCGGAGGGGAGACTTGTAGCCAAGATTTATTCTGATATTGTGACTTTTATTCATTAGCCTGTAATGGGACAGGGGGTTCCTTGAGAAGGAAAAATAGTGCTGTTGGAAGAGTCTAATTCTTGGCTTATGCACCATGGTGCCTGTACAATTGAGGCAAATAGGAAGTCATTTCTTGACAAACTGACCATGGTTTCAGAGAGCATTACACAAACAGAAGAGTTTCACTACCACTGAAGGGCTCACAAATGCTTTAATGTGTTCAAGTGGATTTAAATATTAAGTAGTCACACAAACAGTTAACAAAAGACCCATGATGGGAGGTGTGAAGCTTAAAAATCAATCATACTATGAAATCCCATGTTTAGATCACACTTTTACTTACTCATTTAGACAAAGAGGCTACATTAATTTATCACACAGAGTAAATTTCACACTGTGGAGCAGAACTGACAGCCCCGGGGGCTTAGTTCAATTAGAGACTCGGGTGAGTTTAAACACTACAGATCTACCCTCAAAGGGCGGCATTTGTGTGTGTGTGTGAGTGTGTGTGTGCGTGTCTCTCTCTCTCTCCTTCTCTCCTCGACTTCCCATATCTGTGCTCACTCACTCCCCTGTCTTCAAGACCTGCTCTCTGTAATCAACCCTGTGCTAATGGCTTATTCTTTCTGCTTCAATGGCCACATTTCACTTGTTTATTTTCCCACACTCGTAAATCTGTGGAACGTGTCACCAGCGTTGTGATATTAGACCAATAATCTTAGGTAATTATCACACACACACACGACTTTCTTGCACGACAGAGGGGCTCACATCAGAACAGAGTGGTACAGAGGTGTCCGTATTTTTATTGTGTTGTCCATGTTAACGGATAACGGACATCTTTTTGTCATCTTTTTACGAGGGTGTTGCAGTACAGTTAATGGTATAACCCTTTTTTGTATTCGTATTATGAACTCACAGCCAATGGCATGTTTTTTTCGTTTTCCCGTGAAAAAGAAGAACACTTATTCACGTGTTCTTGTTTATAACTGCCATCTGTTTTTGTATTCCAATCGGACACCAAACAGAGGAGAGGCACTGTCACCGGGGCCTCAGGTTCGTGGCGGTTGTGCAGCCACTTACCCATTCCTCCTGTATGAGGCTCACTGCCTTGCTGGCCCGGGTCAGGTTGCGACACGCCAGGATTACATGGGCACCATGGAGAGCAAAGGACTTGGCCGTCTCAAAACCTGCGGCACGGAGAGAGACAGACAAACAGACAGGCGGGGGAGAAATGAGGAGAGAGCGTGAGAATGACTTATATTTCAAGATAACTTGGAGATTATTAGGGCAGTTGATGCCAAGGCTGTGGGGGGTGTAAGTTACATTCCCTATCAATTTTCCTTTTTTTTTTCTTTTCTTTGACGAACCAAGTGGACTAGTGAAAAAAGTTAATCATTTTTCTCTGAAGTGATGAAACTGATTGAATGAATGTATTTAAAGACTTCCCCTCATTTCTCAGATAATGTTCAGAATCAAACCCTCGCCATCCACATAAGGTATCATTATCCATAGACGGGCTGGGGAAGAGGTCGGTAGCTAATTATTTTAGTAATTATACAATCATGGAATTAATTATGCAAACAACACTCGAAAAAGAGACACAGAGGCAAGTGCATGAACAATTAAACAGACATGACATTCCGACTGAACCTGGGTGTGATACAAGAGAACATCAAAAGGTTTTCCGATAAGGACATTTCTCACATCAAAACGAGGATATGCACAGAATTTATCAGCCCAAGACTTCATGGCTCCATCCAAATCATGAAGTCATGATAAAACTGACAAAAACTGAAGATTTAGAGAGAGAAGTTCATTTCTATATGGGTCATTTCAACCCGTAGGTTGAATTCATTTTCAAGATTAGCTTTCTTTCTGTTTTTTTCCAATTCCCATTTTGTCATTTGTTATACAAAGTTTAATGGAATTAAGTGCCATTAAATGCTTATGTTTATTTATCTCTATATGAAACAAACCACAACATGTGCACGCCGCACGTTGATTGACAAACTGACGTTCAAAAGGAGGCGATAGTGGCAAACAGGTCTGAGAGGCAGAGAAGCAAGTCGGCGTGTATCAGAGGGTGGATTAATATGAACTGTAATTAGATTATACGTCTTAATCTGATTTTCATTAAGAGTGAAACTGGGAGGGCTAATTGCGAGGAGAGTGTTAAGGACTAATATCTATTAAAACTCAAAATTGGAGTAGGATTGGAAGCCCTTTCTGACAAGTGAAGCATGGAATTAAATTATATGACACCTTATTAGGTGTAATGGAGGGGACTGCGGCCGTGTGCAGAGATCATTTCACTCGCATGACAAAAACATCAGCAGTTTGACTAGAGTAAATAAATAAATACTTTGGTATAAGGAACCAACGAAAACCGTCCAATACCCAGCAGCATTTACACTTTCAAGCAACTATAATAATAGTGCTATAAAATGTATTTGAGTAATATTTAAGGATGCAGCATATTTTAAATCTCTGCAACAGTCACACAGTAAGTAGCAACACACCTATAGTCAAAAATACAAATGACAAAAAAAAATAAAAATTCAGGAAACAGGACTCCTAATACGATAGGTTAAACATTGATTATAGCATCCTCTGTAAATTGAACAAGAATATGGTTCACTGTAAACAGCACCCCTTCTTCCTCACTTGTTGTGTGTACAAACCATGAAAGTGGAATTAATCGACGCCAGTGTTTTCCATAATGGAGAACAAATTAGAATATGGCAGCAACAACAACTGCAGTGGCACGGTGGCATGTATTTTCAATGACAAATAACAAGGCCTTGACATTAATTGTGAAATAACGAGAGCCTCGTTGCCGTACAGAGACTCCACACCCCCCCCTCGCCCGTGTTACAGGCGGAGAAGGCTGCGCTGAAATTAGTTCCTGGTCAGGTGTACGACGTATAGAGCCTGTTTCAGTGTTGTGCGCCGACGGTGGAACATGACGAGGGGTCAGACAGGGGTTTCTGTTGCTCCCGTGGATCGACAGATGCCATAAGCTGTTTTACAACACACAGGAGGCCTAACAATTGCGTTGGGCTAGCATAGTCTTTACAGTTCTTTGTCCTCGTCAGACAAAAGCGATAGGCTCTAACTAACGCACTCTAACAGGGTGTCAAATGGTAGTAAATACAATATTAAAAGTGGGAGAGAAACAGAAGTCTGTGTAGTACAAAAATAATAGTACAAAAAAAATACCATCCTATGGCTTAGTGTTTGTTCAATCTATAGATTCATGATATTACAAATATACAGTAAACGATTCCACCATTGTCAGAAATTTATTTTACGTTACTGTATAAGATGAAAGAAAATCTCCATTAAGCAGTGAATGTTCTTCATGGTACATTAGGATCCTGGCCCTACTGATTTCCCCAATAATGAGTGTGATTTAGTGATTTCACGCTTTGTTTGTCCTCACTAGCCCACCCCCCCTCTCCATCCCTATCCCTCAAACACAGGTGTATTGGTTCAGTGTAATGAGATCATTACCAGCCTCGTCAGTAAACGTGTTTATTTGCAAACTGAGCTGCCTGCTCTCTTTCTTTTCTCTTGATCTGCATCCAAAGAGGCATTTAACTAAAATAAGCTCGGTACAATTGGGCAAACAGAAGTCAATTCAGATCATTACAGGACCTGTGGGTAAATATGTTTACTTCCCGACCTCCCTCCACCATCGCCAGAGCTGAGAGTGCTCTTACCATGAGAGCATAATAACATAGGCAGGCGAGATGCGATCGCCTAACCGCCTCAGAGTTTCAAACGTGGTTGTTTTAACATGAGTTCTTATACTCCTGTCCTAGGCCCAACACAAATGTGTGTCCCCAAATGTAGTGTGGCTATGGCATTCCCTGGGAGCCATGAATGAAACGACAAAGTGAAGGAAGGAAAAGAGACCTTCACACTGACCTCCGTTCATCACACTAAATTATTCTCTGTATCTCATAATAGAGAACTGCGTCATGTTTAACTGCTGCAGCCAACACCAACATGGACAGTCATTAAAGTGGACAAAGTACCATTCGAAGGATTTATACCCCTAAATCTGGCCCAGTGATTCCTCTGTTCCAGCCTGAAATCTAGCCCTCTGTCCCAAGACATTCGCTCAGTTCATCACAACACTTGTCTCGATGATAAGTGCACCAGTTCCTGCTGCCCCCCCCCCCTCCCAACCCACCCACCAAAAATACAACTGAGAACACCCCAGTTCGTAGGGGCCCCTTCTAATTCCCCTCCATTAGTTCTAGAGGAGGGCGATGTCACCCCAAAAGTGGAATGTATGGTTAGTAATTACGGCCCAAGGTGGAGCTGTTCCAGCCGAGAGGACTGGAGCAGTTCTATTACCCCCGCACCCCCACCGCTGTCTCACCATCCATGCAGCCCTATCCAACACACACACCTTATCTCTGACCCTCTGTGTCTACCTCCAACTCCCTCCGCAATCTCTCATCACCGCCTCACGCACCACTCTAGTCACCGCTGGACCTCCTACCAGCCCTTACCTAATAACACACACACACACACACACACACACACACACACACACACACTTACTTCCAAGAGTGATAGACAGACAGCTTCAACAGTGTCATCAAAAGCCCTACTTCACGTGGCTTAGATCCCCCTCCACTGTAAACTCGATGGGCGACTACACTACACACACAATAACCCAGTGAACTTTCACTTTACTCCAGCCACAGCCTTTAAGCATGTGCATGTATTCCATCCGGTCCACCCACCCACTTCAGTTCTTTTTATATTAAAGCTGTAATCATTATTGAACCCTTCTGGCCTGCAGCGGAATACTCTTGCATGTTACACAGGTCTGGGTCTGCATAGTGAATTTCATTCAAGGTTAACAAAGTTGAATAATTTGACTAACCAACCATAGCTGGTTGGCATTACATAGCCAATAAAGACATTCATCAGAGAGGACATGAAATGCCATGGGGGAAAAAACTAAAAGACAAAACCCAAAAATACAGGGAAACTCAGATTTCCTCAGCTGCAATAACACAAGCTACCAGCAGGAAGACAGCGCAGGGACCATTTGCAACACTGCCTGTCCCACAACGGACACAATAACACCACAAACACACACAACCCTATCAAACTGCAAAAAGAAACAAACATACCTTCTGGATTTCATCTAAACCACCCCCCACCACACACACACGCCACATACCCTCACCAGGAACATCTTTTTATCCATATAATTCCTCCTACTATGAATAATGTATTTTTCTCCTTGCCCAGCTTGGGTTTAACGCATCGCCACGTGGGTCTTTAAGGGGGTCCTCATTCATAAACAGCGGCGCAGTAAATACCAGGGCTTTGCAACCAATTTAATGGCAGCTATGCTTAACAAATCTGCCTCAATCTAATGATCAGCCACAAAGCCAGACTACAACTTTAATCTGCACAGAGGCTCCTGCAGCGCCGCGACTCACTGCATCTGCTTAGAGATCTCTCCATCCGAAGAGAGGATAGTGCAGCCACATAATCCACCCAACACAACACAACACTGGGATCAACACAAACACGGGACATTGTTGGTCTTTCATGAATAAGAATTCAACAATCAAAGTCCTAAAACTGTGGGGACCGATGTTTTAGAGATATGGTTGGCACTAAAAACATTATGATGCCTTCCATCCCTAATCCTTCCAATTCCCTGGCCTGCCCGCCTCGAGTCTTTTCTACTTCTTACACAGATATTGACCCTCCACCCGAACAAAAACACCATGTGGAATTCAGAGCATGCGTCTTGACTGAGTGGAGCTTTCTTCCTGCTGCTATGTGTGTCTGCAGCATGTCACTGATGTTTACACTGAATATAAAATTAAAATACATAAAAAATTATAAATACATACATACATACAGCCATAGAAAAAAATTAAGAGACCACTGCATATTTTATATATAATATTATAAATATAAAAATATATATTAAAATTTCCTTACAAATCTATAAATATATTACATATAAATACAATAAATACAAATGTGTGTGTGTGTGTGTGTGTGTGTGTGTGTGTGTGTGTGTGTGTGTGTATATATATATATATATATATATATAAACAAAATGGAGCACAGGCGCCTCGGAGACAACCACTGCTCCCCTGATAGGTGAAAACACATGGGTCCCAACGGAGCTGTCACAGCACAAAGTTTACTTTGTAGGCTAAGAAAGCACAATTCAAAGAGAACATACACACATTCAACGTGGTGGAATCGGTTTAGGACAAGGATTTTACTAATCCCATTCATTTTCAACTGTAGAAACAAATATTAATAACATTACTTTAATATGCAACACTGTAAATGCAGCCGTTCATAGTATTCCACCTGTGAGTACAGTTGGGGTCAGCAATAAGATCAAACTAGTGTTTTAAGGACAACTCTGCCATGGAGCCCTGGTCAGTAAATAAACGGAGAGTTAGTTGAATGGAAGGGAATTAGAGGCAGAGCAGGAGTGTGTAATGGGGATGGATGGCAGGCCTGAGCCAGGGTCAAAGCAGCTTAGGGATCAATGCAGACGTACAGGTGTGCAAGCACAGGTCTATAGGAGGAAGAAAACCTATAAAGAGAGGGAGGTAAATAGTTGGAATGAGAAAGAGGAAAAGAAAGAGGGTAACAAATTAACACAATTAAATTGGTATATTTTCACCAGTAACAAAAGTTAAGTCTAATACTACAAACCATAAAAAAACATTAAACCCCTGCATGGTTAATCACAAAATATTCATTGCACAAATGAACAGAATTATTTTTTGTATTTAAAATGAATGTGCAGAAAAAAATTATGTGCAGAAAGAGAAAAATTAAGATTGAAAAAGAAAATATTCTAATTACCCATTACCATACTATAACTAATAATACTGTCACACATTTCCTGTGGAGGAAAAATTAATTGAAGAAAGTGAAAATATCTCTGACAATTATTATAATGCTACTGATATGATTAAAATGCTAAGTGTGTCCAAACAATTGGCATAAGCACATTTTACTGATAGGCCACTGGAATGTCAAAGGAGCACATCGGTAGTGGCAATTACTATTGACATGCTGTTAATTAACGGAGATGCATATTTAATACCTGGTGCACCTGGACAAATGGAGAACAAAGGTTATGTATATATTTGTTTAATAAGCACTAATGCTTAATAACAATATCTTTCAGGCATTATATTATTTTGAATCCCTTTTTTTAAGGTTTGAAGAAAACAAGATAATTTTCAAAATATATTAATAATATGATAACAAAAAATGTCAATATGAATTAAAAACTTATCTGACTATTTTAACTGGGGGAAAAAACACGTAAATCAGTATATAAAATAAACCAATAATACAGCAATTTGCATCACAGGTCACCTGTGCCCTCTTGTGGTAACTCCAACTACAACGTTATCATTCTGTCTTAAGATATTCTTCATATCATTTTAACCAAGACTTTTCCACAGTCGACATCATCCCTTTAGATCGACCTCAGCATTAGGCTAGACAGAATGTTTACATGATAGATTTTGTTAACAGCTACACACTTTAGCTCTCAGATTTGAATTTAGTTTTCATTGACTATGTACAAGATAATTCATTGGCGATATTGGAAAAAACATATGTGATTTTTTTTCCCCTTAACAGAATACGATTAAGAAATAAATTATTTTTATGAACAATATTTGTCAAACAAGCACAAGGTTAAAATCAGTTTGTAAAAGCAGAACTAAAGATATACCCTTAATAAAATGTCCTCGTTCAAACAAGGTCCCCAAACTGCTATAAATCTAAGATGCTGTTTCATGGGATATGGTACACACAGCAATGGCACTGCCCTGACACTGATGGGGACAAAGGATTTGAATATAAAGACAATTAATGATTTTATGTTTATTTGATTTCCCTCACGCTGTCATTATCTATTTTGAATGGAGCAGTGAGTCTGAATAAATGGCCACTACTTGTGCTAATTTAAACTAAAACAAAAAGGAAATACATTTGTTTCCAAACCATTATATAGTGAGCCATGCATTTGGTGGGCACAAATGGACACCATTCATTACATTTAACAATGACATCCAATTCAGCCTGGTTAATGAACTTCAATACAATCATGTTCAGTATTAAGGAATGATTTGTTGAGTCTAAGTGTACCATTTTGGAGGCTAATGTTGATGAATGTCTGGCTTTAGAGGGATAAAACGGGGACTTTGCTGGCAGAGGACAATGGAAACTGTCTTGTCAAGCATACTCAAAATACAGCACAGTACCACACCGCACTCTAGCGGTTGTAACGTGAAACTGCACCTAGCTCCACCACTAATACTTCAATCAGTGGAAAATGACTGAAATTGAAGTTTAATGCATAGGGCAGTGTAGAACTCACCAATCCCAGAATTAGCCCCAGTGATGAGGACCACTTTGTCAGAGAGGTCACGACCTTGCAGGATCTCTAGAGCAGCAGTATTTCCATCATAGCGTTTCGGTTTAACTATAACATCCTCTACTGTGAATGCCTGACGTGGGTCAAAATAGGTTGTCCTCTTGTTAATATGACTGAGAACAGAAGAGAGGGGAGAAGGCAGAGGAGAAAGAAACACAGTGTGTGATGAAACACTTCATCAAGCTGTGAGTTTGCCGATTGCAATCAACTGAATAGCGCTTCCTTTCCAATCGTGCACTACAGTGGCTGGATTCAAGCTGCCACTTCAAAGTAAAAACGCAAATGGCTCTGTCTAGAGCCATTGTTTGGTTTGTAAGTTTGGGGCTGCTGTAGAAACATGGCGGCACAACAATACAACATACTGTACCTTTAAAAAGGTTGGTGGTTCATTGGAGGTACTATCCTAATATACAGAATATGCACAGAAATACATTAGATATTGTCTATATATTAGCGGCCCATAATCTGTTCTTAAATTCCCATTAAAGTCAAATTAAATCATGACTCAGTTAATTTATTTTGAATTTATGTTAATAATTATTCCAAATCACTTTGCTTAAATCCACAACAATTGCAAATCATGGCAGTGTATTGGCAGTGTATTTGTTGAAGGCAATGAGTAATTATTAGCCTTTTGAAAAAGGTTAAGAAGTTTGCCTCAGATGGCGGAGCAGCTGAACGTGTAGGCATATCTACGCTGCAATAATAAACAAGCATGTCAAGAGGTTTAACGTGAAAAATCTATGTTTGGTTTGATATGGTACCGCTACTGCTAAAAAACAAACCAGTGCTTTCAATATATCAGCCACTGATATATCTAAGACCTGCCTGTGGTTTCTGGTACTGTAAATCCCACCTCCTCTTCGATTTGATTGGCATTGGAATTGACATTGATGAGCGGATCTACACTGGCAAATGTTTGGTGTGTAACCATTACACACCAAATGGCAGCCATATGATTATTTATCATATCTGGTCATACCTAACTGGCTTCTGCAGAATAGCATAATAATAATTAAGCCTGTTATGGTTTTGCACATTTACTCTTACACAGATATTGGAGGGGACACGTCCCCCTTAGTGTTTATTGTGGCAATGGCCATAAGGACTCAGGACAGGACCATACTGAGTCTTGACTAGAGCACAAGCCTTCAATGAGCAAACTAAGCACTAAATCCGATAAGGGTTTAGACTGGCTAACAAACTTTTAGTATCTTGTTGGCGACAAATGTGAGCCAAAGTCTTATAAAGAACTAATGCAACTTACTCTACATAAAAGGTCTGTCCCTTGTCATCGGTTTCTTGTTCCCATCCATATGGTAAATCTGTTGGGAAGAAATAGATAACAGCAAAAGGCTCCTGAACAATAGTATGTTTAAAGATACGTTTTTTATTAAAAGATAATTCTAGTATGTGAAATGGAATGAAATTATGTGAAATATGTCTGCATCAATGTTGGAGTCCATGGTTAAAAAACTATTAAGGTGAAAGCATTTTCAGAGAAAAACTAGAGTAGAAGTAATTAAGCAAACCTCCAGCACAGCGTTTTTTCTTCCCTGTCTTAGGGTGTTCCCACTGTGTCTTCATCTCATCATGGCTTGAGGAGTAGGGGGAAAAGTTAATATAGGCATCTTTCAATCACAGCACACAGTGCCAATCATAGCAAGGGTAGCCTACTACTGATTAGGGATTGCTTCTGAAATTAAAGGCAGGAAAGCTCATAACGTTTTGCAGTTTTTTTATATGACTGGCTAATCGTCAGTTATGTTTGTGTATGTGTGAAGCAAACAACTAAATTATATTGTCTTGTATGCTAAGTGTTGCTAATCATAGCAGTCCGGAATATAGGAATATATATAACGTTATACACATTATTTATTCTGATAGCATTCTCTGTAACATAGTCACGATGATTTACAATAACTATTATATTCAACAGTGACAATTACCTTAACAGACGCAGGGTTTAACCATTTAACCGAACTTTAACATAGACCCAAGATATAGATACTTTGTATTAGGTGTAAAGAAGAGATCTCACTTACTTGGCATAATATACCCATCCATCTTTAGTAGACCTCTCTTCCCATCCAGGAGGTAACTCGTCCTCACTATCCGTGTCATCCATACCTGCGTATTTTAGAGCTGCCATAATTTTAACTGAAAGACAATCGAGATGCAAATTGCGACCAAGAAATTTCAACTGTGAAGAATGAATTCACTTGTCAAAGCAAAAATTCACGCTGAGCTTTCCACAACACTTCCGCAATAACATTATGACGCGTACCTAAATGCATTCTGGGAGGTTGAGTTGAAACGTACAGATAGCTCTACTCGCTACAGTCTACAGTGTGGTACAAGGTCAAATCTATATTGTAATCTCATTTTATGTTAAACTAACTGCGGATGTCTCACATATGTCTTGTTTAAGTTATTTTCTCATTTTCGTCAGATTATGTGAAGAAGCTTGAAGGCATTAAAGCATGCATAGCCTACATTACATAGAGTGCACTTGCCGAAATTGCCAGCGCCACCGAAAATATACCTTTGTCAACAAATTGAACTGTTAGAAGCCCCATCAGTATATTTGTATTTTAGCACACTATTGTAAATGCGTTATTTGCCATGTTATTACAGTAGACAGACAGTAGGCCTAGTAGTAGTAATACGAATTTTTCACGACATACACGCGCCTGAGCACTGGAAGGGGGAGGGATTAGTAGAGGGGGCAGTGTGTGTGTGCGCCTCAACGTAGCAGCAAATTTCTCCTCTCAAAGACACACTAAATGTGAGGCGCGCTAGTAAGGGTTGTTTAGATATACAGACTTCTGTATTTTGGAAGATTACGATTTCCTTGATATTTCATTTCGTATTTTAACAGCGTTGTAAGGGAAAATATACTAACCAAGTCCTGCTTGCTTCGTTTGTGATCCAAAGACGGTGCCCGCTTCCCCTCCTCTCGATGAAGCGTTGCGATGCCCTCTGATTTTATATCCCTCCTTAGCTCGGACCTAGACCTTAATTCCCCTAAATCCCTGTATTCTAAAGGTAAGACTTTTATATATGTCTCATATGATTACAATAATAACATATTTTACCATTGTTTTTCCAACACTAATACGAATGTCAAGACGGCTCACGTTAAGCTGCTAGCTAACATTAGCTTTTCCGTTGCCAGCCAGTGTGGCTAACTAACTTAGCTATGCACATTTATTTTGGGCATTGAGTTAAGATGCCTTTGTGCTTTGTTGCTGCTTGTGCACTAGTACACTAGTATTATCCGGTAACAGAGCTGGTATGTATTATTGCGTGTGGGATAGCCTGTCATTTTGTTTTTGTTACTGACCAACGACATTGCGTGAATTGTTGGCTGGACGATGACTGAGATATGAGGTCGTTCGAGCCTCTCTATATTGTTCAGCGTCTTACTTGAACCCTCGTGGGATTTTTGAAGAGGTGTGCCTGCGTATATGCCTGCGATGGTTGCGAAGGAAAGAAGGCGTGTTTGTGTCCCCTTTGACAAGACTTGCCAAAAGGAAAAACATTGGTTACATTTCCCCAAATAGCCATCCTAATCCAAGTTCAAGTTTTTTTTAAATAATCCATTGGGCCTAATTGTTATTCAGTTGGAAATACCCTAGTAAGTAAGAAGCCGTAATTACTTAATGCTAGTGCGGCAGTACTTAGCCTAAATCTGCTGCACACCCCTCAATGCCCAGTCAAATCACTTTGCTTACCTCCATATTTATGTCTATAGATGTTGTCTCTTTCAGTAATAAAATGTTAAGCAGTATGTTTATAAAAGTTGTGTATTGCATTTTTAGTGGTGCATGGAATCTTATCAGTAATGATGCATTGTTGTATTACTCTAAATTTCTCAGTGGAGCTTGCCACATGGTGTCTCATCTCATCTCATCACACGATTACTGTTTTATTTACGTGTCTGTACTTGGATGTGTTCAATGTTTAATGGACACTTCGTCTGTATCAGGCTTATTTGAGAAACCCAGAAACTCTCGCAACAAAAGGTGGGAGTGTCTCACAATTTGTATCAAGGGAGACTAGTATCAGGCTGGAAGTAGTCACATTTTGAGCAAACCTCCTCTCTTTTTAAATTAACATGTAGGTTGCATATGAATTACCTATATTTTTAGTTAACTGAATTAATATTAAATACTTGGAGGAGGACAAATGGAGCAGCAATACAATGGAGTATTTTAGCTAATACACTTCCCCCTTGTGTTTCAATGGAAATTAAGATGAAGCCAATGATGTAGTGCAAATAGCCAACATGTGTCATTCTTTGTGGTTTGACTGCAATGAGTAGCTCTGTGGTTTGGGCATATCGTATGTGTTCAGTATAATCAAATCAACCATCGATTGGTACTGAGATGTTTAATTTGCAAGAAAAACAATGCCTGCTGAATTGTCTATTCATATTTACCCCCTATATCCAATCACTGAACCAGCTGCCAAATAGACTGGTGGGCTGGGCTTATCACTTGGCAAACTTATGACGTGTGGTGTAATGCCAGCAGTGCATAACTGTGTGGTGAGGTAATTGGATTGTTCTGAGTGAAGAGAGTAAAGTCATTTTTCTCAGACTACTTGTTATGGCCCAGTATTGCAGACAATTTCTGACAAGGTAGCAGCATGTTCACATGCATTCAAAATGGCATCTGACTTCTATTAAGAGTAAATGGGGAGCAACATATCAAATCATTTAAGAACATTATGACTAGTTTATCAGTAGGCTAACACTAAGAAGTTAAAACAATAATTCACCCAAAAATAACAATTAGCATATCACCAGACATAGCATGGAATGGTGTGAAACATGTTGTATTCCTATTCGTTCCCAGATAATGCTCGCAATAAGTTTTAGACAATTTAATGGGGCATCAGCTTCAAACCTCAGCAAAACAGAATCAAAACATCTGTTGAAACTTCTGTAGTTACTCATGCACTTATATGGTCAGTAGATCCAAAACACTGATCTCCCCAAAAATTGGACACAGTTTCCCATTCACTTGAATGGGAAACTTTTGATTGGTACTGTATATACCATGGGGTGCGAAAGTCTGAGTCCACTACCTTTTTATCTCTTCCCATATTTCTCTCCTTCAATTCGGTTCTCCCTCCATATCTCTCCTAGCCATTCTCATGCCCTGCTCAAGTCTGCTCATAACTTTATAGCTTTCCCATAATTAGTTTCATCCTTCATCAAAATCTAAGACTCACTTGATGTATAAACACAAGTCAAGACAATTTAATATGATCAAAAAGTCAATTTCAGATGCTGTTAATTTTATGGTCTAAAGTATTTTCCTATCTTAATCGAATAAAAAATATGCAAATTGAGTATGAAAATAACCATTAGTTGCAACCCTACTAAGGTCAGTGTGTTTGCACTTAAATTCCTTTCATTTGGATGAAATTAAAGTAATGAATGAAACACAATTTGATTTAGTTTTGAAAATGAACAGATCTTGGTAGTGGACTGAGATTTTACTGGATATGGATGGATGGATAGATAGATCAGTTCAGGCATGTTTGAAATACTTCTATCGAACTATCAATTCATCTGTATGCTACTGTTTTCATGTGAGAGTGAATGGTCATCCATTCACACCACTGATCATTTGTATTTCATGTGATACTTTTTGTTGATATTGTGAGTCACATCTTGACTCTATGCAAACCTTAAGTTGAGCTGTTGTGATATTTCTGCTTTCCATCTAGTCAAATGACTGAGTGCTGTGTGCTGTGAAGGAAGTGAAGATTACTAACTAGACTCTAGACTGTTGGTAACCTTTTCTTGCATTTCCTGCACTTCTCTAGCAGTTACTAGAGAGTTGTAGAGTAAAAGATGCAGGCCCTGTGCTGGGTTTGCTTTGCTGTGTGACTTGTGAGTGGTCAGTGTGACTCCGTCAGGACTGAGGTCATGCTGGCTTCTCTTTCTAGCCTAACACATTGCTGCACAAAGCCTCACTGTCTACATGGCTCCTCTGCAGTGAGTAGCCATCCCATTACACATGGATGTAAGAAGACCACACCATAATGGGCCATCATAATGATCAACTTCAAGATTTGCTTGCAAATAAAAAGCCCCAATAAGCAGAAAATATTCATTTTACATATTCCTATCCTCTTATTTCAACCCCTGCTATCAGAAGGTATCACTGAGAGCTGATGTACTACTTTAACAACCCTGCACCACCCACAGCCGCTTCGTTGTTGTTTCAAGTCTTCTACTCGTTTTCGAACCCGGCCTGGTTGCAGACTTGTTTTTACTGCATCTGAAACTTTATGAGGCGCCGCTGTGGACAAAAGGCAAACCAAACTGCGTGAGGGAGAGAGTGAAAGACAAACCAGCGGGTGTGAACTGAGAGTGAGGTGTCCCATGCAAAGTGGAATGAAAGTGTCTCCTGTCTCCTGCAGCAAAGATTCACTGGCATCTCACAATCAAGTGCTCGTGCAACATCAGAACTCGCGCATCAGGGGAATTACCTCCCCTGCTGTTTCATTTTTGTTGCTGGAAGTTCCCTCTGAGGCCTGGGTTTCCTGCAGTTCACTGCTCCATAGATCATAAGCTACCCCCCCATTACACACACATGTGTAATGGGGGTATATATATATATATGTATATATATATGTGTATATGTATATGTATATA